>CAVNZL010000039.1:1105000-1275000 GCA_963693355.1 Pontia daplidice | reverse complement strand
AGAGAGTCATTCCCCTAATGGTTATACGCTTATGACGTCATGAGATAGGGTCGAGTCTTATAAGCCTTGTTCGTATGGCTTTGGCCGTACAATTAATTATCGCAGAAAAATTGACCCTATTCCATTCGTATTGACATTTTCAATTTTTTTACCCCATTTTGGAAAAAATAATATTTGTAACCACTGCGTTTTTAACTGATTCCTACGCTTTACAGTAACTTTGTAATTAATCATTAAGTTAATTAAATTAAAATATATACGATACAACACAGATTTATAATAAGGCTATCGTTGTATGAATGTCTAACACGTCATGACTTAAAAAAGGCCAAAACTTTATTTTTATTTTACTATTTTACAAACATTGTTTAGACGGTGGATGGCTGTGTCGTGGCCGTGAACGGGAGCAACACTTGTGGTGAACAGGTCGAGCTCGAATCTGTTCATGCGCTGATTATATTAATCTAAATATTAAATTAACAATATTTTATTTTTAATTTTGCAGTACTTCGTGTTTGAGTTTTATTCTAACCGTTATTTGGGTGGGCGGTCTTATTTCTGTTAGGTATAAAGATATTAATTTGTATGTACCTCTCCAAAATGACAAGTGCATCTTGGTGTGGTGACTCATGCTCCCTATATCTATCTTGTAAAATATATCTGGCGATTATAAAGAGTGGCAGAGAGTTTCGTCTCGTTGGCTCTATGTCCTTGACTACTAGGTAATTTGTAGTAAATGTAAATTTGGCCAAGTTAAGTAATTTGAGTAGAGGTTTATTGAGTTTGAGTTTTTTATGCACTGTATCGTCGAAATTTGAATTTAACGTATACATTTCATTAAATAAAGGAGAAATCAATATCAAGTATTAAAATTAGATTGACTTATTTATTAAATGTACACGCTAATAAAAAATATTTTTGTGTCAGTCAAGCGACTGTACGAACGTATTATTGATGCGTGTTCCATCTGGATATATTTTTAATATTATGTAATATATGAAATTGGACAGAAAAGAAAAATTAAAAATAATTAAACTCATGCATCTGGAGATTTTTGATATAGCAACTTAAGTTTTAATTTATTACTTTCTCCCATCAGTTTTTCATTTAATGACTCTTCACAAAACATTTTGTGTACTAAACATATGTACAAAAATGTTATGTACTAAAATATTTCCGTATTATAGCACTGTTTACTTATATCAATCACGGTAAAGCGAACTAATAAAAATTATCATAGCCGCTAAAAGATGGCCGACAAAGGCGCCCTCCTAAACACAGTCATTTCGCACAATGCCTTTATATTAACCTCATTTGAAGTAACGTTAAATTTATGCCTCCCCACATCGTAAAAGTCCGGGAAATATTTCGGATTAACGCTCATTTGACAGAGAATTCCATAATGACGTCGGCAAGTGAATTCCTGCGCCTCTAACAGGCTATGGCTGATCTTACACTTAGCACTATTACTTTTGTATGTTCGTTGAAGTTAGAAGAATGAATAGTGAAAAATTTTAAACTATAAATGAAATGTAAAACCACTTCATATGTACACGGTGTGACTACGAAAGTTTCAAAATCCTCAATATACTCTTAGACAGATATTTTCTACCTAATATTCAGTTTCTGTAGTCTGATCAACAATAACAGGAATGGAACGAATGGATTAAGTTTTGGTCTTATGCCTATAAGTACTTACGTTTGTCCTAGTCTTCAAATATACACAAAACACACACAACACTGTGTGTTTTTTGTGTGGGTTTTGTGTATTTTTGTGTGGGTTTAGTATCCTATATATATACATTCCGGAAATTAGTATTCGACCGGGGATTACATTTTGTTATTCGTTGTATCCGTAATGTAAGTCTTCTAGGCACCAGGCGCCGCCGGCGCAGCATGACAAAGGAAATGGACTATTATTTTCCATATTTTGAAATAGCTCAATTTAATTTGTTATTTAATATACTTCAGAAATCCATAACTCTCATATCAAATGACAAAGGTGTTTGCAATATATGGAAAAAAAGATTTATAAGAACAATATTTATTATAAAAAAAATTTTAAGACACGTAACTCGTAATCGGCTCTTTTGTATTGCCCTCGAATAATATTCTACAAATTACGTACAGTTCAAGGAATTAGAATGCAATACAATGAGGATATCGTATTTCGGCATACATATGATTAATATATTTTGTTGTTCCATTGGGTGTACGTCGAGCTTTATAATTGTAGGTTGTTGTACCGAACCTTTGAAGTGTTTACGAGCGTAATTTAAAATGGCTCATCGCGTATGCATTTTTGTGGTTTTTTCACAGTACAATGGACAATTTCAACTTACTATGTATTATTTTACATCCACTAAAAATCGTGATTTAAAATGGGATAAATTACTGCGCAAATAATTTTTTGAATTGCTATAACAATACCATACTTTATATTTTATCATTAATATTCTTACAAAGATGGGCATATTTGTAGGCTGTGGTGTTTGCCTGGGTGTTATACATTTATATTTATAAAATTATCTATTAGTTACGGTAGAATGGGTGCTACCAGCATAAGTTATAGCTTTAGCAAGAGGTACCTCAAGAGGTTAACCGACCGTATGAGAAATGTGTCGCGTTATTTACCTCGTATCAGTTTCAATTTATTTAACTTTTTTTGAGCTCGCAATATTTTTTTTCCTTTTCAAGACTTCTTCCTTTTTTTCCCTTCCTTTTGGAGATTCTTGGATCATAAAAAAATAGAAACTAAATTTTGTCTAAAAAATAAAAATAAAACTTGATTGATTGGTGGACTACCCTTAACATTTAGGGGGGATGAAAAATAGATGTTGGCCGATTCTTAGACGTACTTAATACGCCCACAAAGTTTCATGAGAATCGGTCAAGCCGTTTCGGAGGAGTTCAAGTTCGAACATTGTGACACGAGATTTTTATATATTAGATTAAATAAAAAACTCTCCGCCGAAAAACTCGTTCCATAGCTTAGCTTCCTCGGCCCCGGGGCGTGAGTCGCCGGGGAGGTAGGCCCACTATCAATTAGCACCGAAAAAATCAAAATAAAATAAAAGAGTTAGGTACGCGCCTCGTAAACAGTACCGGGAACCCAGATCTGGTTCTTTCCTCACTCAGCGTATAATCACGGAATACAGTGAAGAAATTTAAAAATTGGCCAGATAGGGGCCAAAATTTCTTTTAGTAAATAAGTTTTATTTTTGTAAGTGTTATTTAGTTCACTTTGGATGAACTAAAAGTAAATTATATGATATTAATTCATATATCCTTGAAATTATATAAACAAATAAACAACTGGGCATTTTCAAAGTCCAAGTACATTGTCAATTAAAATTACTTTTACTATATTGAATCACACAATAGTCTCTAAATTTAAATTAAGAATCCGCCATAATAGCTATATAGGCCTTTTTATCCTTTCGAAGAATCCAACCTAAAAGCTTTTTACAATCAAGGAAAACCCGGACGCAATTGTCTGTAACGGTTTCTTTGAAGTTCAGTTTCTCGTTGAAAAAAGAGGTTTAAATTTTTTATTCACTATAACATTGGAGTAGTCTCTCAACACAGAACCAGGACGAGTTCTTTTAGGGGTAACAAAGGTTAGATTTTAATTTAAAAATCTCATACAACTGTAGCACAATGACGCTATTACCCGCCGTAAATGCTGAGTATGCAGTTTCGCTAATTATCTGTCTAGAACGTAACGGTTCATGTAATGGCCGATTTAACTAAGGTATACCTTTGCGGTTGATTTCGTGATTAGATATTGTACTTGCAATGACCTTCCAACACATGAAAACAATTGAAAGTATTTATCTTTACTTGTGTTATAAGATAATTGTTGGTTATGGTCTGGGTGTTATATATATATGAAATAACTATGTAAGTATATTTTTATCAGCTGCGTTAATAACCTTTATAAAAGTTATAAATAGCTTACCTTCGGGCTAACCGAGCGTGTGTTAAAATATGCCTCAACATTATTACGTATATTCACTTTCTTTAAAACAATTGAAGGCAATTTCTGTTAAAATGTGTAACGACAGGGTCCTTTATAAATCTCTGTCTCGTTTTGATGGAGTTGGATTATACGGACATTGACCCCCCGTTCCCCTTTTACACTTTAGTAGTGTGAATCGAGTAACGTCTTAATACATTGAGGTACATTTTGATATGATATTTGAAATTAATATTACATCTATGAACATATGGTGAATAATTTCTAACGATATAAATTACACCACAGCCATAAAAAGGTATGATTAATCCTGCCGTTTATTTATTCAGTATTAATATGCTAATCAAAACCAACATTCATATCGAAGCTATATTTGAATTTCTGTATGTTAAATTTTCACTTAGGGATTGCGGGAGTTGAGATCGAGCTTCTGTTTGAGCGTTAATAAAATCGAACTGAGCTTTTTCAGGATTAAATATGTATAATTTTCAAATGTGTCTAGGAAAACGAACATAAATTTTATTAGAACAAATCCATAAAGGCGAAACCGGGTATAACATGTGTATCCATTATTGAGTTCTTTATATGTATAGTAGTATTAACAATCAACAACAACTATAAAATCATTTAAATAAGTAAGTTTGAAAAAATGGTCAGCGAGAGACTTCATCAGCGTTTTAATCGGTCGCATTTTATATCGCTTTGAGTGTGGCCGCAACGAAGCACTTAGTTCCCTCGATTGTGCGAGTTTTTGTCTCATAGCAAATAAGAATTTACATACAAAGAATATCCAAGCTGATGCTGTATATTGTATGTCCTGTTGTGTAACGAGATTTTAGAATGAAATGATTTGAAGTTTATAGTTACATTGTTCGTGAATTAACTTAGAGTAACCCATTATCTGGTAATAATATAAAAACATTGATGGGTTATGTTTGGCTTTAAGCAGAAATAATTATTCCGGGCGAAACTTTTGAATAAATAAAACGCTTAGCCAACTTACCCAAGAAACTATATTAGCAAACTCTGTAAAAGACTGACGTACCCTCTAACTCTAAAAGATAATCCAGTAAGTTTCGTAAATCCCTTAATTTCCTTTATAAATGCATTTTTAGAGGAAAATATGATATGAATTTCGTCGGAACGGAATCACACATCGACTTAATTAAATAAAAGCGGCTTAACACAATCAGCTTATTAAATTTTACGCAATTCTGAGGATTAACTTTTAGCGATTCAAATTTTACATAATTGTGAAGCGGATGAGGGGTATTTAATATTATCATAGATTAAAGTTCAATCAATTGATCAAACGATATTTATTAATGGACTTGTGGTTTTAATCATATGGGAATTAGATTTACCTTCATTCGAATTCGTTGACGTTGCGTTTAACATTACAGTTCTGTTTTGGTTATATAACGGTATTTCTACTATGACATTCAACTTTAGGGTTAAAAAAATAATTAGCAACTGCAATTTTCTGTACGAAAATCACTTTATCTAAGCTTTCTATCTAAGTGCATTTAAATTTTTGATATACCAGCTGATCCGGCAAACGTTGTTTTGCCATGCCATGATTGCCATGATTTCAATTTTCAATTAATAAATAAGGGTTGATCGTAGAAGGGTGAATATTTAGGATTGTATGTATTTTTGTATGTTGTATCATAAAAAAATAGAAACTAAAAATTGTTTCTAAAAAATAAAAAATAAAATTTTAGGGGTGGACTACCCTTAACATTTATGGGGATGAAAAATAGATGTTGGCCGATTCTCAGACCTACTCAATACGCTCACAAAGTTTCATGAGAATCGGTCAAGCCGTTTCGGAGGAGTTCAAGTTCGAACCCCGTGACACGAGAATTTTATATATTAGATAATATAGATCTTTAAAACTAAAACTGTCTGTAACCTATGTTTTAATATCTAATTTACTACTTAAATTTTAACGTTTACAAACATTATAAAAAAAACAATGACTGATTTTCAGCATCCCAATACAAGATACTTTTTCTAATCAAAGTCAAGGAAAGCTAACTACATTGCTGCTAGCCAAAATGGTATATAGAGTAGACAATTAAGATTAGATCAGGGCTTAATAACCCGCTATTTAGGGCCGCCCCGAATACCACTCGCACTCAATTAAGAAGGGATACCCTGTAGGTATATGGTCTTTAAGATATATTTATTGCCAATTAGGTGTTACATAGGATTTACATATAATGTATATTTTAACTTTAACATTTTTATGAAATTTTTTTACTAGCCTACAGGCACTTCATTTCCTAGTACTCATTATTTTGAGTCTTTTAAATAGAAGTCGGTATTTCATTGGGTAAAGAAATCAGGACTTTACGTTTATTAGTACGCAATGCATAGGCATCGAATTTTGGAAATCCGACTGGCTGGACTCTTCACGATGTTATCCTTCGCCCAAGTTATTGGTACAAATGGAGTGCGTTTGTTCAACGCTCAGGGACGCAAGTTGTACGATTAACCACTGGATCAATGCTACTCTGGATTTACCTAAGTTAAATTTAATTCGAAACCGCTAATATGAAGAATGAGTGAAGCCTGCAAGGAGTTTTTGTTTGTAAGTTTAGGTTAAGGTAGTTTTTCAAGTGTGTTTTGGCTATAGGCTGTTATGAAATAAATAAATAAATAAATGAAGAGGTTGTATTGTAAATAAAAAGTTACCTATTGCTATATGTATTTTTATTTATAAAAAAGGCAACAAAGGAATCATAGACAAACAGTGGTTTTCATCACACGCAGGGAAAAACCTGGAAATAGAACGAAAAATCTAATATTCTGTAGATTTTCCTGCGCAACAATTGAAAATCTAGAATTCGCAATATCGCTTCATAGTGAAACTATTGAAGATTTGGTTAAATTTAAAACATTTTTATCAAAGTTTCATATAATTATAACATTCATTTTTCTAAAATAAATAACATATTATAAAATATATATCGAAATCCATAATAAGCCCCTGTAATGTTAATAGCAATGTTAATAATAATAATTTTAAATAAATATTCTAATATAAATCAATTAAAGTATGCTTGGAATTACACCTAAATGTAGACTATTATGGCATGTCCACAATTTGTCCAAGGGAAACCACGGATCAACAACATGGAATGAGAACAACGAACGTGGTTGGCGCACTGAGAGGCAGACACAAGTGCTTTTGTTTCTGTTCGAGTGACATGCTCCCGTCAGCTGACTCGGCGCCTGCTGCATCTTTATACATGGCGATATTTCACCCTTAAAACCTAGTATTTTATTAAAAACACCGTTATAAATCGTATCAAATCGTTGAGCAGGTGTAGCGAAGCTGTGTGTAACAGCTAGTGTTATGGAGTAGGCAAGTGAGACCTTTTATTTATTAAAGTTAAAAATTAATAGCTGTTTTCAACTACCATAAATTAAAACCGCGTTTGTAATCCGTTAAATTGTATACAGAACAGAATATTTATTGTAATTTTACAACAGAATATTTGTTGTTTCTATTTATTGAGGTATAAATCATATTTTAACCTAAACAAGGGAGAGAAATATTGGAATCATGTGATACTTTAGTGCTCTCGTGTTTATTATTATGGTGTACGTATAGACTAAAAGTAATACAAATCCTTTTTGTGCCTCAAATCATATTATTTTTAGACAAATTGCCCCTTAACAGACAAGCTAGTTCATCTTAAAAGGCTTCAAAAATGCAAATTACTCCCTCCAACCAGCGAGAACAATAAGCATTTCTCGAAAGCTGCAGTCTCAAAAATGACTACTTTAAACAATAATGGAATAACAAAACAAATCTTTCCTTAATTAAACGGAAACTGGTTCAGTCATCACTCATTCAACAAACAGTTAATATTTTCTCAACAAACCCGTTGAAATGTGTAACAAATTGACAGCAATAATTTCGCCGTGATTCTTCACTCAAGACAAATATTGAGTATAATTACTTTGTGTTTACGTTCGGTTTAAGTACACAAATGTAGAACCCATATTGATACTCATTCTTGAGAAATAATAAAACAAGAAATGATTATGTTTTGTATCTTGAATTAATTGATAATAATAATAAGAGTTAATTATACAATTTAGTAAATTTAACACAAGATTTCTGTATTCTTGCGCATCCCCTGAGGCACGACAAATTGTATTTATAAACATGAGAATAAAGTTCGAGCGGAGACGTTAGTGCTACAATATTAGTGACCTAAAGAAGCTACTTATTAAAAACTTTCTTACAGATTCTTTGTAACTAAATATGTATTATTTAGTTTAAATATATTTGTGTAATAGACTAGTGTAAAAAGTAATTTATATCTCAAGTAAATTATTTTATGAGAGTTCATATCTAAACAGTGCTTTTTTTAATTCACCTTGATTTCTTATAATAAAGCAAACACTGTCTATATTCATTTAAAGAGAAATATCACTATACTAATAGACAAAAAAATTTGTTAATTTAACTTTAATATTATTTTTAAATAATAATAAATCATTCTTTTTTTAAATTCTGATAACATGTTCATGGAGTTTATTCCATAGGCACCACCGCCGTCTGTATTATCTTTACAATACAAGTCAATGCTAAAATTACGTTTTTATGATATCAGATTTAACAATTACGGTATTCAATCCCTTAATTTGTATTATAATATAGCAAAAAATGTTATATTCAAGAGAGCCCGGATAGAGGCTGCGCCACTGAATTTATCATTACATAAAGAGACCCATTATTAACGAAACTCGCTCCAAGTTTTGAATTATAAAAGTTTGGGAGAGGTAATTAAGCTTCGTCGCTCACGGTAACTCCGCGCTGCTGACGAGAATCCGATATTTTTACTTGCCAGCTAGTTTAAAGTAACCCTAAGGTTTTATTCAACATTTTCTATCGCCTGATATAAACAAATTGACATTTATTTGAAATACATTTGAAATCGACGGCATTAAAAAAAGCAAACCTTAAATGGGATCCATGGCATCTTTTGTGAAAATTAAATCTTATTCAATTTTCACTTTATACCTCGGTACCTCCAGCAAAAGACACGACGGAAAACGTAACCCATCATGAAACAATCATACTTCATAATGTTTGTACAGAAGTGAAATGAAGCGTGGGACTAAATGCGGCGACACAGATACTAGCGCTGAACCATCTCTTCTTGAATGAATTCAATCGTCAATAAAAACATATTTTTCATCAAACATAATATAGCCAATTATATAAAAACTAGCTGATCCGGCAAACGTTGGTTTGCCATACATGTGATTTCAATTTTCAATTAATAAATAAAAAATAAAAGTTGATCCTGAAAGGGTGAAAATTTAGAATTGTATGTATTTTTGTATGCTGTATCGTATAAAAATAAAAGATAAGAAATTTTGACCAAAAAAATAAAAAAAAAATGTAGGGGTGGCCCACCCTTAACATTTAGGGAATGAAAAATAGATGTTGGCCGATTCTCAGACCCACTGAATACGCTCACAAAGTTTCATGAGAATCGGTCAAGCCGTTTCGGAGGAGCATGGGAACGAAAACTGTGACACGAGAATTTTATATATAAGATAAAATATGTATGACAGAAAAATATTAATTATAAACTCCTAATGAGAGCAACGGCCAATGAACCCTTTTTGTGACGTCACAATTATCCTGCTTCGTTGGCCTCGTGAGGACCGTTCGTTCTTTGTACCACTTTACACTGTTTGAACAAAATAATGTGTGCTAATTACCTGAATCACTGGATGGTAAATTAGTACGTTAGTGTATTTTATTTCATATTAAAAACTTATTATTGTCAAATTTTATTCATTTTTAAATAACTTATATTTTCTAAAATTTTATTTTATTAATAGGTATATATTTAATAATCTATATAGATATTAACCTACATACATTTGAATTACCAAGCCTTTTCTATTTTTTTGTGATAAAATGTCTACTCATTTATAATACGTATTTCCGAGACAATAAACAGTTATAACGTACAAAATTAATAACGTTTTTTTAACATGACAATATAAAATTATACTAAGTTTCATTAGACATTCTTTCATATAAAAATCTAAATATATTTATTTTAGTATTCTATCTCTAGTGTGATATCACTGATTTTTACATATCTTCTATATAACGCGTATTCTTTCAAATTCAGTTAAACCCAATGACATATACTTTCGATCAATAATGCAGCAATGAGTGCATACTTATTTTGGTACTCTGTTGTCACCAAGCCGTCAACATGTCGAAATGCTCCTTTAACAGTTTTAATTGCTGCTGAGATTCAAATGATTTTTTTTATTTTTAGCGCGAGAAGTTCTTGTGTGGGGCTTGTAGCCACAAGATATCACACAAGATAGCATTTTCTCCTCACTGTCATTTAAAAGATGTTTTTCAAATAAGCAAATCTCCATTTTCAAATCAACCGCAAAATCCATCTTGATGATTAATGTCATTTACAGTGTAATGATCGATTTTCAATACATCTCAAAGAGATTGCTTACCCGAACTGATAATCCAAAATGTAATATCGTTAATGTAGGGTCTCGGTGGAAATCATTAAGCACCATATCTTTTTATAACGTTCAACAAATGGCGTATATAACGTATATATGGGTGCAAATTAATGTATAATAATTATATTTTTACTATAATATTAATGATATGTAATATTGTTATTTAAATAAGCATTTATTGTGTGTGTTTTAATGGAACCTGGACCCAACATCACCGGCCTGACGCCGACATATACTAGGGCCAATACTTGTCAAATTATTTTGATTACTCGCAAAATGTCAATTAATTGCTAAAGATTTTGTTACTCCAATGGAAGATATATCGTTTGGAAATTGGCTAATTTATGTAACAACACAATGTCTATTATTTCTAAAACACCACAAAACATTTTAATACACAACAATCGTTTTGATACTGGAATCGTAGTCGTAACAGTGAAATAAAACTTTTTGTATTAATAACGTTGATATGGGTAGATGTCATTTTTAATAAATTAATCAAGCGAATTATTTTGAACTAAACGACTTATTGTTTTTCTTTCATTAAACACAAATTAACTGAAACAGATGAATCAGTAGCCTAGTTATAGTGTAATTAGACTGATTTATTTTGCAAGAGAGAAGTTAAGAATATTCCATTTAAGGGTCAACATGGAAGTTTAAGTTATTCATCAGTCACGATATTATGTGTAGACTATAGACAATCGCCTACGGCGTTGACCTACATACCCTTTTCTTGTTGAGCAAGCAATACATGTATTAATTATTGGATGCTAACATTCATGTCCTTAGGAAATATATTCAGAAACTTGAGCATCTTAATAGTGGGTGGTCTGAACTTCAAGCTTCGATCACAGTGTAAACAACTGACGGTTGCCGGAGGCAGCCATGAAGTGCTCCAGGGACGTAAAATTGAGCTACAAAAGTATATTATTTTGTGTAATGTATCATATCAACGTAACTACTAACTCCTTATCCATAAGTTTTTTGGCCATGGTCTGAGTGCTAAGATATGTATTTATATAATTTGTTAATGTAAAATAGATAAATATTTTAAAATAGGTTATACCAGTGTACATTATATTGTACTCAGGCATTAACTTCATAATGTTCATTCACTTAAAAGTTCAATAACCACCTTATTTTATTTACATCCACACACTACATTTTCCATATATAGTCTAATCGAGAATCAATAGATATCTGATCCCAGCGGCATAATCTATTTTCCCGTAGCATTAATTTGTTTTACGTAGTATTTTCATAATATATAAAACAATTTTTGTATTGGATGCTTACTCTACTCCGAATTAACGTATTCAACTCTATAAATATATAACTCTATAAATTGAAACTTCCTTAACCATAGATAATATGATATTGTTATTTTAAATATTTAATAATTTTCCCACAGCTTCTTATTTCTATAAAACTATACTACTAACTACTACTTTCTAGAAAATACTTTTAGTAATATGAAAAAAAGCATTTAAGAATATGGCCTGTTTTAATGGAGGCAGCATTCAAAACACGCGTCATCTTGATCAGCCCTAGCTTAATAAGGATCGAAAGAAACTTTGCCCAGGTCCATTAATCAACAGTGGTGATTGATGGACTGGCCATTTTTATACAACTCGTCAACTAATGAATGGCATCTCTGCCGCCTTCAGGGAGTTAGATGTCAAGAATTTCAGGCATCATTTTAGACTTGCTTTAGAATAATTTGTATCAACACATAATGCTTACATTTTATTTATTAAATGATTGAGAAATAAGTAAAATAAACTGATAAAATCGTAATTTCAGTTCTCTTTTGGTATTACTTTTGTAGTACCGTATTTATTTTTGGGTTACTAAAGATTTTAAATTCAAGTGTTTGCTTTATATACTGGTTGCTACCCGCGGTTTCTTCCGGATAACTTAGTGACCTGTGTACTTCCGATACGCACGCGTTGTAGATACTTCATGTTTAATTTAGAATAATAAAGCTATTTCAGAAGTACGATATCTCCTCATCAAATTTATTAAAAACAATTTTATTACAAAATAATAATAATTATCTTTTATTATTTGACGACACCGTTGGTGCAATGGTCACCATGCCGAACAGAGGGTCCTGGATTTAATCCCCGGTACGGTCAACATTGGGTATTATATATTACATATATAAAAAATATATCTCTATGTATATGTTTATCAGCTGTGTTAGCACCCATAACACAACCTATAAAATATTATACTTTTCATGTTTACTTGCCAACAGCTCAGCAATAATAATATGCTACTACGCACTTTTTTTTAGATTTTTATTTTAATGTGTGATAATTTCGGTATCATTTACCGTTTTCGCACTGAACACGAAACGAAGAAAAGAAAAGAGCCAGAATTTGCGGGCTAAGCTATTAAAAAAACTCCCTTGTGTACCAGTCGGGATTGTATTCAGGATGGTTCATAAGTTCAAAGCTTCAAAAATTAGTTTTTCTGTCTGGCCGTGTGTAAATTAGCAGTGTCGTGGTGCAAAATGAGACGGCCTTTATAGTTCTTTTTACGGAATTCGTCAATAATTCTGGTAAGCAATAGCCATGTGTCCAGTTTAATTAATCGATTTCTGCATGGTTTAGGATCATAGCAATAAATTTATAATTCATCAATAAAGTGTGTGTGCTAAATTGTGTGGAATCTAACCCGAGTGCTTTCGCAGTCCCAAATATTTGTGTAGGACTAATTGTATTTGACTCATACATATGTCTAAGGATGAGCAAATCTCACGGTAGGTTACATGCATATGTAGCGGCGCATCGCCGTTTCTTAATAATGTGTATAGAAAACCTCTTTGTAAGTACTGGCATGTAAATAAAAAAGGACGATCGCCAGCGTCTGTCAGAGTCAGAAAAGAAAGAATTTTAATATATTTATTTTTCGTGCCTATTATTTTTTATGTTGTAAAAGTGTTAAATAGTAATATTTGAATTGTAAATTTATGCATGAAGGTAAATATTTTGCATTATATTGTAAATAACAAAAGTGGGTTTAATTCACTGAATTAGTGACCACCAACCCGCTTTACATGTTTGTTTGTATTGATGTTCCATAGTGATGGATAGACGATCATCGCGTTATCCTTCCACCACGATTCGTCAGTGATATTGGCACGACTGCGCTTGAATTCTGGAAACCAGCTTTACATAGTCGTCTTGTGTGCTACTTTTTTAAAGTACCAAATTATAAAAACAATTGCAGTCAGAAAAAATCTACAGCCAAAGAGTTGAATTTCAAAATTTGTAATAACTTTATAAATATTGATTATGTTCCAATTAGCACTTTGTTGTCGCTATTTTCAACCAGTGTAACATAACAAAATCTAATATATAAAATTCTCGTGTCACGGGGTTCGAACTTGAACTCCTCCAAAACGGCTTGACCGATTCTCATGAAACTTTGTGAGCGTATTGAGTAGATCTGAAAATCGGCCAACATCTATTTTTCATCTCCCTAAATGTTAAGGGTAGTCCACCCCTTAATTTTATTTTTTTTATTTTTTAGAACAAAATTTTTAGTATCTATTATTTTTAGATTTTTTTATGATACAACATACAAAAATACATACAATTCTTAAATTTTTATCCTTCTACGATCAACTCTTATTTTTTATTTATTAATTGAAAATTGAAATCACATGTATGGCAAAACAACATTTGCCGGATCAGCAAGTAATATTATATATTTATATTATAAGGTAAAATTAACTTAATTCTCTCTTTGACATTTTATCTATCAAAAAATAGGAGAGATCTCCGACTATAATCGATAAGGGTAGATTCGTAAATGCACAAATCCCGATTGATCTTATGGATTTGTTTGGAGTATTACAGTATCCGAAGGACAAGTTAAGCCTCGCTGAAGGTTTTATGGTGACAGGTTACTGACCGATAGCTCACCTCTAATCCGGACAAGGCAAACGCAAATAATGAACTATGATTAGGGGTTGTTGGAATAATAATCTTTTTACCGGACAAATTTTTACACTCGGTGTTTAGCCCGCAAAGTGAGCTATTTATAGCTTGTATTATGGGTGCTAATAAAACATATAAATTTAACACCATAGAAAGTGAATCGTGACGAAGTGTTAACTGACCCTGGGACCTTAGTTGCATTGGATACAGTATGGCAATGATGAGAACTATTGCACCAACTGGGTCGTTCTAGGTTGTTTAACAAATACAAAGGGAAGCTTTATCCTCTTTTTTTATGTTTTTAGCTTTCGTATTATAGGCATTGTTTAAAGCTATATTTATACAAACTTATTTTCCTAAAGTACTATGAAAATATTTAAACGTTAGTATTCGATTGAGATTTTTTTAAAATTTAAATATTTTACAATTCTCTTAAATAAAAGTTCTTTATTCGATTTATTTAAAAATATGTGTTTGTGGAAAAAAAAAAAACGGGGGGGCCCCCCCCAAAAAAAGTGGGCCCCCCCCCTTTGCTTACAAAACCCCCCGGGGTTCCCCCCCAAAAAAAAAAACCCCCCATAAAGTTAAATTTCCCCTTATTTTCCCAAAGTTTTAAGAAAAAACTAAAGTATTCGAGCTTAAATAAAAGTATTCGAATGAAACCGATCCAAGCTCTACTGATTTGATTATAATCATACTTTTGTAATTTTTCACTTGTAATTGATATGACCGAGTTAACGTTATACAAATAAAAAATTGTTAACATTGAGAAGGCTTATTTAATAACTGGATACAACAATGGGCGCGAAAATTCATTTTGGTTTCAATTACTAGTGGTGAACTATGTGCGTTGAACGCGAAACATACCTAGGTAGCTAGGTAACGTATTTAATTTAAAGCTTAAGCGGAGATCACTTTATACTAATATTATTTCAGATTAACCAATAGAAATTAATTAACTGTACATACAATGCCACGGACCACAAAAACTCATTATATAAAATTAAAATTGAATAAAACACAACAATACTAATGGATCATCGTGCGGTTATGAAACGTGATGATGCTTACATCGTCCATTGAATTTAATGTATTAAATTTACCAATATAACAACGAATTTAATGTTCCGCTTATCTTTTGGAAAATCATGCTATATTTATTTCCCTAATTTGTTTATATAAAAATAACATGTCACAATAGTGTTGCAGGTTTAGAATTATTATAATAAATAAAATGAAAATAAATAAATAAATTATTTGTACGTTTTATCAACGGTTTTATATGGATATTATTTATATAATACTCTATGGATATTGAAAGGGCTATAGCTTAAGGGTAAAAAAAGTAATAACAAAAAAGAGAAATTATTTGGTGGACAAAAGTTATGTGATACAGCGGTACAAATTTATATTACTAATTGCTTGCACACAAATTCGATAATTTACTTACAATAAGGTTGAGAATCTTGTTTAACTTAAAAGTTTAACGTTTAACGTAGCAAGCGCTGTGGAAATACTTTGCATAACATTTTCATCTCTAAGGAGGTATACTTTTACAGCTTTATATAATCTCAATGATAATATGCATATTCCTCAAACTAATTTATTTAAAAAATGAAATTTGGGACTATATGTCTATCCTATTATATCAAAACCTATTTATGCTGTGAGGAGAAGAAACTTATGAGGACTTTAGTTAAGACTTTGAATTAGTATACATAAATACTTTAGGTACGAATAAGATGTAGTTCTTTCTTTAGATTATTTTCATATTCGTAAAAAAAACAGTTCGCACTCCCGTATTGCTACTAGTTTATCATGTTACATAATGAAAGTAAAAAGTTTAAAATGAAAAACGTTCATTTCCGTCCATTTGTGTTAGCAACGCTGGCTCGAAAGCAATTTCGCTTTTTGACAGCAACGAATTTAGGCCTAATAAATATAACGTCAATCAAATTGCTCTTGCAACCTCCATTATTTAAAATTTAATCACAATCGATTTTTGTTAAATGTAACTTACATTTTAGTAAGTGGTTTACTTACAGTTTAAATCGTCTGTTATGAATCTGTATAGTATAGTCCTCTGTCGTTATTAATTCCGTTTTATTATGTACTCGTTACCACTAATAACAAAATACCGAATCGCTAAAGAAAAATCTTAGATATACTAAGAAATTCTAGTTGAATTATTATTTGTAAGATAACTAGTAATAAATTGATATTATAATATATGTACCAATAAACACATACTACTATTTAAATAAATCCTTCAATATCATCAATATCCTAATCACTATTTAAATAAAGCGTAAAAAACTTCATCCCCAAATTAGAGAGTAGACTAGAAACTAGCATGCGACAAATGCGGACGTATTGTGGTAAATGAAGCAAGCCGCCCACTATCAGCCATTCTTGACAATATAAACTTCCCTCACCCAAGAAGTTGCGCTATGCCGATAAATTATCCTGGACGGAACCAAATTAGTTTAGAATTAATTACTGTGCCCGGCTAACGTAGCGTTAACTAACACTGTCTCATAATTTAACTATTCAGCTCGCTAGGTTAGGTTAGGAAAAATTTGCAACAATCCTAGTCCACCTCTCAATCTTGTTTTAATTTGCTTTCCTTATCGAGCTAAACCCCAAAATGGTAAAGAAAAAACTACATTTTGTCTTGGAATATGGAAACGTTTACATGAAACAAATTATTCAGAGAAATTCCTACTGATAAACGATTTCACAAACGCACTTCGAATCGTACCCAACAGGCTTTCACTCTCAGGCCCATAAGTCACATCGACACTGGAATAAATTGGCCTCCCACGAGGCTATCTGGGACATCGGCAGGATAGGCATTTTCCTTTGTATAATACAATCGGTTGAAACCGCGTATATTGGGGTCTTTTTGTATTCCACTCATTTTATAATACCTCACATATTGTTGCTGGTATGGTGGTATGTGCTATCTTAAAATGTATTAACGTTGTAATCAGTAGTGTAAGCTCTTGCCAGAATCAATATTGCATTAGACTGTTTGTCGTAATTAGAGAGTTCAAAGTTCTAACGTAGAGCTTGTTGCCCATTAGGATATTCTATGCATTTTTGAGTAATTAGTTACCAGCTTCTTTTCCTACATCGTCACTGAGCTACATTTTCAAGGAAATACTGTCAATTTTTGTTTATATAGAAATACAATATTTTTTTTGTAAGTTATATTAAGTTTGGTTATATCCTTTTTTGAAACAAAATTATATTTAATTTAATAACCTATATCGTCACTACGAAACAACTTATAAAACTTGAGACTTTCAAATAAACTCAACAGTAAAATAAAATCTTAGCTCAGTTGCTCATCGTATTATGTTTCTTCAATATTACCAATGCTCTTAATAAATTTATTCCATGTATAAATTTGTACAGGTATGTTAAAATTCGTTAAAGGACGGTATCATACAACATCGATCGTGGGACGAGGACAATCGATGGAGGTCGTCGTTATGCAAATGTCGCCGCAGATTGAACCTATCTCCCTTATTAAATAAGCCGTTTACTCGCAAAATACCACTTTTGTTACGATATTACCGGCTTTTGTTTCAAAATATTAGAAAATATTACTACTCTCTTGTCATTCTATTTAATTAAAGCAAAACGCTTCTTAGAATAACTTTTATTAATAGGACAGAAATTTTTTATCCAGCTGAAAAACTGATTCATTTAAAATTGAAGATAATGCAAATTTACATATTTATATAGTATAAATAAAAATCTAAAAATTATATACATTGTATAATATTCTCCAATCAATTATTAAAATATTGTCACTGAAACTGGCAATTTGAACTTCTTTCTTACTTTACGTTAAATTCAAACCAATAATACTTACAAAATCAATTTTTATAGTACAATATAATTATTTAATACGTAAGGATGTCCTCAAATCCATTATTTGCGTTTGTACCAGTCTCTATATAATACACCAATATACTCTTTTATCTTTACCTGTCTTCTTTAGTTAAAATGTCATGAGAACATTTTTTATATATAAGGGCTTATTGTCTCATGTCTAAGTTCGCAATGGTCACACAGCATACTTATAATATAAGGACAAGATAGTATAGTAAAAAGTATAATCACACAGTTTCTAAGACACTAGTTTGAAATCCCTTAATCTCGGCCTTTCGAGGAGGGGAGAACGGTTTTACAATTCAAATTCAACGCCTACCACGTTTTTGTGAAACAATCGACATCTGCATAATGAACGAACATCGGCTGATGATCAACAACTTAACAATTCATTTCGTTTGTTTTCTGTAGAAAGTAAACGCGACTAATATTTCTATTTTTATAAAATAAATCTCATTGTTGTTGAAATATAAGGTAAAAGTCTATTTATACGACACTCTGTAAGTCTATAAATATAAATTAAGATTATTTGAAAATTATCTAAATTAAGGTTAGCCTGTCGAACTTTCGTAACCTATTCTGGATATTTCTAAACTGACAGGACTAAAATTTAAATTAATTTGACAATCTAAAAGGTTTTAGTTACTCAATTTAGTCTGAATGATATTCTGACGTAGAGTAGTATGTCTAAAATGATATACATTAAAATAATGTTACATGTAATTGCTTACATGTAATGTTATTCTACTGGTTTAATTTTACAAAACAAAGTTATCAAATGTTTCGTAGTAAGTGAATGAATTTGTAGCTCTTTTTTGTAGAAAAATATACATATTTTTTTTATTTCATGAAGCATGTCCAAATTGCTGAGTGATATTTTTTTTACATATTCCTTATTTTCCTGCCTTTTCTTCCTTTTAATAAAGGAAAGCATTTTTAGTAATAATTTTATATTCGTAAAATCGGCCATTGGCATCAAAGAACTATGGAATATCCGCTCCAAATTTCAAAGCTACTCTATTATACTTGTACCTCATGCTGTTTTGAGCAACTGGTATTGTTCAAATTAAAAAAAAAGCAACTATCAAAAAGTTACACTTGAATTAATTTTATTAATTGTGATATTTACTATTTAGCTCAGCTGTAATCCCCTCAACACTGTATATAAAAATATGGGGAGAATCTAAGTCGAGTATAAATTACTAGTAGGATATACACACTCGCGAGTTCATTTACATACATTTAGTAGCAGATATTCTGTGAAGTAGTTTGCATAAACGGCTGGTCAATAACCCTTGACGGCAGAAATGTGAAATCTCTCGGCTCTCCAGACGCCAATTACAAGTTCACTCCTACTGCATTGTTTATTGAGAAACCTACAATCATTGTTACATAAATTTTGTACATATTGGTCGGGCATACGGTCTATTTTCGAGTGAAGAAACAGTAGATAAAATTTGCATGAGGTAAGGGTGAGTGGTTATGAGCGATTTTATTGTATCCTCTGATTCTATTATTAAGGTCAACTTTCCCTGCTTAACTTATGACTGAACAAAAAGTTAATTCGTTGAAAGGGAAAATATTTTTGAGTCATTATCTGATAGTATTCAATAAAGGAAAACTTATTTAGTAAAAAGACGAATCTTCCACTTTTTGTGTATGGTATACCTTCGAAGGAGTTTATCTATCATAGTTAAAGTTTGATCAGTTATATTGAATTACCTGATGATATGGTTGGGACAAAAACCTAATCTCGTTTTTTAAATAATATATTATTATAATATCTAGTCTACTCAGTAACAGTTTTTTCATATAGGTTATCAATTATATAAAATGGAATAATAAATTTGTCTGACTAAATAAGTCCATGGCTTACTGGGTTACCTACATATCTGCTCGATGTGTATTGAGTAACAGACTTTAGTTAGACTTTTCTAAAATGTTTCCTTCACAGCATATTTAAGGCATATTGCTATGCTGCTGACATCAAACACAAGACGATAAACTTCGCACTGCAAACATACAAAGTTGAATCTGGTACACTCAAAGACAGTAATCAAAGCGCCACGTTGCACAAATAAATCTGTACATGTAACTTGTTCTCCTTTTGAGATGATATTTCGCGATGTTTTCTAAATAATATTATGTCGTTTTAAAATATATTTGTTAAATGACAGCTTAGAATAGCATTTCAATTTCAATTATGCTTCATTTATTTATTTATATCGTTATATTAAATCTAATTTTGTTTCGACAAATATTTATAGGTTTATATATATAATGTATATTAACATTTACTATTATGACTATGAATTAATTTGTAACATAGATCCATCCTCACTGCCAAGGTTCAAACATCAATGTTGAAGTGGCACGAGCAGTCCTTACTCTTAAAAGTGACAAAAGCTTTTTGTATTGAACTTCACCTTATAAAATGATTTTATAAAACACGCCTTAAGCGGAACATGATTTTATCTCTAATATCAGAAATTATGTTCAGCGTTGTAATGATTTTGACACGGTAATTACGTTCATAGTTTAAAAATAAATCAACAAAACAACACAACCACATCTTCTCATGCCAAAATATAAACACCTGCAAAAACTATCAACACATTTGTTTCTTCTATAAAAACCTTTTTATCTTATCAATTTAAAATACAAGTTATTGATTTATTTTATTACTATTAGACATAAATGAGATCTGCTTATCGTTGTGCGCCACGATTCATTCCCGCGAGATTCGGATTGACCCAGATCACTTGATTGATGCCCCAGCGTCTCCGCTATCTGAACAATCATTTATAACGCTCTGCTTGGGAAAGGGGTCCTGGATTCCACTATCAAGGGATAAAACTATAGTATTTTCCCAATAGAGTTTAATGGGATATTATTCTTGGGCATCTAATGGTTTGGAAATTTCTACTTAACTAAATATATTTCTAATGTTTAGTTTCTAGAGATATTTCATCAGAAATTACGTGACGCTTTTTATACAATAAAACAGATTCAGTGTAACAAAAAAAAACAGATGATTACAATTACTAAATAACTTGATTTACATGTATTTAAATGTATTATGTATTTTATTTATTTATTTTATATACTTAATTATTATATCATATTTGATTGTAAACTGTAACTTGTAGGAACCAAAGTATCAAACAATAATTTGCTTTGAACAAAACATCACTATGCACCTAATGTGATTAGGCTGCAAATTTGACTAGTCTTGTGTATCGGTATTACCTTCAGCTTACGATACTAGGTATCTACGAAGACGCTACGAAAAATTGCTACGAAGCGTAATACAATACAGAATTGATCGCTTCATAATGTTAGTTAGAATTGTATTGTTTGCAATTTCTGAGTTTTATTCAGTTTGGGAATAGGAACTGTACCCTTTACGAGAATGTTCAAGCAATTCATATTGACACAGCAGATAGATCCATGTTTTGGTCGCGGCAAACTAAACTAGGCATATTCCTTTATCTTTTACTTTGGCTTGATCCTTTATAGTCTTCAACCAGCTCATTTATTTGTTTTTCGAATATATTTTATACGCTTACAAATATATATGCTGTACACTAAATATGCTGCTTTACTTTTTCGTTTCTATTTTTACTATGCATGTATAGTAAAAATAGAAAATATACATATAGTATCCTACGTTTTTGTTATATTTTTTTTATTAAGGTCTCATTTATATACATTATATTGTATTTTCCGTGTGTATGATAATATTTTTTTCTTTCTTTCGAATTATGATTAAAATTAATATCAATATTTGTAATTAGAAAAGATATCAAAATCTGTACTTCGGTTAGGCGGTAATCAATAAACAATACAAGTAGCAGTGGCCGCGTAAGCCCCTTTGTGTACAAACAATCTCCACAAACATAACTCTCAGCTTTCAATTGATTGAGCTAGATTCTCTAATAATGTATATGGCCTGGCACCAATTCCATTATTTGTACAGAGACGTATACAGTAATTTGATTAAAATAAAACTTTTATATTTTTATATACGACTGCATATATCGTACATAGAGCATTGTATTTAACTAATATATAAACAAAATTGCATTAAAGTTATAAGAGGTCTTCTTTTCAATTTATTCAAATATTATAAACTACCAGGCTATGAATCTACGTCCCTTTTTTCGAACCTAGGGAAAACCGATTACGGGCCCCGCGCCGGGACTGTCGTAACAAGAGTGTGGGGACTGTGAGGGTCAAGGCCGAGAAGTGCAATGGACCCATACCCACTAAAACCACCATGGTCAAGTCATTCGCTGTTATTTCACTTCCACCACCATCCAAAAAGTTAACCCTAACCTCGCTCTAGGTACTGCGCCCCCGTTATATAACTGACTATTATTTACATATATCAGTATTTTAAAACTTCCAAAAAATTCAAATTGATAGACCATTAAGGATTCAATTAAAAAGCGCACGTTCATTAGTGTACATGCAATTTTAGCCGCACAAAAATGAAAAAAACTCCAAATTGAACTAATACGCAAGAAATAATTGGAAAATTCATTTATCGGCTTGTAAGTAAAAGCGCATCAGATAAAGATCCACGCTTAGAATAACGATTCAAATTTCTTCTCTAAATTATTAATCACGATCCAATAATTCCCTATCCACATATTTCATCAATCCTCAGTTGTCAATTTGGAATAATTTAGTAGACATTTTTCAATCCCGTTCAATTTAGATTCGCCTGAGCATCATGAAAGGCTCCATTGAAAGCGAATTAACTTGTTACTAACGGTTCGTTCGAATGAAAGCGTTTTTGTTTGATCCCATCTAAGTGGTCCCTATGTGGACCTTTCATGTAAAATTGCTGTTCTGATTTTTGAATCTCAAGCCAACTATTCGTAGGTATTCGACTATTGATGTTTAGTTTTAAATTTAATATAATATTAAAGTAAGTTTAACAACAAACATTTATTTATAATATTTATTAAAGTAAATTTAAAAGAAAAACGTATTATTATTTATACGTAAAAAACTTAAAATTAAAAATAAATTTAGGTTTTCTTAAATGAAAGTCATCCGTTTATAATAAAGACAAATGAATATTATAATTTTGTTTGTCTGCGACGAGTACATGCGAATTAAATCTGAATATTCACGCAGCTACAAGATTCGTAGACGCACGGAAGCCACTTTTTGAAATGAAATGAATCACTCACATTTTAATTTACAATCGTACAATCTAATAAATGCAACAGCTTTGTACATTCAACAAACTCCCTCAGTATTGCATATATATATAAATTATAAGATATAATGTTTCAACCTTAATTGACCTTATTTGTGTGTTATTCTCATTATTACATAAGTGCGTGCTCCTATTTCGCCATGTCTTCTGGTAGATGAGGCAATTTTTTATCTCTGAATGTATAATCATTCAACATCTCCTAATTCCAGTTAAATTGCTTCAAGAAGATACAATGAGTATGGTGTAATGGTTGCAGCTTCTCGCAAGTATTTTGTAAATAAAAAACTTGGTGACTAAAAATAATGGTGGAGAGTTTATTATTACTTTTTCTCATGCGCTCTATAACCTTTATATGAGTAAATGTAAGCTTAGAAACGTAGAAATAAGATATATTTGCAGTTTGACGTCCCTAAATGTACGATGTTATTTATATATTCTGTATGCTATTTATATGTTAACTCCGAGACGACGTTTTTCCAGGCTTTTATCAAAACAGCAACATTTCACAAATAGCATGACAACACATTTACTGTTCAGCTTATGTAAACGCCAATATTTGTTTACATACGCTAATGCTGTTTGCTAATCATGTCATATATTTCCAATATTTGTATTTACTTACGACAAACTTTTTTGTCATTCTTATTGAATGGACTTTATTACAAAAACAATAATTGCTTTTATAAAGCAAAGAAAGCCTTGAATTATATATATTTAGCCTTCATTTAGCCTGATTAGAAGAGATACTAAACTCTGCTCATAATATACCTTGTGGTTTTTAATGAATGGACGCCTTCAAGTAGCATATAACTCTACAGCTAACGATGAACATTTCAAAAATATATCACAAGTGACGTCTTAATTTTTTCAAACTTCAACCCTAATTAAAAAAAAAAAAAAGGTGGGAAAAAAAAGGGGGGGGGGGGGGGAAAAAAAAAAAAAAAGGGGGGGGGGGAAAAAGGGGGAGAGGGGGTTTTTGGAAGAAAAGGAATTGGGGGGGGGGGGGAAAGGGGGATAAAAATTAAAAAAAAAAAAAAAAAATTTTTTGGAGGGAGGAAGGGAAGGAAATAGATAAAGGGAAATTTGGTTTTTTTTTTTTTTTTTAATTTTTTTGTTTTTAAAAAAAAAAAAAAAAAAAATTAAAAAAATACTACTCCTAGTCTATGTCACAGAGTAGGCAGATAGGGCAGAATTAAAAACACGGATAACAGCAATTCAGACTGTGAAAAGGGATCAATTTGTGTTAATAATATTTCACGGCCAACAATACATTATTAACATTTGTCAATATTTTGTTATCTATGTGTTTTTTTAATAATAATATAATTGTCTCTGATTTTTGAAACCTAGCTCTGTCACATCTTCGATTATTTTTGTTCTACAAAAAGTCACACTGTATTGAGTTGTATTTTACATTTAGTTTTAAAGAAGACATTTTGAGCGCCGCACATATTGTCCCGAAGAAAAAATTAAAACTTAGAATTCGGCGTACGATTGCAAAATCGCACGTTACATGATATTAGTCAAATAAGTGAGGGGAAATAGATTAAAACTGAAACCTAACAATTTACGTCCGTATAAAACGTGACCTCATTATGCAAAACGTAAAACAAGATAATTTTTCCCGTAAAATCATCCAAAACGTTCGTTAAACAAAGGGCCGTCCAGTTCGAGCCACCCCAATTACAAGAGGTACATCAAATATGGAAGTGTTATAAAGTGTATGTGATGTAGTGATGTGATAAACCTACAACGGTTTTATTCTATTTATTATAAAAGGAACATATTATGTTATCCTACCACTTTTAAGGAGAAGATAAATTTAAAGAAAAACACTTTATTAACGTATTAATTTATGTATTTTTGCAAAAGTTTAAATATCATTACATTATTTTAAATTTTTCCGACGTTTCGCGTGATTTACAGCGTGCGCGGTCACGGGTAGACTGAAGACAAAAGGCGTTAATTGTCAAAATAAGTGTTACAGCTGCAGAGCGGTTGTGTGTTATCTGTATTTATTGCCCCGGAGTTGGTATCGACTAAAACCGGAAGGATTTTTACAGAACTAGCTCACGGTGTCCTCCATTTTCCCGGATTGTTTTTCATGAGATTTTAATTTGAATTGAAATATTATAGAAGATAAATTGTTATAGAAATACTTATTTGCTTGTATGTGAATTAACCAAACCTAATCGTCAGTCGAATTGTATGGCATAGACTCAATAAACAATTACATATACAAACAAGCGCCTTTAAATCGAGCCATTAATAACCAATACTGTACAAAACACCCGTCATCTTTTCTTTTTTTTTCCGTTATTTTTTTTATTTGTTTTTTTTAACTACTACAGGTTAAGATCAAAAAATTACTACAATGTGAGTCCATGTCGCTGCCTGGATCAATATATATTGATATGGTATGAGAAACACAAAAAAACAGTTTGTCAAATAATAAAAAAATCAAGTGTGAACAACACTAGACAAGGGTCATATTAAAATGTAGCATTTTTGTGACATTCATTGAACACAATGGGCTGAACTCCGGCCTCTCGGCATGAGCTGTGCCAAATTAGGGACGATCCATTAAAAGTTATGTGTCAATATTATTGTCATGTTTTGGGCTTGAACTTTATTGTTTGACTCTATTTTTTCATGTTTATATTTAACAAAGATATATAACCACAGGGCATACAGCACTTTTACTAAATAAGGAACGGTAAAGTATTGCTAGTAATTTAATACTTTGTTAATAACATGGCGATTGAAAATAATGGAGTTTCTGGCCAGTCTATCTCGTTCGCTCTACGCCCTTGATGTGTGAACTGAAAGTAAATATAAATTTAGAAAAATAATAAATTTTATTAAGTTCATAAGTGTAAGTGTTCTATATGAATAAATATTTGTAGACATTTGACTATTTTATTAAATACTAAACATAAGTCTGATGGGCAAATTGATTATGGTTCATAGATTGGCTTGTATGCCTTATAAAACATTATGCTATAATACTATCAGAGTCCAAATACAAGAAATATTTTAAATTACATATATTATTATGACAACGCATATTGTTGAAACCCATGTATTACACGTGTTTTGCCAGCTATTTTCATGTCGGTAATGTATTTCATTCCATTGATACGGGAAAACCTCACACTTGACTGGCTCTAACGACGTACCCTCTGAACATGAAGGATATAAAAATGGCGACGATTTGTAACCACCCAATAGAATATACATTTACAAAATATCGTTCTTAACATCTGGGTGTTTACAATACGACGTAAGTTGTGATCTAACTTCGTATGGAATAGATCATACATCATTTTCTAAATAATAATTTTGTCGCTGTAAATTACAACGAGAACCAAAACATGCTTGATCGGTCCAATCTTCATAAGACAAATATAAAGTTTTCTACTCAATATTTAGCATACAGACTTTTCCTTATGAATACTTTTAAGTAAAATCCCATTTAAATGCACGGCGGTAAGTGTACGAAAATTTGACAAACGTTGTCAAAAAATGTGAATTATCTAATGGCTTAACAATTTGCGTGTCACTTGGATGAAAGCTACAATCATTATGTAAACTTCAATAATTCTAATTGCAAATCTGGAAGCAGACTTTGCAGACAAACTCGCTACCATTTTGCATTGTAACCCCATAATAACAATTGCTTAAAATTCATATATATATAAAAAAAAATATATATATATATATTGCAGGATAAAGTCTCCAAACTAAGAAGATAAAGTGAGCAGAAATGTAGTCTCAATATACAACAGCATTGCATTTCTGTATTCTCAACAAATATTTGTCGATTTTGGTTTAAAAATATCGTGGGAATGTCAACAGTGTTGTATATATATGTAATCTAACAAAGACACTTGACGTCTTTTGTCTGAGAAGGGGCGATGTACAAAGAGATCAGACCAATAACAAACACTACAGTGGGAACACAACACTGGAACAACACTCGGTTCAAGTGTGTAGGTTTTTGATGGCCTTGGTTTTGTTTTAAGATAATTATTTTTGTAAAAAAAACCTACACTTTCAAACGTTTGGAGAACGTATTTTATTATCGCGTGTAAAATCGATTTTTATAAATTAACCGCTTTATAAGCTTCAATTTAGCGGTTGAATAAACATTCAGGGTTCATTCAACAATTCCATTTGAAACAATCAATTGCAAATGACAAGTACAACACGGTAATTTGTCATTTCAGAAAAAATAAAAGCAACTGAGAATTATTTTTCAAATTGAAATATTACTGAGAATATTTTTAGGCAAACTAAGATTTACTTGTAGTTTAGTAAATATAATATTAATATAGTAACATTATCCAACTCCTATCTCAATATATTATAATATACGTCACGTATAATGATCTCAATAGCCCACAGATAGTCTGCAAACTTGTTTTTACAATATACCATATTCCAACAAAAATACTTCGTCAGGGTTGAAATTATTCAGAGTAAAGTAAATATCAGAAGCTACTCTTTGGTAAATTTAATTAAGGCTGACTTACTTATGCCAGACAACCATATCATTAAATTCAATACCCCTTATTGCTTTATGAAATTTATTTACAAAAATCTCAACGAAATAAAAACCAGTTCTATTCCAATTTATTTTTTCTATTCAAATTTATATACTCATTATTATATATAATATAATACTAATATATAAATATAATATTAAAATTAATGTGTTTTATAAACAAGCTACTAGCTAAGTATATTTTCTAATCTATACTAATACGAGTATGAAGCTGAAGAGTTTGTTTTGTTGCTTTTGTATGAAGGCATTTATCTCAGGAAATAGTCGAATATAAATAATCTTTTTGCGTTGGATAGTGTATTTATGAATGAAAGTAAGGTTTATATAATTCACGGGACACTTAATTAACGTGGATTTTACTAATGTCGAATGAAATTTTTCATTTTCGCTGTTTGAGGTTCTTACCCAAACGTTCCTCTTTCACAACTTTCTCCTTGCACAACGCAATAATAAAAAATAAATACAAACAATATAGCTAGCAAACAAATTATCTCCACTATGCCAGTTTCATTTACGGATTATTGACATATACGACATAAAATATTGGTTATTGACATGACATTTCGTGGAAAATACACAAAACCAAAAGTCGAAAATGAAATATAATTTGATCGGCATATAAACTTAATCAGTATCAGTAATAAATTGAATTGGATTTTAACGAAACTTCTGAATTTAAAGTAACGAATGTAATGAATAGTCAATATTGGAGTTTCGCCAAATTGTCCCGTGAAACGTTCCCCTTATAACGATAACAAGGATAATTATGGAAATTGCGCCGGTTTTACTCGTATTTATAATGAGCGCCATTCCAGCTGATTGCCGTCCGTTCGTCATAACAGTTCGTATTTAATTTCTTCATTTATTTATGTTATCATCAAATTAACTTAATAATATAATTGTAACAATTAACAAAATAACAGTCATTAAACGCACGATTAAAAACCATCTGAATTAAAACACTACAGTTCGAGAAAATACATAATAAGAAAGCAGGTTGTATATAAGTTGTAATGAATACCAAATTTTTTTAAAATAAATACTAGATTAGCAAGCAAGGTCTTGCAAAAAGACAAGAGGCACTATGTAAGCAAGTGAAGCGTTAAAGCCTTCTGACGTCAACAATATTCGGCTAGCAGTTTCCGACATCGGATAGATAATTGTTCTGAGCATACAATTTCATCATCAATTCAGGCGAGATATGGACATGTATGGTCATGTAATTTTCTAACCTTAGTGCTCTGCTTAGTCATGTTAACCGCATATTTATATTATTAACCACATATTTAAATACTTATTAATAAATAGTTAACTTACACTCACTAAAAGCCACTTATAGACTAAGATCGTCACCCCAATAACTTTAACTAATAGGTATATAATATAAGCTTTCTCCTTCAGCTATTTAGTGAAGCAATATGCAAACTTGGAGCTTCTTTAAACTTTACTACGCGTGGTATCTACTATTTCTCGCTAAACCTTGAAATATTGTTAAACTTGCGAGATAAACAAGTTGGCTTCAACTAGTTACCTACTGGATATTAGTTAATTTACAGCACCTAAGATTGTTTACGGCTGTGCACAAAATTACATGTGTATTTCGGACCAATTTTATAACACTTAGAATGTAAGATAAACAATGTAATTGATGTGTGTGTGTGAAATTTTAACAATTTTATTTTGTAGATTGAATGAAAGAAGCTTCTTAGTATTCGATAGAATTAAAACTATTACTCGGGGGAAAAAAAAAAAAAAAAAAAAAAAAAAAAAAAAAAAAAAATTTTTTTTTTTTTACGGAAAACAAAAAGACAGAAAAAGTTTGTTTTTTGGGGGACGTGCTGAACGAGAGCTTCTTAGATTCGAGAAAAACTACTCATCTATTTATTTTCTTAACTCATTTTATCACAGGATAAATTCATGTGACATCACCTCAGAGCAAGGCTGTTTTCATATACATTACAGAAGCAATTATATATCTAATCTATTTAATACAATTCTACACGGCACGGACGTAGCATAGATCAAAACCTTAGAATAAACACGCACAGCTATTAGCCTATCAGTAAACTTTAGCAGGACATTAATCACACTAGAGTAAAAGCTAATAGTGTAATCTAATACTTGTAGACCTATCTGATATCCTGACATTAAAAGTGCAGTTAGCCTCTTAGCTATCCAGCAGCTCTGGTGTTTAATTAATATATAAACAAAAACTGTTTATCGTTACTCAAACTTTTGACTTCGAAACTGTAGAATGAAAGTACACACTTGCTATTAGTATAACTGGATAAGTCTATGTATCTAGGGAATAGTATGTCTTTCAAATATATCAAAGTAATTATAAAATAATAATATTACTATGCCATTTTAACTGTATAGGTTGACTTCAGATGTGTTGCTTTGATTATTTTATTTTTATTGCAAAGACCAGTGAGTGATCATAAGTCATAACTTACAAATTTAATATCACCGTAGGAATACTTATAACCTGCATTCATTCCGTTATTCTGGTATTTGTAAGTCCGGCAGCCATTCATCACATATGGGTGAATTAAGTGGAACTGATATCGGGGGTCACACTTTACCATAGACCTATCTGCTAGCTTTCACGAAACAATTTTGAATTTAACTAAATTTGGTACTCGGGTGTCGTGTTTAAATCTATTTAGTAGATATAATACATTGCCTCACATGAGGTACATATAGTGTAGAGAGAGGGCGCAACTTGTCAACTGTCGGTGGTTAGACGCGGTACGAGTTCGATGTGCGCTTGCGCTTGGATCTGGGTTTAGTGGCGAGCCAGTGATAAACCAATATTTACTAAAGCTTACATGTTAGATAACTACAATTGGCGGCGAGGATAAATGTCAGTTATATAAACAAAAAAAATAATTTCATCTACATTTTATCCAGAAAAGCTAAAAGGTAGATGATATTATTCTTTTGTTGTTATTTAACTGACATTAAGTTTATTAATTACACATATATAACGAATCAGTTTTGATCTTTTAAAAATATACCAATTTCTGTAAGGAGAGTTGATGACTGACAATACTGTTAAGTTAGCCCGGAGGTTCTGTCGTTGCGGTTGTGTTTAGGTGCTGGTATTGCCCCTTTAGTCGTTCGAAAGGTTATTGGAGACTTCGTGTTTAGTTGGTAGTTGAGTTATGAAACATCAAGGAGGCGGTTTAATAATTATTTGGTTTCCAATTTCGCAAGTGTTTTGAAGGACAGGAATATTTTATTTCTGTGAAATATAAAAAAAAAAGATTACAAAATATTAGTCTCATCTCTACTATCTTGTACAGATTTTCATTAAAATACATATAAAAATGAGGTGTTCTTATGACTACCATTAAATAAGAGGTACTGAAAGTATGTAGGGACATGCCGTCGCTTCAAAATTAATAACGAAAAATAATAATAAGATAACTTAATACAATGTAAACGTGGTCACGCGCATAATTATATGCTTATGCATGAATTAACAGTATAAAATGATCATATATTTTACCATAATTTTGTCATTCCATTTAGAGTTTAATTCAATGATGTATACGGAATAAAACTAAGGAAGTGACACTAAAATTATAAATTCAGAATTAGACTATACAAACTCGCTCACCATAATTTATACATTCAGCATAAAGGAGCTTTGTTTATTTTGTGTAAAACCGCAGAATTCTATAATATTCATGTCAATAACTATTTCCTTAAATTTACTGCAAGGAAAAAGTATTTACTGTAACTATCAAAGGACTGAAATGAAAGCTTTGGGACCAAGATTTTCAATGTTCGTTGATTTCAGTACAGCCATTAATATGGCGTGAATAATGGAAAATAGGAATATTCATAAACTAAAATTTATTAATATTTTTAAAAGTAACAAGAGACTGGTACAAAAATATACTGTAAAAAAGAAAAGAAAATCTTTAAAAAAAGAAGAAAAAATATCAACAGTTATGTAACCATTCAATAGATATATTATCTAGCTCAACATTACCCCCTACTGCAAATCTCGCAAATGCTCGTAGGGACTTCTCACCATAGCTCTTACGTGTTCCCAACTGTAAAGCATACTAAGTTAAAGTTGATTAAATAATGCAGTGCCACTTTCATTACCAGGGATTCCCTGGAAAGGATGGAATCCCTTTCAAATATTTAAGTACGACATTTCATAATATTCCACTGGCTGGTGTCCTACTGGTTTCATTTTAGGCACATTTTGTGGCCCCATCCTAAACAGGTACACCGTCGTTCGACACAAAGTGACGTTTATGGGCCATCGCTCTCGCATAACGACCTGAATACAGCGAGCGGAGACGGGTTATTGATGTTTTATTTTTACTGAATATTCTACAGATGATTTTAATGGACTCTTAACTCTGCGCAACGAATGAGCTTTTGATAATAGCTTCCTTTAAGAATGAGGTAGCTTTATAATATTTACTTTTCTATAAAATATGTCTAAATCGTTTACATGTATATGTTTTCCATTTATCAAATACGAGTTTTTTTCTTATATACATGTTAGATGTTCTGATTTCGAAATCGAATATGTACTTCTGCTCTATGGTCAATATTAATTTTTAAGGAGTTCTGCAAATCAGAATAGCATTCATTTATATTTTTGATACAAATCCTTAGAGATTGTTTGTTACTAACAAGGTATTAATATTTTGAAAATATATAATAAATGATATGAATGCTCTCGGGTGATGTTAGGGCGACAACATCTTGTCTTTGAACAACCTTCACAATACCGATATAGTACTTATAAATTTTTATTGCCAAGAAATAAAGTTCATATTGTTTTTATATGAATAAGCCACTCATTTGTTCGGTTTGCGTAACTTGAAATTCACGTAATGAAATTATAATTGCGATTTTAAAGGGTTTTTTAAGTCTAAGATTTTCATTTATTTTCATAAATATAATAAGAACTATTTGTTGTTAATCTTAAAATCTTTACTGTTTCTATACTTACTGCTTTAGTTATTCACGGGCTGCAATAGCCGTAGGATAATTGGCGGTTGGCATTATATGAATCATAAAATTATTTTTTATAATTAAAAAATAAGTAATTTGTATATGAGATAGAAGTGAAATTTACAACATTTACAGAAAGTAATATTATTGTCCCACTTTGGTACTTTTACAAAATATTATAGAGTGACAAAGACAAATAACAATTACGAGTCTTCATATATTTATGAAGTCAGTCAAATAAATTATGGTACGCATTCGTTCACAAATGTTGAAAATCTTTAATTGCTTAGTTTTAATTAAATACAATAATAGTGTATTGTAGTATATAAGCTCTATATACTTAACATAAATATACAAAGTTTTTTAATTAGTTACATCTTATTACGTCAAGCCCATAGTTGTTTAACCGTATATGTCAAATATCACATGCGGTATACCCGTATACACGAACTTTCTGCGACATTCCTGTGTGTTGTCTAAACTAATCTAAAATGTCCGTAAAAATTCATTTCATTATATCAATATTTATTTTTAAACATGTAACACATTACATTAAAATCATTATATTTATCTAGTATCAATTAAATTATATACAACAATAATAAAACTTGATTTTTTATTCTGATTTAAAATGCTCAATTATGTTGTGGAAAACTGCGTAATGGATAGTTCTCAACGAATGTATCTCTAAAATACCACCTTCCATGACTCGCGAAACAAAAGAAGCCTGAGTGGAAATTTATGATCTCGACTCATGTACATGTTATATTTTACCCTCATAATGTGATCTTCAATTATTTTTGCTACTGTTATTTTTATTTTATTGTGTAGATTTAGATACAATCTTAGAAGCATAATGGAATTTATATTGAATAATATATATTCTCTTTTATTTATAACTTCTTGAAGAACGCAATGACCCTCGAGCCATCTCAGCGATTGTTTGAAAAATGAAATATTTATTTGCATGCTATGATAGAAACAGAATGAAGAAAATTTTATATTTATTCATAAATAAATAAAATATGAATTACCAGAGCTCTCTCAGGTGCCTTAATAACTTTATTGGAATAATATTACATTTAGATCTCGGAATAATTTCTTTGGTCTAATTTTATTTTTCGCTGATATAATACGGTGTAAGAGTTTAATACTAACATTTTCTTTTTACTTCCCACTATGGTACATGAATCTGTTCCCCGAACGACGTAGTGCAATAGAGAATTAAAATATTGTAACTCCCAGTTGAATAATTATTTCGGAATGTGTGGATGTATGATAAATATTTTGACTAGACGTAGACTAGACCAATATTAAGTACTCCAAGGGCAAGCCGGCCGGAGGCACCATTACATGACACCCTTATACATACAAGACTTGAGTTAAATTCTAAACTATCGAAGTCACTACAAAATTCTATTAACTGTTACTATACCTCAAAATCTTACTTGTCATATCACTTATAGACAATATCTTAGAGTTACTAACAATCTAATCTGTCTAATCTTATTAGACCACACGATGTATCGGAATACATCGAATTCGTCTAATCTAAAATCACATCTAAAGAAATTGAAAGGAAATATAGAATTTTCGCAATATCAGCCTCGTACGTCCACCTGCTTTCCTGCAATCTTGATCCCGAGAACGGATTATTATCAATAGAACGCTTTTATTTGGAGCCCAGGTTTATTCAGGGCCCCAGTATAAGAAACAAAAATTATAAAATTGTGTAAATGTTAATCGTGTACGTATTTATTTAACTTTATTTTAGAATAGAATAGAATAGAAGAATCGTTTATTGCCATTATTAACTAATTATTAACATACTGATTAACTTATACTTAATTAATTTTAAAACTAGACTTAATCAACAATCATAAAGTGAAAACTACATAATAATGAAAAAAAACTATAAAAAAGAAAGATAAAGGTGCCTCCCTTTAGGCTTTTATAGTTTCAGGACCAGACTCAGCTAATAGCTATTTGAGTTCTCAAATAACGCTGTTTTTCAGCCTGCTCCTGTTATATTTTATTCATAATTTGTATTTAATATATAATTACAAATCAGTATAAACATATTACATAATCAATTAAATAGATACAATCATTGTCAACAATACTATTGTCATTTAGTATTTATTAAACGAAACGAGGAATTTTTATCATTTCTGACATTTGTCCCACAATTCCCTATAGTCCGTCCCTGAACTTAGAGGCCAATTTTGAACTGCAAAATTTTTACAATTTATCCCCGCATGTTGCTGAATACTATATTTATTTATCGAAAAAGGTAAAATATTCGTTTGCAATTTGTTTGTGAAAGTATTGGAGATTGCTATCGAAAGGCTCAACGTTTCGAAGTCTGTACGGTTTGGTATCGCTTATTTTAAAAATCAAATGAAATTCAAATACGCTTTAGAGCATTTACAAGATGTTAAAATTTTTCCTATTTTGTAATATAGGAAACGTTAAATATGAACAAAATATATATGGGATAAAAGATTAATTTCCAGTATTTTGATGTTTGTTAAATTTTTTTCGTAAGAGTGAGTTTAATTTTTTTAATAAATAGGTAATTTAAAAAAGTTATAAAGCTGTCCCCTATATTCAGCGAACTTTGGTGGACTGGAACCGCAATGAATCTAATTGTATATTTTAATTAATAAGCACTTTTTGATTGAGTACAACCCATTTATAAATATAAAATAAATATAATAGGTCTCTTTCAATTAGAATACAGTATATAGAAAGAAGAGAAGAAAGCAGTAATTGTATGTATCAAAGTAATTGTTTATTTATAGAAACCAAATCATTTAATTAGATATTGCATGGTTTTGTTTATGTTTCCAAAGTTTGACTGATCCCAGGTAAATGTCAGTGTTATAAAAAAAATACTAGAACAAATCAGCAGCTATCACTTGAATTAAACGGTATAAACAAAGTTGCGGGCTAGAGCTACTAATAAATATAAATGGAGTGCGGTTTGAGCCGAAACTCGACACGAGACTGAATTAATTTCGCTAAGACGCTTACAGCAGGGGATTGACAACGCGTCCTAATAGTTTCAGCTACAGCGCCCGTTACCATTGTACTATCAAGATATTCACACACACACACACACACAGATATCAGGTCTATTAGCATGCCATTTAGAAAATACACTTTCAGTGTAAAAGAAAATTATTTAATTCTTCTGATACTAGTCTGTGCGATGTGAGCTCTGATACTAGTACCTACGGTCAAGTATCTTAAATTAGGAGAAATTTACTGGAAAAAATTACGTGAGTTAAAGGTGTGAGCTCTGAAATAGCCTCACTTAAAAGGAACAACAGTAGTTAACTGTTATGAAATTGTTATAAATCTCTTTGGACGTATAATAACTAATAACTGGTCGCATATATGTACTCACATCGCAAGTGATTATTGAACGCTCTACAAAAATTTCGAAACAGTCACCGAAATATGGACAACAAACATGATTAAATTTCCACTGAATACGATTACTAGCCAGTTTTGTTACAAATGATTCAGGAAATTCATTCGAATTTGTATATATCTGATATTGCATTTTTTGCTTCCACAAAGTTTTAAGCAGTATCCAAATAAATAACAGTAAATGAACCACGAGGCGAAATAAATCGTTTAGATGCATAAAGAAATTAACTCGTAAGTTCATCGTTTTCCACCATACAAAGGTGAGCTTTAGACGAACTCTTATCCTTCGATACGGAATTATTGAAATAACATAAGCTGTATTGAATTAAAGCCTTAAATTCTATTGCAATATAGTTGGGTAAGTCTACCATAAGCGGTGCCGTAGGATGATTTACTTTAAAACAAAAGTTAATAACTGAACGTATTATACAACAATAAGACACTATCCAAAAACGCATATGTAGGCTGTGTGATAATGACAAATAATTAACTCAACTATCCTATACTTCCACGGTAACGACGTGCTGTTGATCACACTCCATTGTTTAGTATATCACCGACCACATCTTTGAGCACGTGAGTTGTTCTTACTTTAATATTGTGAATAACATCAGAGAAGTATAACTTTTGTAAAACTTTACAACAATGTTTCAGAAATAAAAAAATGCTAATTTTTATTATTCTGACTTCAAAGACTTATGAACAGCGCGTTAGAGACAGAAGAGGCATCCAAGTATATTAACATTAAAGTTTTCAAAAATAATGCGTGGAGTAAGAAAAATATTATTAGGTACTTGGTGATAAATGAAAAGTTATAGTTCATGCCAACACAGTGCGCCGACAATAATCTCAGTTTGAGAAAATCAACTGGGATAGATAAAAAGTAAGTGTTCCGTTACTTGTTTGGCAAACTGCTACAACTATGAAATAATACACACTTCTTATTTATTATAATACTTAACACTATGCATAGTGAAGCCGTTTATTCGGTAACACTATCTGAATGCTACATTCATTCAAAATTATAAATTTAATTTATATTTTTGGAACTCACATACTAAACTACTTTCTTTGTACTTACTTAAAGATTCGCTACGTTGTTCAGTCAAAGCAAAAATATTTACAATGATTACTATTATCGGTACTACTACTATATACAAATTTAAACACTATACTCACTATTAATCTTTCATTTAATGACTTTAATAATTAAAATTAATATAAAGAGCACTAAAGGAAAAGCCAACGCGGGTCTGGTATATTTGAGGTCGGGGTCGGTCATAAAAAGGGAAAAAATAAACGAACAAAAAGCCAGGATTAACAATTAAGATTAAAGCGGTGCCTAATGAAATCTAAACAATGCTATAGTCAAAGAAAATTGAATGGGGAAGTGGCTCATTGTTTCATTTTACTAAACAGCGTATTAAATGATATATTAAATTGCGTGTGTATTATTCATACTATTTAAAGAAAATAACATTTAATAACAGATAATTTAAACAGAAGAAGCAAAGTTATTCAATAAGTGTTAATCCATTATTCTTTAGTTAGCGTAAAGAATATCTTGATTGTCATAATAAAAATATATTTCAAGAATTTTCTGTAAGTTGGATGGACGGGTTGATGAAAAAAATTGCACACATAACGAGATAAATTTCCCAGACTAGACTACACTCCAGACGCTGCAATTATTCTAAATAACAAACAACATCGCCCATAAAATCCCTTGAAAAGCTTAAATAAACCAAGTATGATAGAATTTTACGAGCCGATAATAATTAATGGGACAGCAAATTAATGGTAATGTCTGTCTGTTTATGAACGTGGTCCCACAAAGCGATTATTGTTAACTTTAATGAACCGTTAAAATTTTAACAAAGATTTTATTGAATTAATATTTGTATCTATTGTTACAATAAAATATCGGATCTGTCTCATACATATTATTTGAATCATTGCGATGGTCCAACTACCTCGTTAATACCACAAGTAGCTCACTAGGGCCAGTACTTTGTTTTCTATTTTCAAGCTTTGGAGTATTGAAAGGCAATATCCTGTAATATAAAATACTATTTACAATTTCTTGAAAAGGATTGTACATTCACTTTTGATGCATCAAGTTAAATAAGTGTATTCCGAGTTGTAAATCGTCGTGTAAGTGGTGACTTTGAATAAAAGTACTTGTTACTTCATTAATTTGTGTTTCCATCAAGCGAAGTTATATTCACTAATTCTTAAATATTTTTCCTTTCATTGTAATACGTTATAATTTTAGTGTAAATATAATTATTCTAGTTTAATACGCAAGTTATTCATTTGAACTTAAAAAAGTAGGTTTCTCAATTCGTTTGATGATGACTTTGACATGAAAATGGTTTGTTACGAATTGTTTTTTTTTATTTCTTGCTCGTTGGACAGGAGATCAAGGTTTAATAGAAAAATGAAACCGAGATCTTCATCATCCCAGAGAAGCGCAAATCTTGATTCCTGTTTGAATCCGTTCTTTTTTAATTTTATGTACCTATACACGCATTTCTACAACACAGAAGAGAACTCTAAATATATCTCTATTCTCTATTTTTAATGTGAATTCCTCAAGAAATAAGCGGTATTGTTGCTTTGTTTGATCTTAATCTGAATTGATCAGCTGGACCAATCTTGATCTTGGAATTAATTTATACATATGTATCCCTGCTATAGAGATAGATTATATGATAATTTGCATTAATATCCAGACAATTGTGCAGACAATACGAGTTAATCGAAACCCAATTATTCAACAGATATTTTAAATTACGCCGAATTTGTCTTTCATCAACTATTAATTCTCCCGTTCACTTTATTGTATTTCGCAAGTGATTATAAATTTAATTATTAAACATATTTTTGCTATCTGCTGTCTATCCAACACTAATGGGATTTGTTTTATTGTGTGGATTAGGCTAATGAACATTTAATATATAAATCATGTTCTACTGTCAAACTATCATTACTTTTATTATTAACATATATGTGAATCATATTCATATTAATATATGAAGTTCAAGGCAACCACAGATCCATTATAAGTTAAACATTTTAGAATAGTTCACTTAAGTAATAGCATAGTAAAATTGCATTTTTTAAATTTGCATATTTTTTATTACCGCAAATATCATACATTTTTTCGGTACTTCATTAACGCAGCAAGGAAATATTTCTTTTACATCCAGCTGTGACGTAAGATGGCGAAACCCTGATTTCACGCAAAAGGCGTTTGTATATTAAGTATTATGTAGATTATAAAAAGTTCAATCGTGATAAGCAAGATTCTACGTCAGATATATTTTCTTTAGAAACTTACATTGAATTAAATAAGTTTATAATTTTAAGCTGGATGTTTTAAGTAATTAAAAAGTATTGCTTATTGTTATGATTTACGGCACATATAATTAAGACAAAAAATCACTAGATATTTTCAGATCACCAGGGCACGTTATTTAAAAAGTAGCTATATTTTTTGTAAAATCATCTGATCGTAGACTGAAAATGAAAATTTTAATTATAACCATCTCCCACATAGCATGTGTAAGTAGGAAACGAGCCCTCTGGGCCTCGTAGTGAGGTAATTGAGCTGTTAAGGAATAAAACAGAATTTATCGGTGTTTTTATATAATAACGCTTTCTTCGTAATATACACTAACAGTTTATCCGCACTAAAATAGTTTATAGGTATTTGGATATAATACACAAATACTACTAGTCAGACAAAAAAAAATAGTACAAATTCTAGAAAAGAACAAGACTTTTATTTATAATAATAACACAGCTAACCTAAGCTTAAGGGTGTCCATTACGCCAGGTAAAACTACGCGCTATATCTGTGTAGATTAAATGAATTTGGCTACATTGCGATAGTCCTTGTCCCATATAAAAAGCTTTGTTTATCTTAAAGACACCTGAGTCCACATAAAACCACAGTTTAAGTGAACGTAGAAATCGCTGACAGTGTACATAAATAAGAAAAACGCACGGAACGGGCAGGTAACCTTATTTCAATTCCTCTGACCCTTGGCGCACCTTACCCTTGCGGTACCGCACTTTATTTCATCCTAAAACCTCTATTTTTGGTCCAAACCATAGGCTATAAAGAGATTTTTTGGTTATTAAATATACTTAAATACGTCTATAATGTTTGGATCTTTTTAAATTTCATCTAAACGTAATTTGAAAAATGTTATATATATAAGTCCGAATATAGCAAAATTTTCAAATAACATGCTTTAATTTTTTCAAAGCATTTAAAGCCGCAAAGCATTTATTAATTAAAGACAAAGCATATTTGATATACATTATTTCTAATGCAATCGAAAAAAATGTATTTTCTGTTCAAAACTTAGCCACCTACTTCGATCGAATCTTATCGCTTACGACCCATAATAAGTGTGAAATAAGAATTTATTATGGGATTCGTAAAGTCCTCGGATCTGTGACCTCCTTTATTGGTTTACCGCCAAAAAGTCTCCACACCTAAATATTTGTCTCATTTTGGTGCCAAAATGATTCTATGACACACTCTATTTGATTTATAGATCTTGTTAATGGAGGTGTAATATGAAAAGATATGAAAGTGTTTTTCTCGAACGAAATAGGAAATTACTTCTTTTTACTTTGACTAACTGGAAGATGCGTGTTACGAGTTTCAGATCAAAAAAATTAAAATTTGGACATCATAATATTAAAACAGACATTGACGCAGAAATTACAATTTGCGAAAGCTCAGCAACAGAGTTTTCTTTATCACGCGAATGTCGAAGAGTCCAACTCTTTTGCACTACGAGACTTTTGCAAAGACTCAAGACTCAAGAGACTCGACTAAGGCTATTGAGGTATTACAGTTCAGTAACTAAAAACTGCGCATTTCGGTATTAAAAGGTGCTAATGAATACTGTGTCCATAAGTGCTGGATTAATGAGATAGTTCTTTGAAGACACAAGTGAACTTAAGATTAAGTAAACACACGAACAGTTTGAAGATAACTGTTTATTAGCTTAGTTAAGGCTACATACACCCTTGACTAGGCTGGATTACAATCTAGTCTAGTCAAGTAAAATTGCTCTTACAAATGGACTTCTAATGTGAAAATAATTTTACAAATTTCTGAGGATTTTTATTAATTTCTTAAATAAACTTATTGAAATAACCTGAATAAAATACATTTAATTTTGATATGATCACATATAGTCACAATACTAATATCAAGTTCTTATAATTCATCAGATTTCTTATAGCTATAACTATAATTTAACGAGAAGTCTTTTACCACGTTTTATGTGTTATATAATTTTTATATGTAATTATAAAATAAAATTTGGAATTGGAATAAAAGTAGAAAGTCGATTTCTCTTAAACATAGAATTCAATGCGTATTTGAATATGCCCAAACAATTAACGACGTCTAGACGATGACAGTGGCGTATCATACACACTGAATGATCCGTTAAATGGATGTTTTCAAAAGGAATCCATTTATAATGCTTTAAATGTTTACCATCTAGATGCACTTGAATGCACCCCGTTGCTCGGTAATCGAAAAGTATTTGAGTTAGTGTTGTACCAAGCGTGCTCGTGATATGATATTATCACGTTATTATTATTCTTTCAACGTTATTTTCTTATATAAAAATTTGATGTTGATTAGCAGCCAGAATTTATCATACTGTAAAACAGATATAAATTAAATGCGACAATATAAACGGAAGCCGCTATTTTTCAGGTGAAATGTGGGCTGTTACTGTTATTTTTATATATGATATTATATGTGATTTACTGTACACCTCTACTCTGTGGTCTGAAAACTTTGCCGACTGCCAGATGAATCGAGCGTAGGACGTAACTGTTCAGAGTACTATTGACATTTACTAAACTTTTGCGTTAAGATTGCTTCCTTTATGCTAGATATTGCAGGAACACAAATATCATTCCATTTTTAGAATTTTACTAAAGCGAAATACAATTGTTATTAAAATTATTTAAAAGTGGTTTAACTAAATGTTTACATTACAGATCAGAGCCAAATAAAACAACTTTGCATATACATCCAATTTATTTCTTAAGAGTCTTTCAGCAAAATATAATCAATTAACTTTTGTGAATCTCTTTTCTCTTTCTAAATTGTATAGTATATACTGTCTATACTCTATATATATCTATATATACTGTCTACAGAAAAGAAATAAATATATATGCTAGACAAACCCTCGAGCTACGGCGTAGCTTTGGTACTCGAAGCACACTTGACCGCACTTGGCACTTAATAGCTGTATAATAATGAAACGAATTCAATTCCTTCGTACCCCAAACGAATAAATATACCTAACGGATTGTATTGTAATTTTATTAGTGCTTTGGCAGCCCTAGTGTAAAGTGTGTATAGTATATAAATTAAGCAATAAACACATTAGCTAATAGTATTACAGGCTCGTTGTGAGGGCCGATAAATCCGTTACGTACTGGATTATAGCCTAATTTTGACGTTATTGGGTTTTCCAAGCGTCAAACAATGCCCAGCTCAGTGATTTATTTATTTTATCGTAAGTATAAATTAATGGATTTATACTAGTTTAATAAACACGCTCCTTTCAGCTGTTCTGAATACAGCATATTAAGTAATTAATTTTTATTTGCTAGATAAAAAAGGAATTCTTATTATATATCATTTGGTATAAAATATATCACTTAATAAAATGTCATGATGATGGTAGATGTGACGGACGTTCAAACAAAAAAATCACACAAACAAAAGACACAGACAAATCGAAGAAAGGCGGTTATAAATAGAAGGGGTTTTGTATGTACAAAAAGTCCTTTTAAACAGTAAACTAAACCCGAGTTTTCAATATAGCGTGCTGTGACATGACAAAATCCGGGGGGAGCGTACGGATCTGACAAGAGTAAACTAGCCTTATATTTCACAATAGTACGGAAGGGGATGCACCCAAACACGTAAATATATTGCTTGCAGGGAGCGAAAACTAAAAATCACTAAACATGAATCATCCTGCTGGGAATTGAATTATATGGTTTAGTAGAAATTTTGCATAGAATTAATGGCATAGGTTTTAATGTTGGTAATACTAACTATAATTAAAATTATTGACATGATATTTCTTAGCATAGCTTTTTACGGCACTGCGTCTCTAGTTTTGTGTATTTTGTAATGTTGTTGTTGTTGTCGTCCTATGACACCCCAGAGGTGCAGAGGGTATTTTGTAATGGGTTCTGTTTATTCTTAAGTATGTTGACGTCTGAAAGAAGCGCCAGCAATAATCGAGTAGCATTAGGTTTTATGCCACTGAATAAGCTTTAATAAATAAGTGTAGGTTAGATATTTTGTTAACTGCATGTTATTTTCATAATTATTACTATGTTAAACTAATAGTAATAATACTTAACATAAGCCTTTGTTTTCAGAAAGTTAATATACATATGTTTTTACTACTAATGAAACACCATCGTTCTCCGTACGAGGCCTTCTCCAAGAGGCTACATTTATCACTTAAATAAGCATATATCACTGCTTTAAAACTTTCGTACTGCAATCACTTTATTGTAGAAAAGCTGGCTCGTTCTAGTTACGTCTAGAACACAAAAGTTGTACATCTCAGTGGACGAATTAGATAGTAAAATATTTATCAAAGCTGATTATTCAAATCAGGAGGATTTTGTATTCCTCATGTTTGTGTGACGTGTGCTGTATGAATGAATAAATCACCCAAGTTATATGTTGCGGAATATATATATATATATATAAATATATACAAATATTATATTTAAAAATATAAAAAAATAAAGTTGAATTTTGAAGAAAAAGCAAATACATATCTAATCCTACAATTTCTTCTGAAGCAGTTAAATGCATGTTAAATAAATATGTTCATTAAATAATATGTTCAATGGCAAATTCTAACAATTCAAAATATTATATTTATTACATTTTATTTCTATATCCTTTTGCATCATACACATGTACAGTAATATCCGCAATTCCGCTTATAAATTGCAAAGCATATATATCAGGGACGAGAGCGGTGATTTGTGGTTGCAAAGAACGAATAGAATAGAAAATGAGATCACTCACTCTTACCAAATGCAGCTCCCGGGCACTGCCATAAGCGTACATAATTTTTTTTTCATGGTTGTTGTAATCAAACGCCTAATTCACGCCTTTTAGAAACAATAATTAATTCAATTAATACGTCAAACATATTTTGAATTATAAAAGGAATTAAGACAAATACAACTTGTCTTTTACCCTCTAATGAAGGTAAACAATGAGACAATATCATTAATATGTTTGCGGCTTCGTACTTTTATTAATGAGATGAGCTTTATAATTCAATATTATATACCATCTACCTACTTTATTAACTGGGTAACATTTTTATTATAATAAAGTACTAGTACTCATCTATTTTTCCTTTATAACGCCTAATATGTATTTCCTAAAGGACTCAATCGTGTACACTGTTATTAGTTTAGTGTGATACAGAAATTAGTTAGGTTAAACGTATTCCCAGAGCCATGAACTAGCTGATAGAGTAAACCCACAATGGGATAGAAACAATGCGAACTTCGCATATCACCCAACTATTGAACGTTCTCACTAACGACGAAAGACTAACAAGTAACGATTCGAATGTCGTCGCGCTCCAATAATAGTACCATTGTTAAACACTTTTAAGTACTTTTTAATGAAATTTGTTATTATACCTCTATTTTTCTGACCTTGGTTTTGTGATCTAATTGTCCCTAAAGCCAGCGACTACAAACAGAATCGAAGGAATTTGCGGATACAATCTTTTGACCGACTAGATAAAGAAACAAACATGTTAAATTAGTTCGTGACTAAACTGTGTATAACAAATAACATTTTAAATAAAACATGTTTCAGATTAGAATTTTATTTAACTCCGCTCCTACAATTTTATTTATTACAGCACATAAAATGTAAATATCTTCTGCAATACATTCTGACGTCTAGATGCAGAATCTCAGCCCCTGATTAGATTCCGCGCAGACTCGGTATAAAGTATGTAGCTCATACATTTTGATTGCAGTCTCGCGCGTAATTAAGCCACCTCGCTGATGTGGGTCAAGCTTTTGATCTCGAGGATATCTTGTTCATCTAGCCTTAACTAGACATACCCTTATATAATCTTTAGTACATTGACATCGTGCGTCTTATCCACACAATAGCGAGATATTTCTATATACTTTTAGAATATATATAATATATAGATATCTCTAATTTCTTTCTATACTTTTTATCATAATATGATCAAAGGATTAAACATCAACCGGTAATCAATATATTTGTGTAAGACGAGACATTATCGGTGTCTGCCATAAAAGGCACATTTTTGCTTACATAGAAATACAGTACTTAAAGGTTTATGTTATACTCAGTAACTTATTTAAGAAACGATTTCACGAACAAAATGAAGCAAACTATCTCGTTCAAAACCTTGTGGCTGCCAATAAGGATAATTTATCAGAAATATTAATGATATTGCAAGTTGTTTAACAACTCTGAACAAGATAAATTGTCGTCGCATTCAAGTAACATATCCGTATTACATGTGTGTGTATACGAATGGATTACTCCGCTTACATTATATCTCGCGATTACATATATATTATTTAAGCTGAGTATACATTTATAGATTTTGAACCAACTTCTAAAATACTGAGGGCTCCCCTTTGTTGTTGTTGTGTAAACTAATAAACTATCTCATTCTGATTCAAATTCAAACATTATTACTTTACAAGTTCATACCTTCTATTTTGAATCTATTTATCCTCCGTCTATTATTTTTTTTTAGTGTCATTCTGTAAACCTTTTAGGTGCTTCTATTAAATTCTAAGAACATCTAGTCAAAAAATTTCAATCTAATAAGAAAATTAATTGTTTTCAGTTTTAAAAAGCTCTTTGTTAAAATTGTGTTAAAACACAATCAAAAGTTATCCAGAATCAAACGCATTTCTCTAAAACAAGCTAGTCTATAAATACTCGATGTAAAACTAAAATTTCGACTAAGAATAATGATATTCGTAATATATTAATGTTATTGTAAATACTTATCAATTTAGACGAAGCGTATTGTTCGCCTAGCGTTCGTATAGCAAGCCAGACAGTCTACTAACAAAGCAGTATAATATAGACGAATACATCTCCTTGGCCCCAATCCTAGGCGAGTGAAACTTCAGCGGAGATGGAGGCCATTATACCGACTCATGACTCGTTTCCCCTTGTTTCACGTTTCAAACTTGCCATACAAAATAAACAATACAATTTTATATAGCTAGTTACAGATGCACCGTTAGAGACCACCGTCAATATCTATTGAACAGTTTCTTCTGTGGATCTTTTTATTTTAAACTTAGCGTCCATTTAACACATTTTTATTTTAAATAAATATTTTATTTTTTTAAAAGTAATTTCCTTTGGCGCGAGTTGACTGGTAGGACAGGATACCCGTCGTGATCCTACCCTCTGAAGGCCAATCGTCTGGTGTATTGTTAGTGAACAATAAATCGTCAAGTGCCAGTAAGAAATTACATTTTATAAAAGTGCGGAATTGGAAGGGATAATATTTTATGTGATAGACCTCTTCGCATTATTTTATCCTTGTCCTATTTCCATTGGCTGTTTGAATTAGTTTAATGAATTTTTCAACATCAATTTGATTTTTGTATAAGGTGTATTTTAAAATAATTCTGTGTATTATTTGATTTAAAAGTGAAAAGTTTTTAAAAAATTACTTTTAATAGGTAAAAATAATACAATTTCACAATGCAAGAAATAAAAACTATTCCCTCTGAATTTTTGAATATAATACCGAATTTACGGGGACGAAAAGCTTTTAAGCCTTTATATAAGTAAGCGAATATATTATACAATCATTTCGATCGCATCACCAAATGTTGCCCAGGACAATATATTCCATGCATTACAAGTAGATTAATTGGTAGAGCTGCTATTTAATTGTGAAAGGCAGGATATTGATACCTGGTCTGAATTAAAGACATTATTGACTCAAATTTTGGTGACCCAAGGTCAGAACATAAATTGAGCTAGAAAATTTGAAATTAAAGTCAAACGAATCTATTCAGAGTTTTGTAAAGAATTCAGACTGTAAGAAGTTCATATTTGCTAGTTAATTTATTAGACATAATATGCGGACGAAAAAACATATAATAGCCCTCAATTTTTATTTAATTTACCGGAAGATTTATTAGAATTCTTAGTGGATCTACTAATTTAGAACAGGCATTAAGTGTAGTTATGGAGGAAGTAGATTTTATTAACCAGTAAAAAGTAAAAATCGTCAAAAATTAGAGGGTTCGAATCCCTCGATAATTGCCTAATATCCAAAACTTAAAGCCAATATTTAACTCTCCAAATTCAGGTTTTAATTTTAACACACAAAGACCTCCACAAAATCTTAATTTTAATTCGTTTCCAAATCAACGCATTTGTTACGACCGTGCCTCAAAATAATTTTAACCTACCCAGCATTTAATCAGCCACAATTTAAATTTGGAATTCCCCAAAATAATTTTAGAAACCCTCAACATCAGTTTAAGTTTGGCATACCCCAAAATAACTTTGGGAATCGCCAACAGCCCGTTTCACAACCTGGCCAAAATCAATTTAAATTCGGTATTCCCCAAAACCAACAGAGGCCACCACATTTCTATGAAAATGATGTCTCTATGAGAACAGCACCCCAATCTAAACCAAATTTGGCGCCCCGAACCTCTAACAATTTATTTTATACCAATGACCCTGTAAATTATTTACCCCGAATATATTCTGATTGTGAAAATTATTATCCCCAATTTTATGAAGAGCAATTAATGTACGATTTCCCCGAAAATACTGAACCCAATGACGAACCCCAAGTTTTCTCTGAAAATCAGGAAGACGAAAATTTTTCAATAAAAGCCTCGACAACAGAGAATATGAAATAATACATCTCAATCAACAAGGTCCTTTAAAACTTCCCCATATAGTGATACCGGAAATAGAATCAAATTTTGATTGAACTGGTAGTACCCGATCCTTTATTAGTCCAACAATTGCAGACAAGTATTTTTCCAACTTCAAATACTACGAACCGTTCGAAGTTATAAGTACTCATGCCCAGAGCTTTCACGATGAAGTTTAACATACCTTTACTACGAACCTTTAAAAGCACTGAAATCACAAGTTCTATATATTGAAGTAGATAGGAACTACGAAGGTTATTCTCCGTTGTAAAACATAGAAGCTAACATAGATATGAAAAATCAAATTTTAAAAACGAAAAATACGGAAATCCCCATAATTTTGCCCTCCTCACACAATTCGTTGGAGCCGCGATCGGAAATAAGAGTCAAAATCCCTGTTAATTTATGGTAGGATTTTTAGTATAGATTTCGTGAAGGTGTGAGAACACCCTCTGCTATCGTAAGTGTGATCAAGGTTACGCCACTACTATAATTCAAAATATTCTCAAATCTTACGAAATTAAATTTTCCAAACCTGTAAAGTACAAAGTTTTAAAGCGAAGACATTGAAATTAATAATACGCAAAAATAACGAAACGGACCTTATATTAAAGAATAATTTCAATTACGTTTGAACCATATGAATGAGGAAGAACGAAAAAGAATTTATGATTTATGCTTCGAATATCGTGATATTTTTTACAGTGAACATTTACCACTTACCTTTCTAACCAAGTAAAGCATAAAATCCGTACAGTTATGAAGATCCCATTCATGTAAAGCCTTACTGTCAATCTCCAGCTGAAGAGCCGAAATAAAAAAGCAAATTAGTAAATTATTAAATGACAACGTATTCAGGAATCTAACTCACCTGTGCGCTCCCGTAATTAGTACCTAAGAAACTCGATGCTAGCGGTGAACGAAAATACAGAATGTAGTAATTATGTCCTTAGAAATTACGGTAGATAAAGTATCCACTCCCAAATATCAAGATTTTGATAGTTAGGGAAAAGTACTTACTTTCAGTTCTTGATTTAGCGAGCGTTACCAGATTGGATAGAAAGGAAGACCAACCGAAAACTGCATTTTCAACTCAATTCGGTCACTATGAATTCCTTCTATGCCTTTGGTTAAAAACTGCCCCGGCAACATTCCAGAGCCATGGACAATATATTACGCGGATTGCAAGGTATTCATTGCTGGTATACCTTGATATAATTTTCATCTAGCCTTGAAGAGCATATGAAAAATTAAAATTAGTATTTAACCGACTTGAGAAACTAATCTTAAAGTTCAACTAGATAAATCTAATTTTTTGTAAGGAAACTACATACTTGGTATACAATACTCCTGAAGGCCTTAAGCCAAATAAGATAAAATAGATTATTAAATTTCCATTACCAAACCGTAACGAAATTAAGATTTTCTCGGTCTTATTGGCTACTATAGGAAATTCATAAAAGACTTTTCAAAAATACTCAACCAATGACTGCATGTTTAAAGAAAAATAATAAATAGTTTTGAGAAAATTATTATCTTTGAGAAATGTAAGGAATTATCGTTAACCCCCATTATTCAGTATCCCGATTTTACTAAACCATTCTTTTAACTCCGATATCCGACTACCCTTAGGAGCGGTACTTTCTAGGACCCATGGAGTATAAACCATTGCAGCTAGCCGAACCCTTAACGACACTGAAAGCGTTGCATATCGAAAGAACTATTGGCGATAGTTGGGCCGTTACACTTCGTCCTTACTTATAGGAACTAAATTCACCATATACACTGACCATAGACCTTTGGCTTGGTTAGATTCATTAAAAGAACCTAAAGTAAACTACTGTTAAAACTTAATTGGAGAGTATGATTTCAAATTATTATAAAATGGCAAACAGAATACTAATGGTCCCTTTCACGTATAAATTAAACCATCGGTGATAAAGATAATGAATCATGTGTTAACGTAGAGAATTCGGAAAATAACGATCTTATATAATTACAGAAATTACTGACGAAATTGTACGGTTAGGACAAAAAGATCAAAATTTACTCAAGAAACCGAGATAATCATTCAACAACAATTCCCTTCTTCTTCGCGAACTGTAACAATAGATTCTAGCACCGATACTTTCATTCGGCGGATGACATGGACACAATGGTATTCCTATACTCCATGAAGCTATTGACACTAAACCTAATCAAAATTGTGTAACTTGGTATAAAAATGAATTATCCGTTAAACTGAAGTCTCACTCTAGCAAAAAATATTAGAATTCATTTACCTCTAAATAAATTGATTTAGTAAAAGAATTTTTAAAACAATATATTAGACCAAAGGTTAAGCACTTTATATATTATGAGGATAAACTAAGGGAGACATTTTCACAAACAGTCATTTCGTTATTCAGAAAAGATACAGTACAAATATATGAGTGTACTGAAAGAGTGATTAGTATAACTGACGAAAAGGAACAGGAAGAAATAATTAATAAGTATCATATAGGTAAAACGTGTCACAGGGGTATTAAAGAAACTTTATCTCATTTAAAACGCACTTACTATTGGCCTAATATGGAGGAAACAGTTTCAATTTAATTAATTGTGTGATGTCTGTAAAATGAAATTGACCGTAGACCTTTCAAACCCAAATTCAGTTAAGCAAACTCATGTAAGCCATTTGAAGAATTATTTATCGATTTATTTTCCTAGAATAAATATTTTTAACAATTATCGATGCTTTTAGTAAGTTAGGTCAAGCGTTTGAAGTTCCCGACAGGTCAACACGAGATAGTTAGAGCTCTCATTAATATTTCTCTTTCTATGTATTCCTAATAAAATAAGTTCAGATCCCGGTTCGGAATTTAATAATAAGTTAATGAAAGAATTAATGACTCTATACAAAATTGAATTACACATAGGAACACCGAATAATCCGAATTCTATGGGAATGGTAGAACGATTTCACAGTACAATTCTAGAGATTTATAGATTAGCTAAATATGAACATAATTAACAGATGCCGGAGTGTAATGACGTATGCAATCATGGCGTACAATCAAACGATTCATTCTGTTACCGGTTAACCCCATTCGAAGTCGTTTCGGTCACACCGAAAGTAACCCCCAATTTCATATCGATTTTGATAAAGAATATACCCAAATGTTAGTTAGAGATCATGTTAAAAGAACTCGCTATCTATATCAATATCTTACCGATAAAATAAAAACTAGGAAAGAAACTATACAACAGCGCAGCCCTGGTGAAACGAATATCGATCTCACTGAAGACGATACTATTTTCTTTAAAGGCGTTAATAATCGTAGGAGTAAAGATAAACCTCGTTATACTAAAGGTAAAGTTAAAAGTAAAGTTAAGAGAAATGTAGTTGAAATAGAAACTAATAATAGGAACAAAAAAATCCCACTTAAAGACATAAGACGTCCCCCACAGGTACGCACTGCCTCTGATCCAAGCAGTGATGATCCAGGCCCTTCAACTCGAGAGAATTGAGAAGAACCCTGGCATCCTTCCCATCAGAGAAGGAACTGCACTTATTTCTTACGATAAGTGGATAGTAGTTAAGAATTAGATATTAATTCTATTAGAAGAATTAGAGTTAAATATTCAAAAATATCTAGAATTAAATAAGTTAGTAGGCCATCAAAACGAACGTATTAACTCAACCTTAATTTCATATGCTGATGTTAAGCTTCAAGTTGAATTTATAATATTACATTAGAAAAGTTTTCAGAAATTACACCCATTAAAAGACAAAAAGAGGGCTTATCAATGCTTAGGCTCTTTAATTAAATTGATCACAGGAAATTTGGATTATAATGATGCCATAAAATATGACAGTTTAATAAACGACATAAAATCTGAAAAAGATGCTCTGAAAAAGAAAATGACATTAGTAACTGAAATGATGAGTCTTATCACAAATTCAACTGTTAACATTACCAACAATCTCAATCAATTAAGTTCAATGCTAAATAAAGTAAGTAAGGATGTTAAAGAAAACTCTATTAATATATACATAAGTCAAATTATAATAAACAATTTATTCTTGCATAATTTCCAAATTATATATATGAAATTGAATGAGATTGAAAATATATAGCTTTTAGTAAAATGGGCGTATTAATAGATCAATTATAGACTATGAATTACTTACAATTTTAAATTGAAAGAACTGATAAATTAATGTTTGAAGTATTCTGAAAATATAATTAAAATTGAACATTTATAAATTAAATATATTGTAAAGGTTATGAAATTAATTTAGTTTTAGAAATACTTTTTGAGAAAGATACTTACTTTTATTATAAAATTGTGCCCCTTCCTATCACGCAACCTGAAACAAACCTTACCTTGATAATATTACCTAAATATCCTTTCCTTATTACGAGGGGGTCGAAAGCAAAATCACTCTCTACCCCATGTAGAAGCATTAATGAAGACACTTACCTGTGTGACGAGTCCCAGACGTTAGTTCCGGTAGAAGACACCTGCATTCTGGACCTCCTACGGTACTCTCATGAAGTAGCCTGTGAACAGATTCCAATAGAGTTTAATGACATTAAAATAGAAGCCGTTCAAACTAATAAATGGCTTATCTATTCAAAGTCACCTGCCGACCTTAGAAGAACTTGCCCTGATGAAATAAGCCACTACACTCTTATACATACTTACCTGTTAACTATTGAAGATGAATGTAGTTATAAAATTGGAAGCCACTGTTGGGAAACACACTCGAAAAGGAACTAAACTTACCTTTTCGAAGCTGCCTCTTATAAATTTCCCTGAAAACCTGAAAATTGACCAAAAAAGGATTAAACCGATAAAGCTCAATGGTTTTGATCTTACTAACCTGAAAGTGTTAAATTACGCATTGGAAAATAGTGATAATCAAAGTGAAAGTGTTTGAGCATAAAAAGTTTAGTTTAGGAACTTTAATTTTATATGCATTTTAATTTTAAGTATTTTGATATTATTTTATATAAACTTTATATTCAATGCTAAAAGCCGAAATCATCGAGAAAATAGTTCCTCGAATGATTTCGAGCTTAAGGGGGGAGAAGTTACAGATGCCCACCCGTATAGCAGACGCACCGTCAGCATATCTACTTGAACAACAAGATAGTTCTCAGTATCTGGCGTGGCATCTTAGCTTTAAGAATTAAATTAGATACTCGTAGAAAAGATTATAAGTCTTCAGTCTTGCATCGACTGTCCAATTTATAACACATTTTGTATTTTAAATAAATATTTTATTTTTTTAAAAAAGTAATTTCCTTTTGGCGCGAGTTGACTAGCTAGTCAGATTTGAACTGTACAAACACAATCTCTTTGCAACACAACTTTGAACTCTATGTTAATAAAAAATGGACTCACATTACGAATTTATCGTAGTGTGGAATTCATTTCACTTATGTTTTAATAATAATTTCTCCTAAGACTCTAATATAAAAAAGCAGTTCTATTAATTTGGAACAAAAATTATACCTTCTATATTAAGCTTGGGGTAAATGGTATAATACAAACTACATAACAGAATGCAATACAAAAACCTCAAAGTAATGTATAGTCAGTTAGGGGTTAGTATGGTTATAATTAACTTTTTGAATATTTCAAATCAAACACCTGTCACCTTTCAGTTCGAAAGCATCCGAAACGTGGGCATAAATAATAGTAAAAATAAATCTCATTTAATCCGTTCCAAAGTATTTTCACTCGGAGTAATAAAAGTCCATATTATTTGTATTTCTGCTTTTTTAACTTTACAATTTTGCAAATAGACTATTTTGTTACTAATATTAATGTATTTACAATGAGAAACAAACTCTTTAAACCTAAATTGGATGTGTTTGTGGTTATTACGCCTGATTAAATTGAAAGTAGATTTAGGCTTTCTAAGCAGACTCTACTGTTTGTGACGCAACCACTGTAATTAATTATGAATACGCAGGCAGACTATTTAAAGTTCTAAGCACGTATACATAAGAGGGAATGTTGATCTATCCATTGTTAAAGTTGAAGATAAGTTTAAATAGGGAGAGGGCCGTACTCCGTACACTGTTGTGTCATATTTGAATTAACTTTACGAGTCTATTTTATCCAGATATAGGCCCATGTAATTTTGAATCTACATATGTAGTGAAGATGTTAAATATAAAAATGCTTGAGATACAATTTAATTTACAATAACGTAATAAAAAGATTTATAGTTCAAGTTGGTCTTATGAAAGCACAAAACTATCAAAAAAAAACCTTTTTTTTGATGTACAGAAAAACATTTTAATATACCTATTTTATCTTATATTTTTATTCTCGTCAACATATTTTTTTCTTTCAGTAGATTTAAACTAAATAAACGTTATACCCTTTCACACCTCATTACCACGTAAACCGTATGATTCGGTAATTGGCATATTAATATCACAAGAAGCAAGTCAACACAAGTTAACGTGTACCGAATAATGTTACGTGAGCAAGCTGGGGCGTCCCCAAGGTACTTATTTATTCAAACTTGGAGACATAAGCAGCTCTCATTAGGAACTTGCTACTCCACGGATAAGGTGTAATGTATGCGAAGTAATTACATACTCACTTTCAGATGCTTTTACATTGAAATTTTTAGGATGATATATTCGGGATGAGGAAAAATCTTGTTATGTTTGTGGACATATGGATTATGTACAGTGTCGTCCATTTAGGATTAGTTTTCCTAAATGGACGACACTGTACATAATCCATCAATTAAACATTACTATGAAATACAGCACTTTTCTGAGGTCAACGCACTCAGTCGGCTGGCGGTAACTGTTCCGGATCCACGGCAGTGCTGAACGCAACAGAAGACGTTGAAGACGAAAATCAATAGAGAATCCGAAGCCGAAAGTATACAACATGTCTTACAAACTGGGATTTAATACCGCACTTTATTCTACTCTGTATACTGTATTGTACTCTATTTAATACATGATAAAAGTACAGACGGTGCTAGTGTGCTTGTATCGGAGGATGTATCATCCCCGCGGAGCCGCCAACTTGCCTGATTGTGGAACTAAACCTAACTATTAGGGCTGTCTCTTTAATATTACTACCATTAAAGTTTATCAAGCTCCTATAATGGACACGGCTTGTCTGACTAAAAGCTTTTGGCTCAGCTTGCAACGTAAGTTTGTAAATTGTTTGTGGCCAACCTTTAATGAAGGCACGAAAAACCAAAAGTTTCGTATTAATACAAGAGATATCATTTTACATATGACAAATAGTTATCATGAAATAAATAATACCGAGGAATTAATACTCAAACTCTGAGAGACACAGCCCTAGCGAGCGACTTACGGTGTCGGATATTAGCGTCGTTCGCAAGTAGATCACGTATTATTTGAGAGTTTGACTGTAACTTTGTGTGCCGGCGAGGCCGAATTATCGCACGTGACGACGCCTAACTACAATACATATATATCATAGTAGAAAAATTTACAAAACCTTTTTATCTCGTACTCATCAGAGCTGCCCGGAGTAATGTGGTCAAAGATCCGACTATAGCACCTTCATCTATCTGTGTTTACGAAATCGTTTTTCTTATTAATTACTAGATAGAATATATCACAAATCTAGTGGTAATTGAAATATGTTCAGTACAGTTTGAGTAGTTACTTTTTATGTTTGTTAAAAAGAGATTTGCTCAATGGTGAAATATTTTAATTCTGTCAAATACTCGTTCAAACGTTTTTTACTCTCTTGTATCGAGGCCGAAGCTACGTTGAGCTACATGTGCCCCCCCCCCTAGAGGGGGGGGGGAAAAAAAAAAAAAGGAAAAGGGGGGAAAAAACCAAAAAAAAATATTTGTTCCAGGGAAAATGTAACGGAAAATTTCTATGAAATTTTCAACTGTCCCACACTATTATAACAATTTAGCCATAATTCTTCGTTACATTACGCACCACGTCATATCGAGTCAAAATTTAAATTCACACTCACAATTTTCAGCATTATACCGGTACCATCAAACAATTTGGTTGATGTATTACGCTAAAAGTTCAAAATTCAAAAATGGAACGTCAAATTACCCTATTATCGCCCTAATCTAGCTAATCAAAGTTTGTAGCACCCTTCCTCTGTCTGCTACCGTTCGGAATTGCCGATCGTTTTCCTGAACGCTCATGACCTGCTCGAAAGAGTAGAAGTCACCTCGAAAAATGTATTCAATAAATAATATCATTTTATATTAGAGGTATATTAGCAAACATTTTTGTGAAACGCAAGTGCTATTTGCCACGATGATGTATAAAGGTGTGTTGTGTTTTAGCAGCAGTATTTAATGACCAGCTTTTTGTTAGCAATACGATGCAATCAGATTTATTGTTTAGCTTTACATCCATATACATATATGAATATAATGCATACATAATTAAATTACTATGAAACATATGTTAACCATATTTCGTTAGACACTGGATTTAAAACTATTTTTTCAATATTATATTATTAATTATAAGAAAAATGTTGGGTATAAGTATTAATTTAAAAACTATATTGATAGAAAGTAAGTACGAAGATTTTGTGTGGCTTAATGATCCTCTAGATTATTCAATTCACTTGTGACTTCACAGTTCTCAACACCTAACGATAAATATTGTACCTGTTTTTAGCCAATACCATACGGACCAGAGGTATCAGAGGTCGAGTTCAAATTGATATCCATTCAAGTTTACCTACAGAATGATTATATACAACGAATAATATTATTTTTTATTAAAAATATTATTATTTATATTTATAAATGCGTAAACTTAATTTTTATATGCATATAGCAGTGTCGTACCAAAATAAGATAATCCCTGTTACAAATTTTTTTTCATATTCTATTATTTTTAAATTGAATTAGAAGCTGTACCGATTTTGTTGTTGTATTACTAAATAGTGTAACCATACAAAATCAGCACTTTTTTGAGTGTAAAGTGTGCTCTAGCATAGTCCGTTTATACAGTCCACGACAAATATGGAATTTAGGAAAGGGCTGGGCATAGTTCACATTACTCGTTTAAAGGAATCTAACCTTTATTTCAAATTTGAAGCGAAAACAAAATTTTACGTATTAATTAACTAACTTTTTATTCGTTCAGATATTAAAGAAAATGGATTAAAAGTTTAGGGTTCTAGATCTGACTGGAGTTGAATGCTACATCCATATTCAAGCATAAAAGAAAATATATAGCACTCCAAAATAGGAAAAATTATTTAACTAACAAACATATTTGTATGCGTGCTAACTATTATGCACATATGTTTAGTAAGTCAATGTCTGGACGTACATAAGGCAGTAACTGGGGTCGTTACGAGTCGCCGACTGCAACGAGTGTTATGTCTCGGTATAATTAAACCCCAGTGGTTTACATTTTCAATTTCATTTTGCAAATTTATGAGCAAGCTTTTGTGCAATATAGTGTTAAATCATGGATTATTTCTACGTCGACTCGATATGATATTCGAATGAACTTTGTGCAAAAAGTAATGGTTGGTTGGATCACTTTTTGGTGTTTGGGAAATTGTGAACAGAATTTTTTTTTACTATATATTAAGAAACGCTATATCTTTATATATATAATTCTTCTGTGAGTGTGTATGTCACTGAACTTCTCTCAAACGACTGGACCGATTTTGATGAAATTTTTGTGTGTGTTAAGGATCTGGAATGGTTTAGATTCACAATTTTTTGCTGGACAATGTTTTTTTAATTAATTTTTAATTTATTAAGTTTTTGAATGTTTTACATTGGATCCAAAAGACGGCGCTACCATCGCAGTGTCAAATTTTAAATAATATTCGAATAATTAATTGAAAATTGAAATCACATGTATGGCAAAACAACGTTTGCTGGATCAGCTAGTATACATATATATAAACACGAAAATCTAGAGAAGTAACTAAAACCGACCCAAAGCAAGAAGTCCTTCCGTCCTTCGTTCATTTTAGTTTCTATAATTCTAAAGATATCTATATCAAAACGTTGTTATATCATTTGTATAGATATTTTACCCATATGCGTAATATATAACATAATGCACATTTTATCATTGACGTTGACACAACGGCTTTTATCGGGCGGAAAACATATTTTACGCAACATTTTGTATGTATATTTTATTGAAATGTTTTACAGTTATTTCTCGCGGGACAGCCAAACGTTATTTCAAACAATGCATTTATGTAACAAATCATAGATCTGACATATTTCACTTTTGCGGTTCGGTTATTATAAATACTTGAAAATTCTAGAGTCCAAAATTATCAGTACATATTATAAGAACTAGTCGTTTCACAGTAAAAATTATTATAAAATTTATCTGACATCTATAAATATACAACTGTAAGTCAATATGACACAAATCCAACTTAACTCCAGCAGAATATTGTTGTGCATCTTAATTTTAATTAATTTTATAAAATAATTTGATTGAAATTCACCATAAGATTTTATGGTGACATAAAGTCTGTTTGATAGAGGCACAAAAATAATATAACAATAAAAATTAAGAGTTTCTTTGAACAATTATCGCATTAATACTCCTACGTCCTTGGTAATCTTTTATCTGTAAAACTGTCACGTACACTGAATGCAGTGTCGGCGTCCCACAACACGCGTAATGAAGAATACGGCCACGTGCCGGGATCACGGGATCCGGAGCTCATTACCTTTTTTGTTCTATGTGCATAGATTAGAAGGTCAGAAAATCTTCCGCTTCGTGGCAGCGTATTTATCACCCATCACAATAATTCATTTTTAAACGTAGACAATATTAATTATTAGTGATGGATGGCCTGGTAGCAAATTCTGTTAAATCAATATGCTGCCCGTTGCCTTGCTACTTATTTTAGCTTCTGTTTCGTGAAATGTTTCGAATGTGTATACCCTCTAGGAAAATGGTTTAATCATTTGTTACATAAATCGTAAAGTGTAAATGATTAACAAGAGAACAATTTAAATTATCAAAGGAAAATGTTATAGCATGTAATTGAAGTATACAGGCTACTGAAAGCGCTCATTATAATTGAATCCGTCCGACACGTATATCGCAATAAAAAGTGCAAACAAAGCACAGTACTACAATCTATTACACAAACGTTTATATTATTGTATCACTGCAATATGATTTTTTGTTGCTGTTGCTGAAAAATTATACAAGAAAACATCATTTCTGATAATTAATGACCCGTAAATAGTACGCCATCTGAAGTTCTTAGATAATATAAATGTATATTGCTCCCAAAACTAATATACTATTTATCAACACTTCTAAGTAAATAACAACTATTATAATTAGTTAATTAACGTGACAAAACATTCTAAATCTAATTAAAGCTTATATAACGTTCACAAATAAGACCCTAATATATATTTTATTCACTTAGACTGGCTTAGGCTGGGTGTTTTAATCTGCCACTTTTTAACTCGTTTTTGTTTTGATCTGACCCAAAGTTAACACTGAGTATTGTTTAATTAAACAACAGCGCGTGAATATTCACACTGCACAGTAATTTGATGCATGTCATACAATTTATTTGTCACCGTAATTTAGCTCTGCGCGGTGATATGGGCCAAGGTCATTATTATTAGAACTGAGAGCTAGAATCCTCAACTTTATGAATAGCTAGAAACTACAAAGCCCTCGTAACCATTTATTTACAAAAACAACTGTTTGTTTTAGTTATTATAGTTAGTTAGGTGTGGGTGTGTAAATTTGTTATTTTTTTCATAAATGTTTGCGTTTTACGTATACACTAGCTGTTTTCAAACTACAAAAATTCTAGTCACTCACTTTTAAAATATAGATTTTCTTTCGTTTTTCTTAAGAATTTATTTAGAAAACAAATATAAATTTATTCATTTTCATCAGCAGTTCCTTAGATTATCGCGTCAGCCAAACAAGCAAACCCTTCAGCTTTATAATATTGGTATAGATTAACTCATTTGAAATATGTTAAAGACTTATAAAGCTGCGGCTACCACGTACTCCAAATGAAACTAGATAAACAAGTTGTTTCATCTCCAAAGCTTCAGTGGTAAAAAGTAGTTAATATTCTGAACAAATATCCTAAGTTAGTACAACTTAGTGAATATCAAGTTAACTAGAAACAGAGAGAGAGAGAAATGGGAATTTACTTTGCCAAATTTGAACAAATCGATGAGCCATGATCGAAGTATGTTTTGCAAACACTTAGTAGACAATGCGAATGCAACTCTTTCATATTCCCATATTTTTTACAATACTTTCACAAAATATTTTATGGCATCCCACAATACTGATATCTACAAATGTTTCTATGTGTAGAGAAAATTTTAATCATTCTTATTGTAATATTCGTTTTTAAAAAATTCCATTTTATAATCATCTCGAACCAGAAGACATTAGATTTGTCTTGGTATAAAATGATTTATTATTGAGATAAGTTATCCTTTGAGGACGGCCACTTTAGTTCATTAATCCTTGGAATACTTGAGAAACTTCAGAAAACTTTGACGTTTCCTTTTCTTTTACGTTACATATTAAATATTTTCTTTCCCATTTATTACACGCGTATAGAAACTTGGTTTTATCTTCGAAGTAAAAATATAGTCATAATATTTTCTTTGATTTACAGAAGAACTACATATTTCAATATAACTTCTTCTCCTGCTTTGTTCGATTGCAAAATAAGTTTTTTGGATATATAACTTAACCACTACTGCAGGATCTATAGTAAAAAAGGCTTTTTTTTTATAAAACAGGGGGAACAGAGGAGGCTACTGATGCTAAAGGCCCATGGACACTGGAAGCCAGAGGGTAATCTTGCCCTCTAAAATGTTTATACTCTTTTTTTATCCTCTATTGTTCGGAAATACCTCTTTTGGTTTCCAATAGCGGTGGTGCGCGGCAGAAAGTGCCTTCTGAAGCGCTCAGTTGTGGAACGGCGGACATCGAGGTGATACGGATGAAATTTCGTAATCTCTTCGATGTCCGATGATGGAATTACTGCAGGTATCAATCCGAACAGCTCCTCCGAACACTCTCCGTGATAAATGCGATAGAAATGGAAGAACCCTACATCTCTAGCAGGCTAATCATAATAATTCTTTTTAAAATTAGTATATAAAATATATCATATTCAGGTTTCGACATAGAATTGTTAAGAATACATACGCAGATTTTGGATGAAATATTTCCTTGAAATACAGGATGTGGTTGGTACAGAGCTCAATTAAATTGGGTGGATCCAAGCCTTTAGATACTTCCCGTCGAAATTAAATACGATCTGCATATATAATGACGTTAACAGTTCTATCTTTATCTTTTAAAACACCTTAGTGATGCCAATTAAAAATATAAATATGCAGCCTTTGAAATCACACAACTGAAAACGTAAACAGGATTCAAAAGACTGAGTTTTGGTTAGATTTTCCTTTTATTCAATGGAACACAATGCCTGAAATTTCTGGCCCTGCATTTAGTTTCAGAGAACTCGCTTTTTTATCATTTGACTATATAGGTATCCGACACGGTGTTTGTTCCCCTTAATCTCTTTGAGAAATGTAACAAAGGGTTTTTATTAAACTTTTGACATACGAGTTCAAGCTCGTATGTACTAGCTGGCTTCTATTTAACAACCAACCGTTTTTAGGATATTAATCGTAATACTCTATATGATTTTTTATGATAAAAAGTTTTTAAGATACATAAATTTTATGGTAAATTGCTAGTACCGCTACTGAATTAGAATCATGATACGATAATCATCCAATTATTAGACACAATATTAAACAATTTTAGAGAGTATAGTAAATATCATAAACAATTTTAGTAAATATATAAATATTTACACATACTTTACGTTACGCGTTAAATGAATTGAAAACATAGCGTAGCTGGCACTTGCTTGTACCACGCTTGTTCACAACAGTGAGGGAAAGTATTGATTGTTCTATTTATAAAGACCGTTTGACTTAGAATGCAAACATAAAATGAGTCATGTTGAAGAAAGTAGTATTTTTGTATAGTCGTTATACGCTGAATAGGGAACATTCTATAACCTTCGACTTCGGCAAAAGTATTTACCGTAGGCGCGAGTACTTGTAACGACTTAAATACTCAACCTTTTTTTATATTCCTCACGCGTAGCTCTGTCACTCCAAGCAGTTAATAGTATTAAAATATCTACCCTTATTTTAAACTGGGAATATATTTGTATCGAAATTAATTCAAATCTCTTAAGCGGTTCAGCCGTGAAAGCATAATAATAAGAGTATAATACCGTGACCACTGCTGAATAGCATCCAAAACGTCGTCAGAAATAGATCGCATTTCGATCCTCATATCTTTTTATTTATAATAATAAGTAACCTCTACGCGTTTCTGTTAAGCATTACTTACGATGCAGTTATTTTTATCGTCTCAACTTAAATGCATTATAATAATTTTTCATTCATTTTTTCTTAATAAAAACTAAACATATAGAATGCTGTGTGAGGCTAGTACCTCAGAAAGAATATTTCTTTTCTGTCACAGCCCTCAAAATGTTTTTAAAGTTTTTCATGTAATTACTAAATATTATTTAAAAGACAAACTTACGTACTTGAAAGTAATATCCGACTAGGGTGTCTGGGGCGTATCAGGATGTAAACTCTTCAGGGTGTATGATTATGTATTAAGTATGTGTTTGTGTGGTAACTATTTTGTTATAACGAGTGTACGTGTTTTGTTTTCATAATTTTACTAACGGAAAATTTGTCAGTACACTATTATTTTATGAACATGCTTATTTGAATTGATTTTTGAAGTTTTTATCCATCAGCTAATATGAATGTTTTATTTTGAGCTTATTTATCGGTTACGTACGCACTGGGACACATAATTCCTCCAATTAAGTAAAGTTAAAACGGTTAAGTGAGTTTCCACCCGTTAAAGGAGAACGCATTACTTATTGAGTTATAGTTCTAGTTTAAATTAATGCAAATAACTCTTATCCAATTAAAATCTAAGAGTATTGAAACGTTGAGTTCATTAAAGTGACTTACTACGTAATAAAGAAGTTGTAAGTTTTCCAGCGTAGTACAAGAACAATTGAAATAGAAACATTATTAACTTTATTTTTGAATTGGTATATAAAAAGTATAATAACGAGCTATTTACTTCAGTTTATATACAACGTTAAGGTAATAAGAATGTGTATCTGAAATGACAACAGGTTAATTTATACATGCACTGAATACCATCAATGATATCAGTTTTTGGTAGTATCATTTCTGATAAATGTTTTATTTCAATTGTCAACGACAATATTAAATATAACTATGATAAATAATTTGCCACTTCACTAATTTAGCTCACAAAGCACACAAGCTAGTTAAAACTGTAGAGCAACAATGCGTGTTTCATTTATTTCATACAACAACAAGATTTTCAATTCCAAGTGTAAACTTCAGTGAAAAAAAAAAAAACCGGGGGGGGGAAAAACCCCCCGAAAAATTCTCCCCCAAAAATTTTTTTTTGGGGGGGCCCCGTTTTCAGCCCCGAGTGACCTCTGGACTACCAGCCATTTAAGAAAACAAAAAATAAAAAACTAATAATAATATAGACTAAATCGTTGACGATACCCCCAATAATTATCTAACTTCATTACAAAATTCTTGAATTCCAAACCATATATACGAAAACCTGTGCGCTATCCGTTCAGGAATAAGGATATACAAAATATTATAAATATTTTTTATAATATTTTGTATTTCCTTATAATATACAAAATATTATAAATACTTATTTTTATAAAGGTATTTCTTAGTTATTACGTTAAATTTTTATTAATTTTATATATGATTTAATTCTAGACCGATTTGGGATCAAATGTTTGAATGTGTTTTTTGTATCTATATACAATTACTTTCCCAATCTATTAACGATTATAACGATAGTTTTAACAATTGTCAATGAGTATATATTACACATTAAATCTATTTATCTCATCTACAAAAAAATGGATGTCTTTTAATAACTATAAGGGACAAAGCCGCCACATACACACATGATATAATGTACTACTATTACTTTAGGGTAAATTACATTACTTATGTATAGTAAGCAAATTTACCCTTCAGACTAAAAAAATAACTCTGGCATAATAATATTCCACCGTCATCTCATTTATTATATCGACACCTAATCTTTATTATGTGACGAGAATATATTATTGCTCGGTACCAAAATAAAACGAATTCACAAAATATTGCGATATTTCCTTTGATAAATTCGAAAATCAATGAAAATATTAGTCTTAGATATAGATTACTTTGCAAGGTTTATCTTTTTAAATATATCACTGTCCGCAGCGCGTCCCTTAGCGCAAACCGGATTAATAACGTAATGTAGAAAAAATATTTGCAACGAAGCGCAGCGAACTTCTGTATCACATCTTCGAACTTTTACAATGATTAACAACCAACAAAAAGTATTATTAATAACCAACAATGTGTTTTTTTATATTAAAATAAATATTCACTCCACAAACAGCTTTCCTGATAGATGCGCAATTTTTTTTTTTTTACACTATTAAAACTGAAACAATTAAAACTTAAAACTCGGTAACACGTACATTTAGTAATTTTAACTCTACAAATATGCAAAATTAAACGATCGATCAGAATATATTTATACAATCTAGCTAATAAATATCACAGCATACTACCTAAACAATCTGAAGGTTGCCCGCCTACCAAAAACTGTTGCTAAAATATTTTCGACCGAAGTTGATCAATCATTCGTATAATCATTTATACTTTTCTTTCTTCTATAGTTTAGACAACGTTTAAGTTAAAATAAAGAAAATTTTGAAAAGATTACCGTCTGTAGTTATGAATTTCCGTCGTAAAACTGTCGTAGAGAGACATGAAAGTGTTCTCGTGGTACGGCGAGGGAAAAGTTAACGATGGTAAACGTCACGTAATTCCCTAGTTTTTCTTTCTCTATTTATATGGTTAAGTCTAGCATTATTAAAGAGATTTTCTTTAAAACTCTACGTCGTACATTTTGTGAGCTTATTGCACTAGAGGTTTTTTTTGTTAGCTTTTTGTTAGATGACGCTTTGATTTGAACTCGTTCAATATGGCTCGTATAAAACTGTTACCCTTGTAGTTTCAGTATACGACTGTAAACCCTGAGAGTGTGTCAGAAACCTGGCTGTACTCTCTGTCATTCATTCACTCGTACGATGATATAAAACTATCCAGTACATAATTAATTAGCATGAAACACATAGAGAAATGTAACTTTGAGACCACATGGATGAAGTGCCGATGTCACTTATAAAATTTGATTATAAGCTCTTGAAATAAAAGCACTACATACACTCATAACTATTTTTCCCTTATTCACTTTGAAATAGTGTAGTTTTGCCCCGCGGTCTGAACTCCATTAATAAAAAGACCGGCACATCGTGACGCCTCTCCTCGACAAAAGAACTATCCCACATAAATATTTTAAAAAAACATGACTTACGAAATATATGAAGAAGTAACAAGCGTATAATTAATTATAAATAAGGAATATACTAAAATGTCTTTGGAATCAGCTGAAAAAACATTCCTTGTAAAAATAATAAGAAACAAAATAAAGACATACGCAAATTAAATCTGTTCTAACAACAATAAGAAAATTCTACCAAACATTCTCCCAATCACAATTACACAACAGGAGCAAATATTTCAAGAACAAAGAAACCAATCAGAGTATTTCTTACATATTTTTAATAAAGGAATCTTCTGACCCATTTAAATATAGCTTCGGGCGTTACAGATAAATTATGCGATACAATGATTTCCATTGTTTCATGGCAGATAATTTGCACGTTGTATTACTACTTATGTGTTCCAATTGTCAATACTCAAATTCATTGGCTTCATCTAGTGAATATCAGAATTCTCAGTAATAATGAAAAGTAGGTTGAGTTATTCAATGCATATCGTTATGGATTTCGAATACTTACTAAAGAAACGCGAATCGTACAATTCCGCGTCTGAAATCAATGTCGACAATCGAGAATCGATGTGAAATGTATTGTCAGTTTATCACTTTACGCTTTACTTTATGCTATAATTATTGATTCTAATTTATATCTAAATAACCTCAATTTCGTCAGTTATAATGATCACCAAAGTTTAAGTTGAAGTTTTGAAGTCAAGGGTAATATATACAGTTCATAAACGACAACACTTTGAAAGTTCTTCCCCAAACCCCTTAAAATGGCTGATAAAAGTACTCAATTAACCGGTTCCAACTATGCCTAAACTTAATTCATATATATGACGTATTGGTATCCATACTTGAATAAGTAAATGTAAATTATGTAAAAGTAACATTCATATTATGTAATAATATTATTCATATTATGCCCTGTAAATGTAACTAAATGATCAACTCGTAGGTGTAGCGTCTTCTAACTCCCCCTCCTAATAACAATATTGGGAGGGGGAGTTAGAAGCGTTTTATAGAAAATGTTTTTAAATTTATATCTATGCTATTTATTACCAAAACCAATAGTAGGTGCAATTTAAAATCTCTTTATCGTGAACTTATAAAGTACTGTAATAATTATGCGGTTTGTTCAACTGGTCCATTCAGGATAAATTACTCTAATTGCTAATTAGGTTGTAACGTTTTAATTAAACATAATGCCCCGGTATCCATCACTTGGCACACTGAATATTTGTGGTTATTTATTGTCTTGTTTGCGGAAATGGATTTCATTTCAACTTTATGTACCTTATTAATTAGGGCACTTGGAAAGATTCAGTTCACAGCAGTTTATTTATTTGTCAAATGCTACATAGCTGCGATTGTTTTAATGTCTTATTTACACCCTGATTCGACCACACGTGCTCAGACAGGTTTAAATAAAGACTTAAATACTCGTGGAAACTCAATTTTTGCTCGTTTAGTCTTAATGACTACACGATTAATCATCTGCTTTAAAAATATAAATGTTAGCTTTAAACCTACTCCATATTGGTAAAAATCTTGTGTATTATTTCCTGTAGTAATTTAATTGGCATAATGTCAATTAGTAGTAATTAATACTTTATAATATCAACATCCATTTTTTGGTTTATCTACCCACCTCTTTCCCTTCCATAAGGTATGAATCTTAATATATAATACGGATGCCGCTAAATTTAAGCAAAATATAAATTATTTAATGTGAAATGTCACTGGAAACTCCTTTTTCACATAAACTTCATGAAGTTTCATTTTCTAATACAGTATAATTTTTCACTCAAACTACAAAGTCTTTGTGGCGTTCGTATTTAAAACACAATATACGAGATTAGATAAAGTATTTCCCTAAAATTTATGCACTGTTTACATTATAGCGAAACAAATGTTTTAACTTTGGTCCATTATATCATAAAGAAACTTCTTGCAAGTAAATTGTTAAAGTAATAAAAGTTTTTCGTTTTAAGAATAACAACGATACTTTATCAATTTTCTATTTATATACAAACCGCATAATAGCAAATTAATTTCGACAAAAACAGATAAAACCCTTCAATAAATACTGAGTCCACAAGATAGCTAAGGGTACGCGTGCTTTCCGTTTGTCATTTCTCGCAACCTTAATAAATTATTTTACCTTTCGTGGCTTAGGGAGACCCAATTACAAAGGACAAAGGCGTCACAAAATCATGGTCAGAAAATATTAAGATCAAAACCTCTTCATTCTTTTACTCGCTCCTTGTGAATAGGTATGTTACAAAGCCTGCTCATCCTTTATTTATACGTATAAGGTCTGATTTTACCAGTTTTATACTAAAAGTGCTGAACTAATTTTAATGATACATACATATATGATTGTCAAATGTCAAAGTTCAAATAGAATAATAAGTTTGACAGCAATTAGATTATTGAATCCCTCAACATTACTCAACATTGGTTGAGTAACGTCCTTGGCCTGTTATTGGGAAAGGAAAACTACAGTTACTATAGTAATTCAAGAACTCATATGAACTATTAACACTAAATTATAATAAATATAGTAATAACTAATAATGTACAACTTAAAAATACTATCCGTTTTTATAACGTACAGCTGACCTGGCAAACTTGTTTTGCCTTACATGTGATTTCAATTTTCAATTAATTATTCGAATATTATTTAAAATTTGACACGGCGATGGTAGCGCCGTCTAGTCTGTCGGATCCAATGTAAAACATTCCAAAATCAACAACTACTAATAAATTAAAAATTAATTAAAAAAACATTGTCCAGCGGACAAAATTGTGAATCTAAACCATTCCCAGATCCCCTTAAACACACACAAAAAATTTCAACAAAATCGGTCCAGTCGTTTGAAAATTCAGTGACATACATACTCAAGAAGAATTATAGATTAATAGCTGACCCGGCGAACTTCGTACCGCCTTAGCGTAGCTTTGATGCACTATTTTATTTTGTATAGTTGACCTATCTTATTTCGATAAAGAGTGAAAGAGATAGAAATAAGCCACGACTCTCTCACTCTCTCTCTCATGAATTGACATTCGTTAGTTTTTTAAAAATATGAATATTAAAGTATATTTTTCAATATTTAAAATTTTCTTAAATTTTTTTTAAGAACCATCCTTGACTTCCACAAAATTTAAAAAAAAGAATTATCGAAAACGGTTCACATTCTATGTGAAGGACGTTTATAATAAGATAACCATCATAATCGCATTCACTTTGTTCCAATTCCCTTAGAATAATACTCACATTCAAATAGTCCTCCCACGGGGTAGAACTAAGAAAAACATAAATATCAAAAAAGAAGGGGAGTGGATCGGAATTATTTACACGAAATATTGTCGATTCCGCTCCTGCGCGTCTCTAGAGGTGGCTACACTGTTTGCTTCTAATTTCCTTAATAATACTCTTCATTGTAACAGCTCCAGGTTTTTGTAAGATAAATTTACTAAACATATTCTTTGCTTTGAACATCGAACAAAGACCATTATATCAATGAAATGGAAACATTATAAAAATGAAGTGCAAATCATTCACTTGAAGTTGCTTGGCCCAGTGACTAATGAGGCCAAAATGTGATTAGTTGGATGTAGAATACTAACATTTGCTAGATAATATTTCAAAATGGACGCATTGTCAAGTTGTATGACCCCGATAAATAAGTTTTGAAAGAAATCAACAGTGAACATTTCAAGTGTCTTACTATCAAGAATAGCTACAATGAAATTCCACAATCATATATTGGAAAATTAAAACCTCATGCAATCAAAAATAACCGCATGAATGAGCTATAATTACAAATTTCACATTAAAAATGACATAAGATAAATGTGCCTGCCGTGATCCATTTGGCGAAGTCGGCGTCCATCACAATTACGCGTTGCGGCAGACCGAGCCATTAATATCGGTTATAGCCGGCACTGCCCACTGCCAAACTGCACATGTGCTCACTACTAGCAGATAAACACCTTGCACTAGTCCTAAGCATTACTAGCTCCAGATTGAAAGATGATTCAAAATCGAAAGCTTATGCCGACGCGCTTCTACTAACCATTAACATTATTAGGTCTTGGTTCTGAATATTCTTTCCCGAAATACTACTTCAGCATCTCCTTTACGAACATAATGGTTAGAAAATAACGAATAAATATTAATTTGAGGATGTCGTAATATACAGTGATTCACGCTTATGTTAATTACTTAAATAAAGCCATAATATATTTTTAGAAATAGTAATAATAATAAAGAAAGAATATAGTAGTAATAATAATTAATATGTAATTATATTAAAATAATACATGTTCAGTTAACCTCAGTTTGTTAATTAAATATACTCTAAGATGCATATAATTTATACAAGTTTCAATCAGTTTAGACGTCCGCAGACAAGAAACGCGTATAAAGTCGGTTTTAACGGTCACGTATCAGCCAGAGTGGTTCCGTAGAATTAATTACAGTGAGCGCAGTCAGGTGCCTGGCGCGCTTCCAACCCGCTCAATAATCGCCACAGCTCATCGATTGCTTGTGGACCTATTTCTTGTATAGCGTTAGATTCTGTGTTGGATTCTAATAATATTCCTAAGCCGCTCACTACTTTTTGGCAACTTCAATAAGGATAATTTACAATATGAGCGACTTAAAGGATTTCTTCCAGACACAACTGTCTTATCGAAATCTGTATACAACCTATGCAGTAAAGCGTATAGAAAGCTCATATCTTACTGGACGGATGGACCTTAATCATTACCCTTATTCAATATGGAAAAGTTCACCCTTTAGTTACAAACAATCCAAGTTACAAAGGCAAAAATACACAAAATTAAATATTTGAAACAAAAAGGTAAAATAATCCAATAATTTTTCATTACAATTTCAATAACAGAGGATTTAAAACAAGTCTTGTCAAAATAATCTTAATAAGCTTAAATTAAAATTTCAATTACAATAAAGCTTATTTTAGTACTGTCACTCGCAAAGGATTAAAATTTTGCGCAGAAAGTCGAACACGACAATTAAAATTGCAAGAAATATTTGAAATTGTAAAAGTCACGTCTTGAATTTGATATGTTTGAGTTATGACACATAGAAATGTTTTGTCGTTGCCAGCGAACATATTATTTGGAAATCAGATATATTAGTATGGTTTTCGTCAATATAATTTGGACAGATCAGATCGTCTTTTGTTTTTAATGATATTGCTTTTGCAAACCCTATGTGCAAATAATACAGAATTCTCAATGTTTTTACTGCGATATTTTATTCAAACAAAGGCTATCAATATAACTGTTGGCTCTTTGTCTCATATTGGGACCAGATATTTATGATATTTCAACTGTATATGTTTCTACGAAGAAAACGTTATAAATTCAAATTGGTATAAATCTCTCACTCACTCAGACTCACTTCCTGCCTGCGGTCTAGGATCTTTTTTAATCGTTCACTCGTTCCATCCAATATATTATGTAGTTTACATACATACATTACATATCTATTTTTTTATAATTTATTTTTATATATAATACTAGCTGATCCGGCAAACGTTGTTTGCCGTACATGTGATTTCAATTTTCAATTAATAAATAAAAAATAAGGGTTGATCGTAGAGAAAAGTAAAATGATTATTGTATTTTTGTATTTGTATCATAAAAAAATAGAAACTAAAAAATTTGTTTAAAAATTAAAAATTTAGGGGTGGACTACTCTTAACATTTAAGGGGATGTAAAATAGATGTTGGCCGATTCTCAGACCTACTCAATACGCTCACAAAGTTTCATGAGAATCGGTCAAGCCGTTACGGAGGAGTTCAAGTACGAACACTGTGACACGAGAATTTTATATATAAGATAGAAATACATGCAGTTGTAAGGTTAAACCTCTAGTGGTTTGTTACGTGCTGCATATGTTTTGTTTATTTTGTTATAAATGTATTAAATAGAAATAATATAATAAAATAAAACACTTGTAGAGTCTCTTTTTTTTCCATACTGTAAATGATATTTAACTATAGTAATTGTAGGTTCGACAGACAATAAATTAAAATTATAATAAATAATAATTTAATATTCAATTAAAACAATAATCATATTAATTTATACGTCCTCGAAATCTATTCGTGGATTTCATTTTGTTGGACTTTTATCAGGGCAATAAAATAACAACATGGAAGTTTAATATGGATCCTGTGGTGCGACCGGCACTTAAACTTTATACTCTGTCATAAAATATTCTTTACAAAAATTAATATAGTGTGAATTTTGGTTAAATTTGATAGCAAATAAATAAATTGGTTTATATTCACGTAAAGAACTTAACCTTTTACTAATTAAGTTGTCTTGTCGTTTCGTTTAAATTAATAAAGCTTTATTCTTGAAATACATCAGTACCGTTATATTCTGCATTATTTTAGTATTTTAAAGATCTGCTTTAATTTTGGTGAATAAATTAAGTCTTTACATAAAGAAAGCTAGAAAATCTAGAAAGAAAATAGCTCTCAAAAAATATTTCAAAAATATGATAAATTGTTTAAATCTAAATAAATATAAAAATTTTGCAGAAAATAAAAATCCTCCCAATGTTTCGGGAGGTCCTTTAAATGCAGTGAACGAATTTGTGGCTTCAAATTCCTGCGGCTGTGGTTTTAAACTTCTATTTTTAGTATCAGAACGAAACCATTATTCTTCGTCGACCTAATTGGCTACTTCGACATCTAGCAGGGTTTATGTGAAAATGTTGTTCTATGTTTGGGACTCCATACACTTGGTCGCATTTTATACCGTAATTTAGCTACGCACATAAATTGATCTTGACTTATTCTTGTTCTTTGAAATATCAAACAAAATACAAAACAAGGATAATCATTCATTGACTCATCCCTTAGTTTAAGAATATATACTCTGAAAACAATATACTGTCACTTTAAGAGACTAAGAACTTAAAAATGCATATTTTTCCGCACGTGATAGACGCATTTAAAAATTTTAATGGGTACTAATTGTTAACAAAAAACTTATTAAATTATAAATAATGTTTTATTATGACAGATTGAAATGATTATTACCCCTACCTTTTTAGGATTAAATTTATACGAGATTGATTCATGATCTTCGGTTAAATATTTTAAGTATATAAACTATAAAAATGTTTCCCATCCCAACAACATTTCTGCAATTGTGCGTTATTCTGAGTTCATCTTATTATGACCAGTAGCTATTAGTAAGAAAGGACAGTAACGATAAACTGAACTACACAAATTTGAAGAGGCCCCCATCCTTGAGAGAATAGTTCCAAAGCCCAACGGAACCGCTCAGTATTCCGCGCGAATATTCGATTAGGCAAACAGAATAGTGAAAAGACTACTCACTGTACACTTTGAACGGCTCGACGCTCGTGTAAATGTGTTCACGTCTATTTAATAGCACGAAGACTAACTCGTTATGTTCGCTCTCCAACAAGTTATTTACGCGCTCAACGAATTTACATTTAATCGTCTGTGCATATAATGTGTGTATGGAGTATTCTTAACTTTAAATAATAACGATAAAAGTCACTCCGCTTAAACGCCAACTATAAGTTTTTTATTAATGAACATAAGTTTGTCATCTATATCAGATTTATTTATAAAGTAAATAATCAGAAATTTACGACCGTTTATTTGCAGGCCTCTCAAATAACACTAGTTTCTTGTCTTATTGCAGGTGCCGTCGGTTATTAAAAACATAAGGTTAATAAAAATTAATCCTCGTAGTTTCATTATTTAACCAAGTTAAGAATATTTCAAATTTAGAATTTTTCGTCCAATATTTAGTGCTAGGATATTTATTAGAATTCAACGTAATAATATTTTTTTTGTTTCTATCTTGTGACAGAAAGTTTTGTCTGATTAATAAATCTCAGCTGTACAACTAATCTAGTTAATTAATTAGTGAAACGCAGTTCAACGTGTGTCCAGACGTGACGTTACCAATAAGAACTTTGTATTCCATTTAACGTTACCTTTATAGAATTATAACCCTTATTTCAATGTCCGTAAAATATAAAATTGTGCAGATAAAAAATTATGTTCGGAGTGACAGTACATAGTTAGTAATTATTTCGAAAAGCACGAGAGAATGTCCCGGGGAAAGTTCCGAACTACAAACAATGCATATTCCCAATTTCACCGTTGGTTTAATTATAAGTTATAAGTACATTGACAATGGTCATTAGAGTGCCATGGCATACTTCAGAATGAGAAGTACAAAATATCACAAAATAATCTTTAAAAAAGGTTTTAAATCTCTCTACCACACCATTTGATTCAAAATATTCCATTTTCGAATAATCAGTAAAAATGCGAAAGAGAAACCCATAAAATCGTTCACGTTTCGACAATTTACAAATGGCAGGATGCCCGCTGGGCATAGACTACACACCAGCTACGGAAAAAGTAAACAGTAATTCCTACTAAAATAATATATTTATTTATTTAAAGACTTTTACTAATATTGGTATTTAGTAGGAAAAAGTAAAACTAGTCACTGATTTTAGTAATTCTTAAAGCTAGTTTTTCTCTTTATTACACTTATAATTCAAGAATTCTAAATTCAAATCAAGCATTAAGTCATAGTCATGAAATATGTTTTTTTATATAAAACATACAAAATGAATTTTGAATAACATATCATCTATTAAGACACAAAGATACCACAGAAGCATAAAATTTCAAACGATTGCAAATCATCTTTTTAATGGTACTTTTTGAAAACGCTGTACGTGTGTTGTGTCCTTATATCTGAAATCCTTGTGTTGTATATTTATTAGGATATGAAGTCCACGTACCTACTGGTGATTCAGGGTTAATTCGAGGGCCATTCAATCATGCACTCTTTACACCAACGTTCCTGGCATCCCTTTACGCAATTTAAGTACAATTTCACTCGTTTCGCAATTGCCGATTTTTCAATTTAACTCTGTATTCTGAATTGATGATCATTTGTATACCACTAATGGGAGGTATAATTTTTTTGTATTTTTAACAATGTCCATCATTCAGGAACTACGGAAGTTGACCATGAAGTGGCAATTGATTGACAGTAATCACTGGAGTGATGGCTTCTAGTTGTGGAAACCGTTGTTCAACTATTCGGTCCACCTCTTCCGACTTATCGAACTCTTGTTCCTTCATTCGCTGGAATACAATACAAATAGTTCTTAATTTTGATGTTTAAACCGAAGCTTACCTACGTTAAACTGAATGTGTTTGATATCAATTGATTTGTTTTGAACTTCTTTCTTAATTTAAGATTATACAAAAAATATATTGTACGTTGAAGGTAAAAAATATTAGAAATCCGAGTCAGGGGGAGTAAGAAGAAATTAAGATCAGACGTTTTTTCTAATGTAAACCGCTGAATCGACTTTTGTTTTTTTTGCATAGTGTTTTTGTATTTCCTCTCAAATCTAAAATTAAATACCTAATCAAGTATTCTTCATTAATTGAAAATTATAATTAAAATGTAAGTAATGCAATGTATAAACCGCAAAGTAAAATATTACATAGACAACGTTCAGCGATTGCGATGCATCACTCATACTAAATCTATTGTGGCGAGAAGCAATAGACATAGTCCTTTATTTTAATAGACCTTTTAAAATACACGCTTCACACGCTTCGTAATATTCTATACAACTATAGGCTGAAACAGAGAATTTAATATGTCACATTAAGGTTATTAATTAGTTATGGTTTTGGTAAATACTAAATACTATTAGAGCTATGCTCTAAAATAATTCTCTGAATTTCGCTCCTGACACACCTCAGGCTGTCTATGACTACCAAATATCTATTTGCCCCAAAGCGAGCTGCATTATACCCATTCAAACGTCAACAATGCTATGAACTTATTTATATCAGCCCCAGCATAGAAATCTATTTATTATATTTATTCTATATAGAACGATTTTTATAATTAATTTTTGAGAATTGTTCTCTGACATCAGGTATTAATAAATTTTACTTTTTAAATGTGTTTAAATCCTTTAGGTCATGTGTGGCTTTGAGCCACACATGACCTAAAGGACAGGCTATTCCATCCAGACAGCATATAAATATCTTGAGTGAGCGATCAAGTCGGTATAACAATTATAAAGTGCACTGTGTATGTGGTTACACTAAGAACGAATTTAGTTGATTGTGTGTAAATAATGTAAATAATGTGTGTGAACTTAAGATTCTCAAGATTGAAAGAAATCGCTGAGCTCGAAACGAAATAAATTCTTCAAAAAGTTGTGTGATCCGATCATATCCGTCACCTCGCGTGTTTTATTAAGGCTTTATTTAATATTTGTTCGGTGCCAATCTCTTAAGTGCTTGCTGCTTTGATGGATCGCGGGGACTTTAGATAACTTTATTTTCCTCTTTTTTTCAACCAAATTTATAAACTTTCAGTGTATGTTGTGATTGTTCGAAAAAATTGAGACTGCTTAGTTACAATTATTATAAACATTTTATAAAGGTATTATACATAATGTCTGGTTGCTTAATGTAAGGTTGTATGCATAATAACGTGTGATTAAGTAAATGAACTTCTTTTTTGGAAATAAATGTTTCCTTTTCACTATTACACAGACTTTAGTTATGGCCTGCAAATTTACTTCCACGAAAATTTCTTCTTTCATCATCATCTCTTATGATGAGACAATTCAAGAAATCCTACCTTAATGGATGTCTTCGTCATATAAATAACTGTAGATTTTATAACCATGATAATAAAAATATTTCTAATTCTTTATGATAAAATAGCATTGTTGAGAAAATAAACTTAAAAATCTTATAAGTGCAAGTGCCGTTAAGACATGTGTCAGGCAAGAAAATTACTGAGTGTACCCTGAGAACCGCAAGAAAGGCTTTCATTTCAAATACTTAACTTGTTATTCGTTTTTGCTTCCACTACCCGTCGGGAAATGGAATAGTTCTAGTTTGTTTTAACTGATTCAATGAGGAATGTTCTTTTTTTCCAAGTCTCCTGACGGTGAAGACTTATTTAAATAGCTTTTACTTATTATTTGCCACTGCATTTCTTTGTTAAAAAATATAATTGTAGGTGTTGCTAATAGCTTTTAACAAATCTTCTAGTAATTAATATTTATTGTCTTATTGACGGCAAAAGTTAATAGATGTAACTTGAAAATCAGAAAACCATATAATCTGAGATATGATTTGATTATTATCAATAATGAACATTTTCATAGAGAATGAATTGTGATTTGGTTTTCTTGGTGAAATATAGACCCAATATAAAAGTAAACGCTGAACATATTATATATGTTACAATTATGAAATAAAGGTTACTAAGTGCTTCGCAAAGTATCTGAGGTGAAGTATTTATTGTGCATAAATGGATTCTGCAATCATCGCAAAGTAATTTAAACCGGACTCCATTGGCCAGTTAACCGTCAATAAAACCAACAATAACCACCATTTTTATTGCTTTTGCATTCAATAATTTTTACAATGCAATTTACAAACGAAAATTACTTTTATCTCGGTTTTATATGATAATGATTGCAATCAAAATCGAATAATTTTCGTATATGGTTCCTATCAAAGAGCATAATTCGGTTATGACAGATATGGCCGGAGCGCGGTATGCTGCCGTAAATTCTGCTGATATTTGGACCCCGAGATCGAACCTAAACCGATTGTAGGCGCTTCACGAATTTGTATTTATGAGGTAATCATACTGAGTACTGTGCTGCGGGTAGCGCAGTAATGTGTGCCAATGAGCGGCCTGAGGAAATGTATATTTAACCAGCACGAATCGACATTTTACGAGCTTATGCGATGTAGGAGTAATCATTTTTTATAGTCATTAAGCCAAACTAAAAATATTTATAGTAGATTATAGTTAAATATTGTGTAAAATAATTTGATAAACATATGGATTATGGCTAAACTAATTAGAGGAAATTCTTGCATTCTTGTCTGAATAAGAAATACTTTGGTTGTTATAGTTCTGAACTGAGCAATAAAATGAATAAAAATATAATACGAAGTCATTACACAATAAAAGCTTAGTATAGATTGGTTTGGCCAGGTATAATTAATTAATAGTTACTTGGGAAGTCATTCCGGTATGTAGCAGTACTCCGCGAAAAACCCTCAACCACTCAACGCACGTTTGCTCCGTACACCGGAGCATCATCAGAGAGATGTTGCCTCTACGAACAGCGTTCGATGAGCTCATCGAAGTTTTCCATACTTTCCATACTGGTCTATTGGGTTTTGTTGGAGGCCTATCACAGGGGGGGGAAAAAAGAACGGTGTGGTATCCTTCCTAGAACATGGTGTAATTATGTACCATATAATTATAATCAAAGAGACTATGTCTTACAACTTACTTACAAAATAATCTTAGCAAATAATTGATACGCTGTTTAGCGTGACAACATTCATGTTTAATAGAAAATTATCAAATTACTTATTTGAGAAATATTGCTTGGATTAAGAATGTCGTATCATAGTTATTTAATGTGGATATAGCCTCTACGAACAGCGTTCGTTGATGTTCCGGTGTCGGGGCGAAACCTGCGTCGAGTGTTTTTTTGCTATTAAGCAATATTCCGAGAAAAAACACTGATTGCTCAATTAGAATTATATACTATGAACTTCCACAAAGTAACGCCTGATTCTGTTTGTAAGGTGTGAATATGAGAGGAGTAATAACACCAAGACTTGCTTTAAGACTGACTTTATTATAATAATGATTTTGCTTATATAATGGTCTTATAATCTATTTCTTATACTACTACATGTTAATTAATGAATTGTATTTAGTGTAGCGCAATTTGATGCGAATACATTTAAGTATTTTAAGAATCGAACAGAGAAGTGATGTTAGTATTGGTTTAATATGGTCTGCATATTTCTACGATTAAGAATTGTATATCATTAAACCTACCTTGGTTTTTCAAATAATTTTTGTTGTAGAGTAAGATTATTTGTCAGTAAAGCATAATGTTTGGGTAAAATATATTTAAAAAAAATTCACTCACATTTAAAATTATTACACTGTCTCAGATATGTCAGGCGTTTTTGTTTTAATTTTTACATTCGGTTTATATCCACTGTCTAACAAGTTCATTTCATTTTATCTCCTCCAAACACCTGACTGCATTAATTTTTTACAATTGTTGAAATTGCTGTTACCTTAATTGTGTTAATTTTCCTCTTTTTATATTTTGTCGCAAACGGCTGGCTGCTATTCATCGAAGTTTGATGTCATACTTCGATTGTTCGATTACTTGTTGATAATTTAGTACCTTAAGAATCGGTGACTGAGCGTGTATAAAATATTCTTATAAAACTACAAATCTTTCCTCTTTATTCTATTAGTGTAGATTAATACTTAACTATTACTTGTACTGTTCCTACTATATATAAATATATGAAATGTACCAATAACTTTAATGATCTCAATCGAAACTTGCCATACACTTTTTTAGTATGAAATTTTATTATAAGTTTAAGTACTATCGTTAATCCCATTAATATAGCTTTTGTTTTGGACTACATCATTAAATCGATTACGAAAGCGCCCTTAGTCGCATTACCTTGACCCATAAACCCCAAATACCTAAGTTTGAGAAGTTGCATAATAAACGTGTCTCAAGAGGAACACTCAAACACAAGATGTGATGTCAAGGGAAAGGTGATAGCATGAATATGTATGAACTAAGGAGTACTCTGAGATAAGATTTTTCATAGTCAAAAGTTCACTGTTGTGGCATGTCGGCGACCATATTGGTTGATCATCATCAGATCATACGTTAAAAAGCTCTAATTGGTCCCATGCATTTCCTGTATTCACAAATGTCCGCAACTAAAAACACTTTTTATTATCCCTATTATATTTAACATATCAAACATTCACGAAGTTGTACTTAGTTATATGAGTGCTTGTAACCTCCCTAAATAATAAGAATATTATCATCCTTACCTGCTAAACTAAACCTATTATTGGCCCGCTGTGAATCGATAGAATACACCAAGTTACAAATAGATATTTCCAGCAATCTAGTCTGTGTGCTTTAGATTAATAATAGTTTTCCACGATATGTTTGTTTCAGCAGATAGCTTGGCTAAGTAATGAAGCGATACCTAGATGATAGCGAATTTTAAGGTGCATTCGAACACTTACTACAAATCTGTCTTTTTCCAACCACGCTTAATCACAACTATGTTTTTATGAAAAATTCTCATAGGATTTGAAAGATTACTTCTTTAAAAGATTTCTGTATTAGATGTAGTTAAATGTACGTGTCACAAAACAATAGTGCATCGTGTAGGTACAACATAGATAAGATAATACTATTGCACATCTCGAAGTCTGATGAAATGGCCAATTCAAGGGGATCACAATTAACTGTCAGCTGACGTGCGTCTCTTGGAGTTCTGACAGTTCGATTTACTGTTCAGGCACTTGATACGGCAATGTAATACTGGTAATGTAATATGTAATTAATACCAAAAATATATTATTTTAAAATTAAATTTACAAGATTTTGAATTATGCATTCGTGGTACATATTTAATAAGTTCATTGACACTTATTATAGGAGAAGCCGTATATTTGCTTCTGTAAATCCAACCGCCACTATAGACCTATGCGTTTTTTTTTTACCGTAACCAGAAAAGCGACTATCAGAAAAGTTTCAATACTAAATTGATGATATCTCTGAAAAAATACAGGTAGCTATAATTATCAAAATATTACGGATACGAAATAGTATTGAACAACTTATTTACTGAAATCATGTACAATAATCATCGTTCAAATCGCAATCAAGCGTTCTTGTGTAAATAATTGAATGGAGCAACAATGCGTTTAGGGCTGTCCACTCCTCTTGCATGTTTAGATACGTTAGTTTTATATAATATTGGAAAGTATTTAGAAAATCGCTTGCTTTAAAATTTCGTATTATGACAAATAAATTATGACATTACTGTGCAACTTTGAATGTTTAAAAAAAGCATCAATGGTGTGCAAATGATACACAGAATCTAGACATTAAATCGCAATATTTACGGTTCATCTTACAAAGCTAAAGCACATTCTGAATGCTTATAAAACTATCAAAATACAATTTTCAACCTTTATAAAACCACTACTTAATTGACATACCATATCATAAACAAAAAGCCAAATGTGGATTTAGACGCATTTCATTAATAAACAAATTTGACAGCCCTATAAATACGTCTGGCTGTACACATCTAGTGTATAACTAATGGTTTTCGGTTAAGCGGATTAGATCCCAAGACGGGAGCTATAATCCATTTTTGAATTTAATCAGTACAACTTCGGGAATAAACAACTTAGGATAAAGGTTAGTCGCTAGATTCAGCTTTCACGCTCCAAGATCCAATAAAACTTGTGAACCATGTTCATCACTCATTTTATCACAGTTTATCTATTTATTAATAACGTTTGGCATTTTAGAATAATTACAAGATTTTTCAGTTTTTTTATGTGACATGCGCAGATAGGACAACATAACGTTAATTAATTAACAAGGAATAAAAAATAAGATACGTAATCCATTACTATCATATAATTCAGTATATCAAGAGTTCTTCCTTTATCCCTGTAATTATGTGTTTGACACATCATTGCTGAGAAGCCAAAGCTTACATTGTATGGTGTAATTCTTTGTGAACAAATTATTATTATAATTATATCACTTAAAAGAAATGAATAGAAATTCTAAAAAAATATTTTTGCAGATTTATACATTATGAAATAGTTTTGAAAATATAAATAATTTTAGGGCCTTCCATAAATGTTATAATTAGAGCTAGATTTTTTGTTGTAGATAAGTTGGCTACTGACCAGAGTACTTTAGGGAGAGTCCATAAAGTTGTAGTCATTTACGAGCTAATTCGGGCGAAGGCCTAATTCGGGTACATTTAGTGGAAATAGCGGTATTAGGATAATCAGTAACAGTAATTATGTGGTTTGGGACGGAAGTATACATTTAAATGCGGTTGCAGCCGTATCATTGCACACTTGGTATGATTTAGCAATAATACAGCTAATGTTTTGTTGTATCAAATTAATTTTAGCGCGTTAAAGCGACTGGCGATTTGTTAACTAACATGCATTATTATTATTCGATTAACAAAATTCATACTGTTTGTGTTTTACCCATTTCATAATAATTGTTTCTATCTTTCAACGTGTGATGTTTTTCATTGATAAATAAATATGTTAATGGTTTAATTGATAGTACTCCAAAGCTTTATTTCTTCTTGTGTTACAGATTATGTCATTTCCATAGCCAATATTCGGTGATCTGTTTAACTAACGCGCTCTTTAAACATAACGAGCACCAAGCAGCTTGAAGAACTGACTCTTGAATGCAGTGATTGAGTATGGGGCGTAGTCTTAAGAAATACAAGTGATGTAATTATGATAAAGTTATGTGTGTGCAATACGACGTTTTATGCGACAACCTAACACTTTCTATTTTGTCTGACTTTTGAAATAATTGATTTATACTAAGGCCAGAAATGTTATGTTATACTTATATATATGTGTGTATGGTTTTGTTCACAAACGATACATTTGCTCCACCCAACCACAAATTGTTTAACTTGAAAACCTTCGTACGAATTTCAAAGCGAACTTAAAGGGAGATTATAATACAACTTATTGGATATAATATATATTAGATATAATAAAAATTTTGTATAGAATTATTAATAAGAACAAAAATCATTGATTTACAGAGGTTTTAAACAATGATCCTGCAGAGATCAATTCTCTCCTGAAATGCTATATAGGTACAAAGTTCCAGAAGAGATTTAACAATAAAAAAGTTTTAACAGAGTACGGATATCAAATGTTATCCGAGATTTTTGTATACATATGTGTGTGTGAGTTTTTTGTGTATGGGTATGTATGTATATGTACGTTTGTAGTATACGTGGGTGCAATTAAATTAGTTCTTCTGTCTGCTTACGATACACTCGTTAGCCTTTTCATGCAATCATTATTACATAATTGATTTGTGTTAGAAAATATATATCAATGATCGTATTAATTTTATTATATAAAGAACAGCATACGTAGCAATAGTGACGTTTGGCTATTGCCGTTAGCCAGCGTTGCATCGGGCAAATCGAGTAAGCGCAGACTTGATGTTTAGACCTCGAGTTAGCTGGATAATAGAACAATTCTGAATGTTTACGTGTTAATCTCGGCTTTTCAGGATAAATAACTGACGTTTGGCGGGTGATCCGCCAACTCAAATACAGTTCAGGAAAAGAGATACTTAATTTTACGAGGTACCACCACCAACCACTACCACCATGTGTAATATTTTACTTTATTCCCATATCATATAATATATTGTGCAAAAGCATAATAAACAGTTTTAAAGCAATTAAAATTAACCACATACCAATTTTTTTAAACAAAAACGAGTTATCTTATTCGAGAAGAAACGGATACAATATACTATACTATTATATATTATTATTATAATACATACATATTTTAAATGCATGTTTAACTATTAAGGTGTACTATAATATGATTTTTATATACTTTACCTAATTTAATAATATATGCCTGCTTGTTAACCATTTATATAAGAAATGGATACAATATACTGTCGCCAGGATAATGAACTGACAATTATATAACACCAAAGTACTTAGTATAGGAGGAACGTTCATGAGATTAAATGTTATTATTGTTATGGCATATGGAGTTTTCAGCAATGCAGTGCACAGTTCATTAATATACATGTTAAAATAACATCAGATGGAGTTACGCTAATAATAAATGAGTAATTTGATTTGATGAAAATCGATGCTTGCTTATTGTTTGTGGCCGCGTTTATTCAATAAAATGATACAAGCTTCATTACCGCAATAGATTTGACATTATGGTAATTTATGAACATAAATACTAATAGAAAATCAACAACTGAATACGAATACAGACTGACCTAATTATTTTTGGCTGATACAACCTATACTATGCTATTTTTACAAATCCGTTTTTATTATATACTGACTGGTGCCTGCAACTTCGACTGCGCAGAATTACGTCATTAAAATTATCACAGAAGTAATGTTTGTGTCATTTTTGAAAGTCACATTTGAAAAATATTATATTGATATATAGCCGGACAGTATTGAGACGAAATAGCGCTGTTGACCGTATTTTAGAATATGAAAACTATATTTTTAGTAAATATAAGGTACTTCATTCAATTACGATTTTATTTATATTCTTATCAAACAGAATTTTATCATTTTATTAGGCTTCGTTTTATTTATATATGATAGAAATTCACCATAATAATATTGAGATATACATTTTAAGATGCTTAAAATCATGCGAAAGATATTTCGAGGTGAAATAATACGTATTTAAGTTAGCTACTAAGACCTAATTTATTTTAAGATAATGTCTGACGTTTTTTCTCTTAAACAACATACTGAAAACAATACGTACTGAAATCTTATTCTATTGTCTTTACTTTTTTCTTTACTCTCGATAGCAAAACAATTTTAAAATAAACTCTACGAAGCATACTGCTCCAATAAATTGAGTAAACTAAATCAGATTTAAGAGTACGTAGCACTTAACATATTTCACATAGAGTAAATGGTTCGGAAACACGTATATTCCCCATCCCACCTCGCCTATGGAAGTGTCGAAATCCGGTCGAGGTCTAAAGACCAATTTTCTTTGCTAGAAACGTGCTTGAAGCTGGAACTTAGTAATGAAGATTATTATTCATAAATTTAAATATTTATTTTATTAACGAACCAAACCCTTTAAATCAAATAAGTCTTACGTGCGATTGTGAGGTTGTATTCAATCAATCACTACCCTAGGTAAAGAGCTAGGAGCTAAGAGAAGAAATTAATTCGATAATCTGAATAGAATGCGTGCGATGCGGAACTGGTATAAACACAAAAATCCTGGTGCCTCAGTTGGAAATTTTGGAAAGTCTACGAATAAAATATCAAGACCAATATGTATTACATTGTAAAAAATAATGTTTAACTTACCTAATTAATTCAGTTTATTTATAGCGACCTCACTCAACTTCTAAAGCAAAACATAAATTTTACAAAATTTAAGTGGCTATACCGCTAGTGCTATTTAAATACTTTTAATTCCAGTTCTTAAATTTAAAATAAGACTGCACATCCATTACTTTAAATAAAGCAACTCGGGAACTAGTGCAAACCCAAATTACCTTTCATAGAAATAAATGGTTGAAATTAATGCTGTTTATTTTAGCAAATTGCATTTAAGTTAACAAAGTGTATTGTTGGATATAATTCGTGGTTGTATGTGGGACAGGGTGAGCTACAAACAGACAGTACAACAGGACAAAGAGCTTTGAAGACTTAGGTTTGATATTGTTTTGGAAAGTAATGTAATGTGCCACGAGAATTGTGATATAATCCCAAGAACAGATGACAGAAATATCATTACCGATCTGCCAGTTCGCGCAATAGCGTGTGTAATACTCGACAAATACGATATTTACGTTTATCATTTTATGACGTGGACAAAAGTTTTAGCGTATTTTTAACGTGATAACTTAAACACGCGTGTATTTGACTGTATTTATATCTATACATAAGATACAAATTTAAAAAATAGCTCTTAGATATATGTTCTAGGAAGACAATTCATTCCTATAGTAAATCCAAGTCATCAAGCTTACATGTAATGTAGTTTGCATGTAAATATGTAGCATACTTGTAAAATTGTAATTAATTATCATAAATAAATAGTATGTAATAAAAATGACTCGATTACTTAGAAGACAAGAACGGGTAGATTATTTTCAATATAAAATCAGAATAAACTCGTGTCGTAAAAATACCGCACTATAAATTATGATTTTTAATTTTAAAACTACTTACTTACTTTTCAAGGAATTATAAAAATGAGGCATCGGATCTCATTGAATTCAATAATTTATGTTTAAGAAACAATAGAATGCTCAAATATTGTTAAATAATTACTGTATGAAATTATTTATAATAACAAACCATAATAAAATTTTCTTGCCACCCTGTTTACGTTTCGCACCGCGCTGTATTACCTATGTTGTTCGTTGTTTACGTGGGCTTTTATATTTTAATATCGTTTAAACACGATTTACAAACATTAATTAAATACTGCTTCTTTATACCAATTTGAATACAGTATCATTTATATTCAAATTAATATTGTTTTAATCTGGTATTGTAGTACAATTATTGATTTATAACCGCACAACCGTGTTTAGATAAATAGATAAAAATATTATTATTTTAGTGCAAGTATATTAATTACGGACGTCGCGATAATCCCCTTTGAATGGTTTATCAGATACAAATTTTCCTTGTGTTGTTTCTCGTCATGTATGAATAGACGATACAACAAAACTATTCGACCAATCTGAAAACATTCTCTTGTTTTTGAATTCTAAATTTAAAAAGATAAAAATACCATATGTTTTCTTTTGGCAAACGGCAAAACTTAAAAGGCAGCTTTCTTAGATCGGATGCGCCTAGTAAAATTTTTAAGCAACTTGTATTTTAATTTATAAGGCGAAACGAGTACTTTAATAAATCCCACTTAAAAAAAATCGGAATATAAAATCTCAGCATTGGAGATAATATCGCTTAACAAGGGTGACATTAGGAAGCAACAGCGCGGCCATCGACACATTACCGCTCAATAGTACCCGATAGAGGATATCGTCACAATTTACAAAGCCCACATTATCTTTTATTGTTCCTCCAACCCGAATGATAATTGCACTTGACTTTATACCTAGTTTTAGGCCATGCTTCAAGTTGTGTAACTCATTGCCATATATGTAATTATGTGACACAACCCTGGGACAAATTCAATGTAATAATTATTATATTTCTCTCTTCTTTAATTAACTTACAACACATTTAGAACATGCTAGTATAGAATTTAGGCGTCTTTCGTCGGTATTGTAGAATTAAGAAGTCATATCGTAAATTATTTAAACAACAAAAAACTAAAAGAAAACATATGCCGTATATTATTTGAATTAATGGCCAAAAAAAAAAAAGGTGGTCCAAAAAAGGGGGTTTAAATTTCCAAAAAAAAAAAGGGGGTGGGGGGGGGGGGGGTAGAAATTAAGGGTTTGTATGTATTTTAATAAAATAATGAAAACTTTAATGCTAAGAATACTTCCTAAATTTGGATAAAAACCGATTCTTAGAAAAAAACAAAAACCCCACAAAAATTCTTTGAAAACGGTCAAGCCGTTTCGGAGGAGTATGGAAACGAAAACTGTTACACGAGAATATTAGAGTATAAGATAATCAAACCAATGTAATGCACAAGCAACGTTACAATCATAAACTCTAATCTACAACAGTTCAAGAAACGCTTTTTGTTATAGCCACTGTATGATATCATTCATTGTAGGATATTCTCGTAGATAACGATTTATTGAATTGACTCATAAATCATACTTGCCAGGAACAACGCCTTCAATCTTACAAGTTACGCCTGCTATTCATAACATCACTGATTACTCGACTACAAGTATTTTAAGTAAAACATAATTATCATTAGAATGTTTTACAACGAAGAAGCAACTTCTATGGAACAGCCCGCAATTCTCACGAGAAACTGCACGTAAAATTTTCTCGACGTGAGGACATTCAAATTTCAGAATTCAAGATTGCAAGTGCTGTTATTGACACAGGTGAGATCAAGTTTTCAAACTAAAATAGCGGCTGTCGCGTCGCTTGACAATTGTGAGGGGTTTTCAACTTGTAGGAGGAATGTCTTGGGCAATTCAAATCAAGTTTTATTTTAGTATATTTAAAAAAAAATCATATACATGCTAATCTACTTCATTAAATTTTGAATTTCATAATTGTTAATAACAAACTTAGTGCGATGTAAAATTCTTTTTTAAAGGTCTATTTTAATGTATTCAAACTGTTTATTTTTAATAAAATTCATTGAACGCTTTAATGAAATACCTTAAGTATTTTATAATATTTCGAAAGCATCTTGTCTTGTCATAATTTTGATAAATTTACGAGCGACCTTGCGTCTGAAAGCAACCATAATAGGATTGATTTTATTCTGCTCGTGTCCTTAGACTATCTAGTGCGGACTACCAACCAGACGTTTCAATTTATTCCTCGTTATAACTATTATTTTTATAGTTATAAAATATTTTCAATTCTATTATTATGAGGTAATAATTTACATCTGATAATTTATAAAGCTGAAGACATACAAATTCACGTAGAAAGTGAAAGATGAGTTCTTTAAGCGGCCTTAGGTAATGAGATAACTTTCACAGGAAGAGAATTCGATGCTATACCTATTATTTCCATTATGTATTGTTCCATTAGTTTCCTTTTCCTGCAACTCTATTGTACTATTCATGAATATAATACAAAACATATCGATGATAAAGGAATATCATAAATAAATGTCTTAGCATTAAATTCTTATTATAGTTATTAGAGAAATAAAACGACTTACTTTATAAAATGAAGATCGATTAGTTTAAATCTATTATTATTTTGTTACAATAAATTTCCTTGCCTTTCAATATATCGCGTATATGATTAAAGCCATCTCTTGTACTTTGTCTTTTTACATTTCCGGTCATGATAAATGTCATATATATCACACTCTATTTAGGTTAACTCAGAGGTGGCTCCTTTTGCTCGTGACATTTTATGAATCACGAGTTCTTTTCACTCATATTTTAGCAAAGTAACACAATCACACTTGACACTCCGGTCAATAAACTATTAAATATACCAACACTGTAAAATCTGACGAATATAATAAAACTGAGGTTCTTTAACATGATTATTGTAATTGTATTAATTAATTCTGAAACAATTTTTATAGTCATAAGACGTAAGTTAAGTCTAATTAAGAAATTTAGACATCGGATATTGTGCACTTAATCTTTATTATATAAGAATTATTAATATGTTGAAATCTATTTCATGTGGGATTTCATAACTATATTATCGGAATGTCGGCTACTATATCTCCTATAAACATTCTAAAATAAATAAATCTTGTAAATTAATAAAATGAAATTTGTATATGATTTCCGCCATGAATTAAGACCTGTATCACGTGCTTTCGTTAGAAATCAGAAAATCCTTTCCATTTAACCGAATGAAGATGATGTATCCAATATAACATGCTTACACACTATCTCTTTTTATAATCTAGTATATTAAACAAAGGTTTTATACATTGCTATTTTCCTTGCGACTTAAGATAAAATTATAACTATATTTTTTTATTAGAAAAATTGTTAGTTAATTTTTCTGCTAAAAATAATTCTTTAGTTCTTGTGATAGAAACATTTCACTTTTGTGTTTATAAAAAGGACATTTTTTGTGCTAAAACTTATTACCTACCTTGTTCAGTCTATTATATCTTACTTAAAGTATTCCTTTTACGAGTACGATCTCGACAGGATTTTCTTTGGTCCAAATCCATTTAGTTTTTAAGAGTAATGCTTCCAGTTTTAAGTTTCATGTCTCACTGATCAAACATGACGTTGTGTTGAAGCATGAAATAAATTTTAATAATGCATTTGTTATTGTCGTATCACTAAGCCCTTGTGTGCACATACTTGGGGGTTTTAGATATTAAAAAAGGTTCTAACATAGAACTACGCAAACTGCCTTTACCAAAAAATGGCAAAAAATATTTTTGTTTTTGTCATGTAATTGTAAAGTGAGTAAGCCAAGTGTTGGCTGAAGACGCTGGCTTTTCATTTGATGTTTCGAACGTGTTCTATTAAGACGTGACGAATCGCTTCACATTGCACGTTAAAATAAATTCAACCTTATTTTACGATTCGTATTTTGAATTTCCATGAATTTATGGTTTTACAACGGTTATTTATAATTATGGATAATATGGGTGACTGAAATGACAAAATTAAATTCTGGATTATCAGTGATGCTATCGCCAAAAATTATTTCAAATATCCCTATTATCATGTTGTTTCAAATTACAATTAAATATAATCCCATGCGAGTTATATTAGCCTATATATCTATTTATTATATTAGCCTATATATTTGTCAAAGGATATATTAGTCTATATATCCTTTGACAAATTTTAGTTTATTAGTTATTGTATTAAATATTCCTAAAACCATTGGTTTTCTACACGCCTATGACATTGTTTAATGTTGACATTGATTATTAGCGCCTTCACGGAAATATATTTTATGTAGCAAAACAAATTGATTAAAAATATGTCAGCATTAAACTAATAATAATTACAGTCCATCCATTAGAGTATATTTTCGATTACCAAAAAATCATCTGTTAATTGAAGGAAAATGCTCAGCCTCTAAGACAACACTTTGCTGTTGAAGAACGCACGATGGTCTCTAAGCTTACAGTATTCAGCGACAACATTGTTAAAAAATATTTTAATTGCGCTTGAATGCATCACGAACGCAACTGTCGCAATACAACCAGTATTCAAGATGTCATGTATACTACCTTATTCTATGATGATACTCATAATAAACAGTTCTAGATGAGGGTATATTTATTAGATGTTGATATAATATAAGAGTAAAGTAAATACAAAAATGAATTCTGAGTGAATCCTATATTGAATTACAGAGTTCATTGAACAACGAGCATGATTTCGCACTGACAAATCTTGATGTTCTAAACCCAGCTGACCCAGACTTCCCATAGCAACCCTTTCTAAGTCAGCGAATTCTCACCTGTTATGTCGGTTTGATACTTACCTATATGTAAATAATCTAAATAGATGTATTATAAATATAGTCTATTATAAAGTAAGCAGCTGCTTAATATGTTAGATTCCGTAACTTTAAATGATAAATAAACAAATAATAAATATCAGGATATATTTCAGACATGGCCCCAAAGTAAACTATTTGTATTTTTTTCATGGGTGCTAACACAACTGATAAAGAACATAATGTTATGTAAACAAATTGTTTATTTCGTCTTCAGTTAAAAGTTTTGAAAATAAGAGAGCGTTGTATACAAAACTTACACTGTTTACCACGACTTACAAAAGCCTCTGTTTATATTTTTTGCCTTACAATAATTTCCTTGAATGTTCCGCTCCGATCGATTATTCAGTAGCTTTTTCGTTAAAAGAATATGAATGTATATGTAAATATATAGATATTTACGAAAATAAAATTAGTTAAGGTCTTATGGCAGAGAAACAAATTGTGTAAAGTTGGTATTTCAAGCTGTATAAGTAAGCATTCAGTTTAATACGGAGCTACATTAAACTCCGAAAAAGTACACCAGTTCCACAAATAAAGCTAATAAATAAAACATGAATGCTAGTTTTTCTTCAGAAATGCATTTTTCCAGCACTTTCCTCTTTTCCTTTATTCTGCGTGCCTGTCAAAAGTGTGCATTTGCGGCACTAACATTTTAAGAAAACTAGAATTTAAACTCATTTTCTCATTTAAAATTCTGCCTTGTCGACACACCTTAGGGTGCTTACATACTCGTAGGAGCGTTTGAACGTTTAGATTCAAGAAATCAATTAGATGTTATTTTGAATACAAGGATTTGATTTTTGTCCGTACTATGATTGATATATTAACAGTGTTTATTGTATTCATTGCTGTATTGTTCAAACATACTTGTATTACAATTACTCATGGAATTTTAGTGGTAGATTATTGCCCTTCACCCTTTACTAATGGCCCTGATATAATCATAAAGGATGTGGACAATGACTCACTGGGTCGGAATAGAGGCTTAAATAGTAATCTTATACGACCATTACGTATTACAATTATAACATTTTTTGAATTGTGTAATTGAAGCCTTAAGTAAATAGACAGATACATTGTATACTAGTAGTGATAAAACTAAAAGAAATTCACTTAATTAGTGAATTTTACGGAACCTGAAAAACCGAGTATTAAATAGTTTGCTATTTTATAGTCTAAACTTTTTTTGTGGGAATGCCTCGGTTCATCTTTAGGAAATATTAATAAATCATATAAATTTAAAAAATTATCTCATATGCAATTTTAAACTTAAATTGCTTAGAAACAGTTATTGTCTAGCTAAAATAAAAATAAAACTCATTAATGTTACAAAGGCTTTTTTAAGTAAATGGAATAAATTGTTTAACGATACATATTCGTGTTACTGAACTCAACCTTTATTTGAAAATATTAATGTTTATATAATAATATACACAAGACTACTTTTTAAACGTACCTATAAAACTCAATTACACCAACAAACCATGGACCCACAAAAAGAGAACTATCGCAAGAAATTTGAAGATGCCGCAAAATTCCTTCCTTCGATGAAAATACGATTCAATCAATTGAAACTAATATAAAAATAATAATCGCATCTACGTGTACCGGTTCTCTTTGTGCACAGATTCTACAATCAACCCAATCCTGTTTTAGAGTGAGGAGTTACCGCGCCCATAACATTGTTATTTGTAGGGAAAGAGAAAAAAAAAAATTTTTTGGGGGGGCCAGGGGGGGGGGGGGGGAAATTTTTGGGGCAACAAAGTTTTGTTTTTTTGCACCAACTAAAGAGCTACAAGTACTCATTGTACAAGCTAGGGATTGCTAAAGTGGGTTCCGTATAATATTCCGCCAATTGTTGCTTTTTTGTGCATTTAAAGTTATAGTTATCATTAGGTATTTGAAAGTGTTTAGCAACACTTGAAAACGCCGGTCTTTATTATGTTTGTACACTTCAGATCTTTATAGCACAGTCGCCCGCGACTTCATCCGAGTGTAATTCACACTTGTGGAAAAGAAATTGAAAAAGCATCTGAATGTGTTCTATTCCTTACATCCCCCTATCCTATTCGACCTCTACAGTTTAACTATAATAATTAAATAAATAAAAATAAATACAGGCATCGACCGTCGGTACTTTATAGGTCGGATCTTTCATAACTAATTTTTGTTAAGAAATACATGCCTACCGTGTGATTAAGTAAAGCAGTTTATAAATATTGTTAGGAGTAATGTGTTGAACAGAGGCTTACTTCCTTCGGGATAGAAGGCTTCATTAAATTTCTATCTAAGGTTAGAGGTCAGATTAATCGCAGACTTAGGGACCGGAGAACTCAGATCCAGATCTTATCGAAAACTGACGACGGACTGATTTCTACGAAAGTTCTAAAACCTTCGGATGTCATAGCTTTCCATGCTAATCTTTATTATGTACTAGCTGACCGATAACGTATCTCACTCGTATTGATTAGAATAAAAAATATTATTTAATTCTATTTTCGTTTTACTTTTTATTTTAGCCATTACATTATCCTGAGCCAATTTATCCTAACAATAAAAAAAGAATTAAATTAGGAAATTGTACAATCCATTCACGAGGAACAAAGATTAATATTTATAAATATCTTTTTAATTAGATCATTAATATTTTTACTCTCCGGCATGACTTAGTTACATACAAAATTTATTCGGGTACAGAAATAAATTGCTTAAAAAATCGTGATACTCAGATCCCAAACAGGTCTCAAATTTCTTTATGATACCCATATTTGTAGGCATTTTACTTGTATTATTTACATATTTTATAATATTAAAGGTTGATTGATGAAGCATTAACCTTTCTATGATGTGATGTGAGTGATTTTCAAATTTTTACTCCACTTTTTGTATTCATAAGAAGAGATAATTTAAAAATATTCAATGAATACAATATTTTATTTATAAACGCCTTTATCGCAAATATATTGTTTCAAGTTTTGAAACTGTCTGCGAAACAAATTCTAAAGAGCCAAAACTCAAAGACGAAGTACCTAGTACGAATGTCAAATGAAAGTTAGCAGATAATTCCTCAATTATAACTCTTAAATCCCTCTCGATCCGTTGACAAAACAAAATTGGTATTTACTGGGGTCTGAATCCACTTTGTCCCGGGAAAACACAAAAGCAGTTAATCCGGGTAAAATATAGCGCGTTTCGGGTATCCGGCTGTCCGGTTCGGGGCCGCCCAATGTCCGACACTACGTCACATTATGTAAGTACACTACTTCGTGATACGCCATTTAAATTATTATACTATTTGTTCTTTTACGATGTCATAAACAAAATTAAACATAGACAATTTAAAATTCACTCTCAATTACAACACAACTATGATACAAAGTTTTGACAACTTATAATACACACAGGTGCTAGTGATGGCTGATTCTTTTTTATCCCATATAAGACGATAAATATTATTTTTTTCTCACACAATTGTATACAACAGAGTTTTCAGTAAATCTGAAGGATTCATAATTCCGCTCTGATTGTTTAAAAAACCTATGTACATAACTAAATTAGCTAAATAGCATAGTGCAGCATCCTAGCCAGGCAAAGCTCACAAGTAATGCGACCATTATTCAGCCGTAATCTTTGAAGATAACAGACATTTATCTATGCCCGCGTCATGCAAACATATCTATATTTGTACGTGGATTTCAAGTAGATCGCCTGTTATTTAAGTTAAACATTTGATAGGTCTAACAACATTTTAGAATTTCTAAATGTTGTACTTGTAACTACTACTTGTCGAAATGTACTGTTAGCCTATGCATACGAAATAAAAAGTTGGAAGTTAAAGTAAGTATTTTTAATCAAACTTAATATTTGTTTGGGATATTATTTATGGTATTTAGTAGCCATTTTCAAAGTAGTAATATTAACTATATACTATTCATTTATTTATATCATAATGAAGTCAGCTAGTTCAAACGATATCATATATATTTACTGTAAATTTAGTCTTCAGGGTTCTCAAGTTGCATTAATGTGAAACAACGTGGCTGGTAGCTGAATTTACTACATAATCCCAGGATTCTGGCTTGATGTATCTGCGCATTTCACGAAGGCATCTGCTTTGGAATCTATAAGCTTGTATCTTCATAACCACCCTAGTTGGTCGCCATCCAAATGCTCTGTACATCGGACCATATGTCAAACGCAAACATGCAACCATTTCAGTGAAGACGCTTTATTCATACGTAGCTGAACATGTATATTAATCATATCTGTTTTAAGAGAAATAAAAATGAATTATTGGCAGTTGTGTCTACATAGTTTAAGAGAAATTGATCATTAAGTATTTATTAATCACTAGTCAAATTACAGCGAAAAAGCGGTTGTAGTAACTATTAATTATTCATATTCTTTTGTTCATATCTTTACGTATTCAGTAAAATAATAGTGTAATAAATACTCTGAATGGTTTTTTATCATACTTTACATTAATTCGATAATGGGGCATGGGGAAGAAAAAAAATAAAAAAAAGTTAAAACCATTTAATAATTCATTATATCTGTGAACAGGATACATCATTTAATATAAAAAAATGTGTGTAAATAGAAATTCAAAATCCATCATCTCCCATAAGTAAATTTTATTTCAATCAAATAAATACGACCCTCAATAGAATTAAGGAAGCCACAAACATAATATGATTTTACTTTGATCAATCAGTTTAACACTCGTACGATTTCAAAATATTAATTTCTCTTTGATATATTTAGTAGGAACCAGAGGAAACCATACTATGGCCTTGGGCTATTCACAAATTTTTCGCCAATATATTAATGTTAAATGACACTGAAGCCAGTCACAGTACAAAGGGGCATTCAAAAAATTGGTTTACATGCTGTCAAAGTGAAACAATACATTTTTATATATTTAACTAGCTGACCCGGCAAACGTTGTTTTGCCATAAATTTCATTTCTAGCAATAATAATAAAAATAAAAATATTTATCAGCTCTAAGTGTACGGTGATATGTTTATAATCGAAAGGTTTTGTTGAACAAGAGATTTATATATATTAAGATATTATTGAATGCGTTTACTAAGTAGCTAGTTAATGTATTTTTTTTATTGAATCCTTATTATAATTTCTATAGAAAGTACATTTCAATGATGTTTCGTATGGTTTTAGGTAAAGTAAAATAATAAAACAAATGTATATTGATAATAATCTTCAAATACTCCACAACGTCAACATAATTTCTAAAATGATTTAAAATCAGCATCTTTTTCTTTCTTTGCGTGCCTCTCCATTACTGGAGGTCGGCTGTCAGACTTTTGTAGCGTCTCTTGTCTCGGGCCAGGTGCAGCAGCTCCTCAGCAGTTCTAATACCCGTCCACTCCCTAACGTTACGCAGCCATGATTTCTTCCGCCTACCACTTTCCTTTTACCTTGGATTTTTCCCATATTATAATTTGGACAGTTGGTATCGTCATGGGCAAACGTGACCTAGGTATCGACTTTACGCTGTTTGATTTGCTGCATCAGTTTTCTGGTGTTCCCATAGTTAGGACTTTTTGTTAGTGACCTTTTGGGTCCAGCTTAGGGAGCATGACGATAGCACCACATCTCGAATGCCTCTAGGCGTCGCCGAGTGACCTCCTTTATAGTCCATGCTTCACAACCGTAAAGAACTATCGGCCATATGTAACAGCAGAGGATTCGAAACGGACTTTAGGTTAGATGAGACAGCACAGTATTCCTTTCATTTTATTAAACGAACCGCGGGCAATTTCGATACGAGTTTTGATCTCTTGATCGGAACTCATCTTTATTACCCAGTTCCCAAGTACTTGTACTGACGTACCTCCTCCAGCGTTTTTCCAGCCACCTTTATGTCAGATCGTAAGGTGTCGTTCTGTGAGACTATCATAACCTTGGTTTTGGCAATGTTAATGGATAGACCATCTCTCTCAGAAATAGCGTGGACTCTGTTGATTAAATTTTGAACTGTTGTTGATGACGAGAGGACGGTATCGTTGCATACCGAAGTTATATACTTTGTTTACATTTACTCCGACTTCCATCCCTGATGGTTTGCATGGTTGCTCGGAAATAATTGAAGAGCATCGGTGATAGTATACAACCTTGACGGACACCGGGCAGATATTAATATCTTCGGTCTCTTCTCGGTCAACTTAAATTTGCTCTTTGGTCCCTGTACAGATTCCTTATCACTCTTAAATCCTTTTCATCAAGCCCGATATCTGTTAAGTTTAAGAGGATTTGTGTCTGACTCTATCAAACGCTTTTTCGTAATCTATAAAGCACAGAAAAATGTCCTTTTGCATGTCTTGACATTTCTGTAAAGAAATTAAGAGCGAACAGAGCTTCAGTGTTCCTACACCAGAGCGGAAACCAAACTGGTATCTCCCAATTGTTCGTACATTTCTTTCTGATCCTGTTATGGATATGGTAAAAATAATTAAGGACGTACTATAAGGCTGATGTTGATATTTCACATCTACGGGCATTTTTCTTTTTAGGAAGAGGAATAAACGTAGATTTCAACAGTAGTGGGAGAACTCCTGTTATACTTTATTGAAAATTTTGAGAGATAAATTTGTACCCTAATTACTACTTTACAAGATGTTATTGGTGGGTTACAATTTTGGTTTTTAAGTGATGAATAATTTTATAATATTGTTATTATTTGAACATGGATCAATCTTTGGGTTTGAAATTTTTGTAACATACTCCACCATTTCCCTTTTTGGTAATTTAGAAAATATTTGAATAAATATTATATAATATTAGAAAATCAGAACATATCTAATATATGAATATTAGAACGATTTAAGAATAATTTGCTGTGTTTGTAATCTCTGTAAGGGCTTGTAACCGCGACCAGATGGCGGACCCGCAGCTAGTTACCAATTATACGGGATCGAGGATCGTAATTTAATTGTCATTGTTGTTGTTAGTACAATATAGTTATTAATGTAATTATATCAAAATTATCAATGATTTCAGCCGAATTATGTGACAATACAAAGTAACAAGGTACACAAAGTCAACTCATAGAGGCAATATTATTCACGCTTAATATATTAATTCAATGTCTCTAATTTTACATATGCTACTGTAAAAGAAACTTCAACTATTTTCTAAGTCGTATATTATGTCACTTCACTACACACTGATCTCACTTATTCACTTCTTCGATGTGTACTCTTCAATTTTCCGCGCAAGTTCTAGTTCTCGACATTGTTTCTGTTACGCCCTCCCTCGCGAGGGGAGCGCTTTTGCTCGTTCGGGGCCTAGCCCCCTTCGATCTTTGTGTCACGCCCTGCTACTACATGGCGGTGCTGGGTCGGCCAAGCATGAGCCTAAGGCGTGAGGCTGCGGTGCGGCGGGTCAACGCTATGGGAGTCCTCCGCACTCGCAGCAACTCTAGTTCTCAGACGAAATTATCTCGCTTTTATAGGATCTGTTGTAATCAATAGAAATCCTATTATTCCTTACATACACTTAATTTCTTATTATTTTAATTACTTATTATATTTCTAAAGTTATGCTTTATATTATAAACTAGTAATAATCATTACTCGTAACTTAAAATAAACACTATATAATAATATTACATTATTAACGATTCACTGTTAGTAATACTTCCGTACAGTTCTTGTGATGGCATAGAATAAACAGTTCAAGAGAAAACTATAACAAATCAATCAAAACACACTCGTATCAATAAAATAATTAAATTAAATAAAATGTGGTAATTGTATTATAAATGCTTAAAATATACAGATCAATGTCAGAATTAGGACCTTTTTTAGTTTCGATGTTGACCACCAGGCGTTACAGATGTCACTATTACAAATAAGACTGTTTTCGAGGTAAATTATATTAAAAATTAAGCAACATTTTAAAAAATCACAACCCTACCTACCATTCCTCAAACCGGATGAGAGGAGCGTGCAATTAAAACTTTAAATAAAATAACATGAGAAAATACACTGTTAGATAATTCAGTACAAAATCGGTTCTTTGAAATTGATGTTTACATCACGTCATAACAGCGATGTGGGCTTTACCCAGATAGGTTAATTGCGATCAGCTGCGCTTAGCATGGACTTGGCGGCAAAGGGGGAAAACCAACAGCTCATACATAACGTAAACAGTATCCCTTTTTAATTCTGTGAAAGATTTAAATTTGCAGCACGCTAAGCGCGTTAAGCCTTGGCACAGAAGTGAATCCGGAAATAATTAAGTTTTCTTTAACAAAGCAGTAAAACTTTTCTTCGAGCTTTTCCATACATTTGGAGACTCGCCAAAAAGGTCCGTTCAGACTAGTGGCGGTCATCTTTTATATAGTGGCTTATATTTTTTATACAAATACAAAGATAGTGTAAATCAACAAACTCAGGTTGAGGAAGAAAAGACATTAGGTACTAGGAGTAATGTACAATTCCTGTTATCTATGTATCCATTGACGAGTACTACCATACTATAACTACATCAATAGATCACAGTGAAATAAATATAATTATGCAAATAAAAAGAGAGTACATTTTTGTTACATTTGTGTCGATATTCTCAAGTTATTGTGTTTTAATTTTAACATGGTATTTAACAGTTCAGTATTCCATTCCATTTATAAAATTCCTATAAAATATCAAATAACAATCGCGGCGCGACTGAAGAGGCCGAAGCCAAATAACACATAACGCACAATTTCGCCGTAGAATTTAATATTCCCTATATATCAGTGGAAATAACTTCCTCTCAGTGCTATGATTAAAGCTTTGCACACTAAGGCTCTTTGTCGAATAAGACTGTGTAACCGTATTCAATAAACCTTACAATAAAAATACGAATATTTACGTTTAAAGTACCCACTAAAGCCCTACAAGTAAGCATGCCAATGGATAATCTATTGATATTTTTTCGTCTTGACCTTCTAGATTCAATATTTAGTATATATAAACTATTATAACATATTAATCATTAACATATTATCTGTTTTGCAATGTGCACGATTGTTAGATTGAAATTGTTTTCTTTTTTGTTTTTATATTTAACTATTCCTTTAATACGCAGTTACATCAAACTATTGGAAAGTCATCAATATAAGAAAACTTATTCTATATAGATGCAATGAAATCAACTCATGTTAAAATCTGATATTTTTAGTTATATCTGACTTTCTGTGTAAAATAAAATAAAACTCCGGTGAAATCAAATTCATTCAGTCGTAATTGTGAAAAGACAAATCAACCATTTTCGGAATTAAGCCGTAAAGCCTCTGAGCTATCGTGAAAAGGCTCATTCACTAAATTACATACGAATTACATCTTAAAAAACCACCGTAAATGATCGTTTGAGAAGAACCGTCAATTTTTAGAATTAGGCCTTTACAAACTGGCGTCTATAATGCAATTATTCGTTTGTTTCATTGACTTTTGATGTAATATTGTCTTTGTTAAAAGAAAAATACTTGTTTTTGCATTCATTGTCTGTGAAGAAATACCGATTCTATGTAAAAATAAATCAGAGCTACTTCTACGTGTTTTTATATTTATTATACTAGATATCCCTCTATTTTTATTCTATGCAGAGCGCGCTAAACAAGAGTTCTCAACTTGTAATAAAGAATTTCATAATAAAATCCTCTGACTGATGCCTTCTGTAAAACATTTAGTTTGGCATTGGGGGGGGGGGGGGGGGGCCCCCCCCCCCCCCCCCCCCCCCCCCCCCCCCCCCCCCCCCCCCCCGCCCCCCCCCCCCCCCCCCCCCCCCCCCCCCCCCCCCCCCCCCCCCCCCCTCCCTCCCCTTCTTTCTCCTCGGGCGGCGGGGGCGGCCCCCCCCCCCCCCCCCCCCCCCCCCCGGGGGGGGGGGGGGGGGGGGGGGGGGGGGGGGGGGGGGGGGGGGGGCCCCCCCCCCCCCCCCCCCCCCCCCCCCCCCCCCCCCCCCCCCCCCCCCCCCGGGGGGGGGGGGGGGGGGGGGGGGGGGGGGGGGGGGGGGGGGGGCCCCCCCCCCCCCCGGGGGGGGGGGGGGGGGGGGGGGGGGGGGGGGGGGGGGGGGGGGGGGGGGGGGGGGGGGGGGGGGGGGGGGGGGGGGGGGGGGCCCCCCCGGGTTTTGTGTGTGGGGGGGGGGGGGGGGGGGGGGGGGGGGGGGGGGGGGGGGGGGGGGGGGGGGGTGGGGGGGGGGGGGGGGGGGGGGGGGGGGGGGGGGGGGGGGGGGGGGGGGGGGGGGGGGGGGGGGGGGGGGGGGGGGGGGGGGGGGGGGGGGGGAAACCCCCCCCCCCCCCCCCCCCCCCCCCCCCCCCGCCGGGCCGGGGGGGGGGGGGGGGGGGGGGGGGGGGGGGGGGGGGGGGGGGGGGGGGGGGGGGGGGGGGGGGGGGGGGGGGGGGGGGGGGGGGGGGGGGGGGGGGGGGGGGGGGGGGGGGGGGGGGGGGGGGGGGGGGGGGGGGGGGGGGGGGGGGGGGGGGGGGGGGGGGGGGGGGGGGGGGGGGGGGGGGGGGGGGGGGGGGGGGGGGGGGGGGGGGGGGGGGGGGGGGGGGGGGGGGGGGGGGGGGGGGGGGGGGGGGGCCCCCCCCCCCCCCCCCCCCGGGGGGGGGGGGGGGGGGGGGGGGGGGGGGGGGGGGGGGGGGGGGGGGGGGCCCCCCCCCCCCGCGGGGGGGGGGGCCCCGCGGGGGGGGGGGGGGGGCCCCCCCCCCCCCCCCCCCCCCCCCCCCCCCCCCCCCCCCCCCGCGGGTGGGGGGGGAGGGGGGGGGGGGGGGGGGGGGGGGGGGGGGGGGGGCCCCCCCGGGGGGGGGGGGGGGGGGGGGGGGGGGGGGGGGGGGGGGGGGGGGGGGGGGGGGGGGGGGGGGGGGGGGGGGGGGGGGGGGCCGCCCCCGGGGGGGGGGGGGGGGGGGGGGGGGGGGGGGGGGGGGGGGGGCCCCCCCCCCCCCCCGCGGGGGGGGGGGGGGGGGCCCCCCCCCCCCCCCCCCCCCCCCCCCCCCCCCCCCCCCCCCTTCCTTTTTGTTTTTGTGGGTGTTTTTTTTTTGTGGGGGGGGGGGGGGGGGGGGGGGGGGGGGGGGGGGGGGGGGGGGGGGGGGGGGGGGGGGGGGGGGGGGGGGGGGGGGGGGGGGGGGCCCCCCCCCCCCCGGGGGGGGGGGGGGGGGGGGGGGGGGGGGGGGGGGGGGGGGGGGGGGGGGGGGGGGGGGGGGGGGGGGGGGGGGGGGGGGGGGGGGGGGGGGGGGGGGGCCCCCCCCCCCCCCGGGGGCCGGGGGGGGGGGGGGGGGGGGGGGGGGGGGGGGGGGGGGGGGGGGGGGGGGGGGGGGGGGGGGGGGGGGGGGGGGGGGGGGGGGGGGTTGTGTGTGGGGGGGGGGGGGGGGGGGGGGGGGGCCCCCCCCCCCCCCCCCCCCCCCCCCCCCCTCGGTGGGGGGGGGGGGGGGGGGGGGGGGGGGGGGGGGGGGGGGGGGGGGGGGGGGGGGGGGGGGGGGGGCCCCCCCCCCCCCCGGGGGGGGGGGGGGGGGGGGGGGGGGGGGGGGGGGGGGGGGGGGGGGGGGGGGGGGGGGGGGGGGGGGGGGGGGGGGGGGGGGGGGGGGGGGGGGGGGGGGGGGGGCCGGGGGGGGGGGGTGTGTTGGTGGTCCCCGCCCCCCCCCCCCCCCCCCCCCCCGCGGGGGGGGGGGGGTGCCCCCCCCCCCCCCCCCCCCCCCCCCCCCCCTGGGGGGGGGGGGGGGGGGGGGGGGGGGGGGGGGGGGGGGGGGGGGGGGGGGGGGGGGGGGGGGGGGGGGGGGGGGGGGGGGGGGGGGGGGGGGGGGGGGGGGGGGGGGGGGGGGGGGGGGGGGGGGGGGGGGGGGGGGGGCGGCCGGGGGGGGGGGGCGGGGGGGGGCGCCCCCCCCCGGCGCGGCCGGCCCCCCCCCCCCCCCCCCCCCCCCCCCGGCGGCGGGGGGGGGGGGGGGGGGGGGGGGGTCCCCCCCCCCCCCCCCCGGGTGTGTCTTTTTTCCCCCCCCCCCCCCCCCCCCCCCCCCCCCCCCCCTTTTTTATAAAAAATTGTGTGGGGGGGGGGGGGGGGGGGGGGGGGGGGGGGGGCCCCCCCCCCCCCCCCCCCCCCCCCGCCCCCCCGCCCCCCCCCCCCCCCCCCCCCCCCCCCCTTGGGGTGAATTTTTCCCCCCCCCCTTCCCCTATCCTTTTCCTTATAGGGGGAGGGGGGGGGGGGGGGGGGGGGGGGGGGGGGGGCGGGCGGCCCGCCGGCCCCCCCCCCAAAAAAAAAAAAAAATTTTTTTCCCCCCGGGGGGGGGGGGCCCCCCCCCGGGGGGGGGGGGGGGGGGGGGGGGGGGGCCCCCGCGGGGCCCCCCCGAGGCCCCTCTCCCCCCCCCCTTTAAAAAAAAAAAAAAAATTTATGTGCTAGAGTTAGTTTTAAATATAGATTTAATAATATGCCGAAACTTGGAAATGTTATAGAAAGGAGACTCATTTTATTAAACTTTATATTTAATATCATTGTAATATAGCCCATATTTCCTATTTTAATTTCCTTTATTTATTAATCCACACATATAGGAAAGTATATAAAGTTTTGTACGTTTACCAAACTAGTATGCTATTTTATGTACATTTTTGAACATGCTTGTAAATGTTTTAAGCGACGTAAATAGCCTTACGTGAATACAAGCTTTTATAGAACCATCGATCGGGTATAGATTTCCTGTCACCATCGTAACCTGATCTCGGTAATGGTGGCACTAAATCAAAGGCGAACTCATTCGTTTTAAACCCGATCTCACTGTGCGCTGAGCGAATTTAAATAGAACCTCTTTTACATAATTCAGTGCCGAACTTTGGGCCCTTTTCAAATTTAATACTTTTCCAAAATAGAAATTTAAATTTTACTTAACATAAACTTATCAAATTCATTCAAAAAAATGATTCAAAAGTTATTCTAAAGAGTTCACATTCTAGATACAAATCGTATATTTTTAGCAAACAAATCTAAGAACGGAACAGGATCGGTGCCCTGAACTAGCTTTTCAATTGTTTAATTATCGTTGGAAAATCTGCATTAAAATAGTACAAAAGTCCTGAGTTTTGTGCTAGCACTTTTACCACACACCCACTAAGCTAGTTGATAAAGATAGTGTATCTCCGGCATATTATATATTACAAGTCATCAAATCCAAGTTAAAATTTCGACTTAAGTCTCATTATTAATATGTTAGGTATAAAAATTTTTATAGAGCAAATAAATTTCAAAGATAAAATATTTTATTAAAATACAAGGCACGACGGATTATAATTTCAAATGGTGACCCATAAAGTGTTTTACGCCGAGAGGCGGAGGCTATGCTATTTCACTTATTCCTGCTACGTTTCACATTATTTGTGTTAAGGAATCTGTTGATCGACATAATTGAAATAATAATAATATTTTTTCGAGTAAAGATATATTATCATAGATAGATATATTATTATAAGCCAGAGAAGTATATTATTATAACCAGCTGCCGAACCGATACGACTTGGGAGCCTTCAAGAAAAAAGCTTACTTATCCCTTAAAGGCCGGCAACGCGTCTGTAAGCCTCCTGGCGTTGCGGGTGTCTATGGGCGGTAAGCACTATTGTAAGTGAGTTATATGTAGATAGCATAGATTACTTAAGAAGCTGCTAAATCCAACATTGTCAGATACGGCATAGACAATAAAAAATATGTTATTAACGTTTATTATAGATAGAACATAGCATAAATATTCGTTGATATAAATACTGCTAGCGAGCATTTTGGAGCGTCAACACTATGTAAGAAGGAATTTTAGACTAAAAGGCTTAAAGTATCTAAGATATTATTCAAACTCACATACTTCAATACGCCTTATCATTTGACGTACTGCCTCTTACTTGGTGTTCAATGTTGAGATCTCACAAGGACCAAACTTGTTTAAAACATTAATTTGTTTTGGATTAGTTTGAAACTTTTTCCCTTGAAGAGTTTGAAGATCATTTTTATTGCGTTATGCCATTTTGATAATTCCATTATAACAGGACTGCTTTTTTAATAATATTTTTTAGATCTCTTATTATGTATTTTAATAATATTATTATCTGAAGATGCTTTTCTTAAGCAAATAGGTAATAAGCCTTGTTTTTATTACACATGATTACGAGAATCATATATTAACGCATTTTATAAACTGTTTAATGTTTCGTTACGCTACGTAGGCATTATAAGTTCATACGAGTTTGTACATTATACCGATACTTCATCTTCATCAATGTAATATGATCACATAAAAATTCGTATGATTCGCGGCACCATTACAATAATTTAATTGTTTTAGCTGTGGACCAAACTTTTGACAACATTCATTATGATAAGGGATGTCAGCTTAACAGTACAAAAAGGTCAGATTTAATGACTTTTGATTTACATAGATTGATGAAATGTTTTTGTCATGAACAAATACAATTAACTCCGGTTGACATTATCTGACTGCGAGGTACATCTAAAAAACAGTTATTCCTCAAATTATTAGAAATTTCCATATTTATCACTTAATGTAGCTTTAATTATAATTATTTAAATTAATATGGCTTTAGCTTAGAGTTCAGTAACAACAACAAACGTGAAAATATTTTAACGGAAAAAAAACAAATATTTAAGGGCCCTCTCATAAAAAAACGTGATGTTTTTGCTCGCATAATGGTACTGAAGTCTTCGTAGCCTTAGCACTTACCCGATTATTTAGACTTAAAAAAAGAATCTATTACCATATAAGGTTGCGTCATCATTAATACAGTACGAATGTTGGTACACTAGTTTTCGTAAAACGTTAAAAGATTAATTTTTGTGTTCATAATATAACTTGGAAAAAAAATGATTTGACAAAAATAGTAATAACAAAGAACTAGAAAATGGTATGCATAGGAATTGCATTTACCCGGTCACGATCACCAGTCTGCAATTTGAAGCAGCCCTGAGGCGTGAGCAAGTTTTGAGCATATTCAACCTATGAATGCCCTTGTATTAAACATTTAGGAAACGAATAATCAATTTTAATTTTGCCCAACTCGAGGACATCCAAGCATTTTTCGAATTAATTACTTACGGAGAGATTTTTTAATTAATGTTTTACATTACACATCGGACTCCATGAACGAGTGTTTCAAATTAATTTTTAAAAGGAATACTTCCATAGACATTTAAATTCTACAGACCTGTATATTGATAATTTAATTTTGAAATGGCATTTGACGTCTTAGATAAATTCACATGATTATATAATAAAATAATTGATCGTTATTATTTCGTTTTTTTTCGTTATTTTTTCTTGATCGTGATCATGTAAAAAAAGCCCAAACCTTGTTGTTACAGGGAACTCTATTTTATTCGCAAATATTGATTGAAAGTTATCTGTAATAAGTTGTGTTTTTCCTTCTGATACGATTACGTGGAAGTAATTGAAATAATAATGTCTTTTCTCGATCTGAGTTTCCGAATTAAGAAAGAAATGAAAACATTTGCTACTTTTTGTTTTTACGTAAGGTATTTCATTAGTTACGTCGGGGATTTTTAGTTTCATTTATCGACGGCAACTTGCTTTATAATTTACAAACAAGACAGGGTTCCTTAGGGCTTCCGAGAGCTAGCTTAGAGATGATAGTCGCAATAACGCAAGAGATACGTTAGTATGTAAAGTGACGTGTACGTATGTATGAAGCCCGTGACTTGCGACTCCCTTTAATTCATCCCGACAGAGACAGTCTTGTTAGTAATTTATGTATTGCTGAGCTGCGGATACATTTAGCTTTGCTTTAGGTTTCCACGCGTTCAAGAATTGAGGCTGAAGGAAATTATAGCGTAGTTTAAAATTGAGTTTTAAATATTTGACGTTATGAAGTATGAACACAAAAATACCAAACGTGAAATCACCCAGTTTTGTTCAAGTACAAAATCTGCGACAAATAAATAATCGAGTAATAAAGAAATAAGAAAGAATTGAGTTTTTGTTTTATAATAAGCAATGCATTACTGTTCTACTTATTACTTTGTGGAATTTAAACGAAAGCTTATATCTTACTCCAAATATATAAATCTTTTCCAGGTGGGATGAATTTATAAATGAGTCCACAGCCTAAGCCCGTAGTGAGAGGCTCTGTGGGTATTTATTCACGGCATACCCCGAGCTCGAGTCGACCAAATAGGACAATTCAACTCGTCAGGGCAATCTTGCGTACTTCATATTCACTGAGCTCTTATCCTTTACCTATTTAAAATATCGCGTTCTTAGGTCTTTTGATATGCTCAAAGACTCATTAATTAAATACCTATGCACATATTAACGCCATTAATAGTAATACGGTAACGTAAGAAGTACGTGTTAAAGCCAATAGCCTTTTTTGATACATGGACATCGATCACAAAAATAAATATTCAATCCACTCCAGTAGTTCCTGAGATTAGACCTTTCACCTGACAAACTCTTCAGCTTAATAATATTGGTAGATCGTTAACATCTTTGATGATTGAATGATGATGTAGTAAACTACATATCTAAAAAATAATTAGCTTCCAAGTAAAGGTAGGATAAACTGTAGTCAACAAATTATTTAGTTCTAAAATTCCTTTCGATTCATTAAGTTCTAGCTTCATGCAATCTAATTTTTTTATCGGTAAATTAGTTACTGACTTACCAGGATAACTAATTATTCGGTTCTCTCTACTTTCAAATTTTTTTTATGTAGATTAGTTTTCCTGTTAATTGTTAGTGGAGGTTCGATGTATCTCCGAGTTGGTATATTTAATTCTGCTTTTCAATTTGCCCAGCGTATCTGGCGAGACAGCGAATATCGATCGCGTACACGGCTACAACACCCATGCAGCTAGCCTCATACATCAGATTATGATTAGCAACGTCTGTTGACTGCTCTCAGGCATAGCGTCCTAATGTATAGACGCATGTATGTACAGGCGTCAAGTGACTATAATTTCGTTATTTTAAATTTCTTAATACAGTTTTCACACCGTAGCGTACGCAATTTATAACGTCTGAAACCGGATAATGAGATACGATATTGTTAAGAAAATAATGGTTCTACCATGATGCGTAGGAAATCATTAATATTTGTACCGTATATATTTTTGATGAAATTTAACACGTTGAACATTATTCATAAGAAATATAATTAGGTAATAGTAAATTTAGCACTATATTAACTAGTACTCTTTTGTCTTTTTTCGACAACTTTTTTTTACGATGTGGTTAAAGGGACAGATTAGTAATTATTTAAAACATTAGTTAAACAATTTAAAAAAAATATTATTTTATTAAAACGTTGTAATTGGAACGATTAATGTATTATGAATAATGGAGTAACTCCTCATATTATTTAAGTTAGAATTAAATTACAGTACATGTGCAGACTAGACTAGAAAATAAAGTAGATTGCATTTGTTTATTTTGCGAGCTTTGTATTAAGATATATGTTTTCAATTCATTTATATATAATGCATGGAAGCAATGTATTTTTTCCTAGCGAACCATTATCATTTATTTAAAAATACGGCGCATATACAAGTGCCAGCAGTAGTATTTACGAAGCAAGTCAATTGATACAAGGTGTAAAATAAAGAAAAATCTAGTGTTAGAATCTTTAGAAGTGGATAACAATGCGAAATTCAGCGTTGCTCAAAGGCTGCTCGTTTTCCTGTTTGAGCTGACTCCGCGAAATTGAGTGAGCGCGGTCTTTGTCGCTTTATGAAGGTGGTCTTAGGTGTTTGTGCACAGCCGTATTCAGTTTGCTCCGTTTTACAAATATTAAATTGTTCTCTTCAAAGGTTGTACAGCGGATGGCAATGATGCTTATAAATGCTTGCTCATCTTAACAAATCGAATTAAGTATAAGAACAACTATTTATTCACAAAACTTACACGAACAGGGGTTCTCGGGTTCGACCCCCGGTACGGTCAGCATTTGTGTGATGAACATACATGTTGGCTTGGTGTTTAAAAAAAAGATCAAATATTAGTAGATCTATGTATGTATATGTGTGCCGACCGTGTGTAAAATGTGTTCTGTGTATATTTATCAAATTATACCCCTTTTAAAATGTATTTGTATGCATTTAAAAATAAATCCTTGTTTGGGAAAACTGATCAATAGTTTAATCTTTTAGAGCTGGCAATACTATAAAATATTTTCATATCCATTAATTTTCATTAATACGTTACAAAGTTTGTGAGGCATATCAAAATGGTTTTGTAATTGAAAATTTCACGATTTGTACTAGATCCCAATGTTTCAATTATAATTTTACCTTACGCTGGCCACAACTTGGTGTGCAACATACTGTCAATTTTTATATATAACTGGTTTCCTCCCAGTGTTTTTTTACCAAGCAGTTAATTTATAGACAAAAATAAATCTTGCACTGCATAAAACTTTTCATAACTAAACTAAATTCATAACCGCAGGTAAATACCAAGATTATACGACATCGAGTCTCAGGGGAGCTGTAACTATTTAGCAGACGTCTGCTCATTTCCAGCATCAGATTTATGTTTCAGCTATCTCATCCGCTCAGACATCTAGACCAGACACCTAGACTTCATTCAATAATCATCCTAACCGAAAAGCGGCCACCATTGCCCAGATATATTTGTTGAAGCGATAGCAATATTAATATGTTTCAATTCAACGAGTGTGTATCTTTATATATATAATTCTTCTGTGAGTGTGTATGTCACTGAACTTATCTCAAACGACTGGACCGATTTTGATGAAATTTTTTGTGTGTGTTCAAGGGGATCTGGGAATGGTTTAGATTCACAATATTATATAAAATTCTCTAAAAATAGATGTTGGCTGATTTTCAGACCTACTCAATACGCTCACAAAGTTTCATGAGAATCGGTCAAGCCGTTTCGGTGGAGTTCAAGTTCGAACCCCGTAGCGCGAGAATTTTATATATTAGATATATTAATTAAGTAGAAGCAAAATCTTTCTTGATGTTATGTAGCTCAAGCCACAAAAGTGTGAAATGTGTAGTGCAGTAATAAGTAACGTTATTAGCTGGTGTGGCGGCGTCTAATGAACTGCCTCAGCGCCGTTATTAAATAAACAACTTCATCCTTACAGCTTACTACAGCTTGCTTTTGTTTAAATCACGTTTACATTACATAAATTGTAAACCAGGGCTGGTTGTTTCAAGCTAAGTTTGTATACGCGTATCTAATTGAGTGACTTATCAACTTATGAACATATCGTAGTACTAATTTACAAAGTAATTAATTGTTATGGCTTCTACAGAGAGTTTTACGAGCTTCGTTTTCTCTGATGCGGCACTAACAACAAAAAAAAAAGTGACAATTGATTGCCAAGTACGATCACCATGCCGGACTATTGAACAGAGAATGCGGGTTTGATTCCAAGTATGGTTAACATATTCCTATACCTATATGTAATCACCAATTATATATATTTAGTTATATAAGTACTCATAACACAAGCTATACATAGCATACCATGAAGCTTACGACCCCAGGGTCCTGATATTATTAAAGTTATTACTGACAATTTAATCATGGATTTGCCTTATTGAGCTGCGCTTATATGTATGTAAAAAATATAACCGAAAATTTTATTCACAATAGTATATAGTCTATATACAAATTAACAATTACCGTAACCTATTGTTATGTCCTGTCTAGTCAAATCTTCCTGGATTTTAATACCCTAATAAAAAGTAGTAGACAATATGGATGTTTTATACTTAGGCTTACTTTACTTATTAAATATACGTAAATTATATATATTGAATAAGAGGCGTAAAAGCTCGCCCTCGATTACGAGCTATCGAAAGTTTATATTATGCTTTTTTTGGCTAATTGTCAGTTGTCATGTCTGTCATTAATCAATTTGACATTTTAAATGTAGTAAATAAACAAAAATAGTTATAATCATTTGTTTTATTAGTTATTGTTAATAAGTTACTAAGAATTTGAACATAAATCAATTTAGTTTCATAGATATTTTACAGGCTTATAGGAGTAAAACCTAACCACATCAACGTGGTTGTAACAAGCGGGCCTGCTTGTAACTTACAAATTAGCTGCTTAACAGTAAACGTAAATTATATAAAGACCATGACACGTAAACGAATCCCTGTATCTTACTCGAAAATCCTCAATAAGGATAGTTTACGTGAGGTTTAGCTAAATCCATGAAATACGAGATAAACTCGACGCAATTAGTAGACGGTTCAGTTTAAACCCTGTATCGATTTAGCTCCAAATCACGGTTACCTCGTCAAAGTGAAATTACTTAAGTTTGGGTCAAGCCGCATGTCTATTATCTAGAATGCACTTGGCACTGCAGAATCCGTTTCAAATTAAATAGAATAACGATGCGAATGGAAGCGATATTGCTTCGGTGATTTTATTGCTTCGACGTTATTCAATTTTTTAAGGAGTCTTGGCTTTTTAAGCACACATAATATCTTTTTTATGTTTTAAATCAATACAAGTATTTTTTTACATGTTAAAGTTCTCCGTTTAACTAAATTTGACCCAATTGCCAAATACTGCCGTAGAAATGCATTTAAAAAAAATTTTTTAAATCACTTTTGTATGCATAAAGAAGTTATAAATTAGGCTAAATCCGCTTATCTTTTATGTATTCCTCTTGTTTGTACAAGGTTCAGGAAATTGTCAACAAAAGTTAACATCAGATCGTTTCCTGATGCGCATACATTTGAATACAAACATGCATAGCCTCGTCCTGGTCTGGCAAACTGTGTTGGCTCTCCTGGGATATAAGATAGTTTTCGCGTTAAAAAGAGTGTTTCTTTAGATATTATAACAAAAACGGTATGGGCTAAATTATATAAAACCTATTCAAGAAGACATCAATAAGGACACCAAAAATATGACCGTGTGAAAATAGCTGTGATTAATGCTCGCCAGGGATGACGTAATACAGCGTGTTATTTGAGATATTAGTGGGTTTCTCCTTTATTACATACATAATTAAAACAAATATTTTATTATTTATGAGTCTCTCCGTATGGTGAATACATTCATAAAAGTTCCAGCAAAATTACTAATGTCTATCCAATATCAATAAATATGCAATACGCAATCATCGCAGAAGAATGCGGCATTCCATAGACTAGATGAAGCACGCTACGTATGCATTGCCATAGACCGATGCAATAAAGTTAACGCAGTAAACATTTGTCGGGTTTGGCCGTAATTGCGCATAGTTTGTTACCGAGGCCCGATACCGACATGTTCCGATAGCTAACATGCCGACTCTACATGAATCCACATCAATCAAAGCATAACTCTTCGCTCCACGCACTGCAGATCACTATAACTCACACAAACTATTTCTTAATTAATGACACGGCAAAACATTGTAATTCACAGACAAAACAAAAGCCAAATCAAAAAACGAGAAAAAAATAAATAGTTTTAGTAGAAATTTATGAACACTGGTTCATTTTCGTGATTATTTGGGAGATGAAGATATATTTTTATTCTAATAATTTGTCTCAGTTACACGAACATATAAACTATAGTGCTAACTTAAATAGAAAAATAGCCGGACTAATAATTTGCCATAAACAAGGCCAAGGTAAGTTACAGGAAAGTTATTCAATTTAGGGCATTGAAATCCTATTTGAATAAAAGTATTATGCAGAAAACTGGGAGCATATTTTCTCATAATAAATTCCCCGGGGTCCAGTGCAATAAACGCATATCTGCATTTGAACGAATCCCTCCGATGTTTCACTCCAGAGTGAGCGGCCAAGCAATTTATCGCTACCAATATATCAGAGTTACCTAAAACATATTCTTATATTTATGTTACTCTGAGACATTTATATGATACTATAATTTATTATAGAAATTTATTCAATGGGAATAATGTCAAGACTTAAAAACAATCCTAATATGTGGTGACTGTTTGTGAGGAAATATTCCGTTCTACATGATTTTACGTAATGTTTACTGTTTTTGTAACATATTTATGTGTCAGGTCCATTCCAATTAATAATGCAACACAATCCTTACTGTATGAATAGACTGTCTAATACATATTTTTCAATTCGAACCTATACTTTCTACCCATTCAATAAATCAAACAAACAAAAGTCTCTTCGACTTTATTATATGAACGGTAAATGACAGATGCCTCTAAAACGGTATAAATACAGAACTACCTCTATTCTATATAAATCAAATTAAAGTTTCTTATAGCAAATCCCCTATACAAACATTTTTATTTAACTATAAAAATAACATTTACGTAGTAATTTCTCACATTTGCTGAAGGAACGTTCACACAAATAGTACATATATACTGTATAGTTTTTTATGGATTAGTATCTACTGAATGCAATCTACACACCGCACTTGCGCCGCCTACTTATAGAACGGATAAATATGATAAACGAATCTATAAGACGGACCGCTGTCTAAATGCACTCTAACACTGATTTCCAAACGTCATTCAAAGTCAAAGGTAGATTCATTTTGCATGTATTGACTTATGAATTTGATGTTTGTGTACCATTATTTCGAGTCATCCATCTTCGGTAGGTAATAAATTCGGTAAGTAAAATTGACTCGTCTTTAATCATTTTACACATATTCAGGTATTAGTCAACACCAAGGGGGAGTCATTTCTGTCTATGCGCGTAATCAATTTCGCCACCGCGTGAGTCGCCCTCGGACTGAGCTCGAGACACATGGATTCATGTTGGCATTAGTAACTTTTTTTTTGATAATTGGCTTAATACTATTATCAATATTTCCCATACTGGGAACTCCCAGGGGATTAAGAGTCTGCTGCATGCAAGACCTACCGCTGAAAATCAACTTGTGATTACCGGCTTCTTACCTGCCGACTCCTTGCCTTGGAAGTGATTACCAGGGGATGGGGGGGGGGGGAAACTTACCGACCCTGACTTTAATAGACCCATCTTTATTTTATTTTATTTTGTAACAAAAGGTATATTAAGAAAAATCTGCAGTTTTATTACTTTAATTTGTTTTAAAATGAAAGGACACAAATCCAGGAAATGTATTTTATATTTAACAAAGGGTTCTAAATTTTGAAAAAACATGATAAATAATTTATTTCCATAATACAATGTTTGATGAACGAAATGATTAGTAACGGTCGTAATTACTGAAAGCAATTATTGAAAACATGGCCACACATTACACGTATTTCATTTAAACTAAATTGGTTTATTTTGACGGTAAAATTGGAAGTATTCCCACATTTCCGTATGAATTTTAAATATCACCAAAAGCGTCAACAACGTAATTGAACGAACAAGTATTTTACATTGACACGGACCAAACTGACACCGGCAATTAATCGACATCGCACGTAACTCATTCACCAGTCCAGTTCATTGAACGCTTTACTAAAGCCTATGAGTATTTAAAGAAATAATCTTACGCGCGTATTGCGTCATTATTGCGAACTAGTTCATTGTCCTGGTAAATTTATTACTATGTTAAGTCACTTCATAATCCATCGCAAGTTAATACGACTTGATAGAATTATTCTCTGACCCACAATTACCGAACAATTTGAAGAGTACCAACAATTTCCTAAATTAAATAACTTAAAATTTATATATTATCACGGAATCGTTACAATTAATTCTTACAGTATTTAATAATGTCATTTGTGATATTTAACTTACGGATATAATATGCGTACTGATAAACTCTAATAAACATTGTATGCGACGAAAATAAAGGTCTAAATGAATGAACAATAAGCGATTGAGTATTTTCAAGTAGGTAGGTATTCTTGAATGCTAAGCCCATACACCATGAGCGAGCGAACATCAAAGGATAGGTACCTGCGAAGGGCAAGGATCTTTAATCAACGCTTTATATTAGGTGGATTGCCTAAGTTACATTTCAATTATAAAGCGACATGACGTTCAAATGTGAGCCGACACATTTTTGCATTTTTCATAAATAATTTTTAATGAATGAATGAAAAAATGTCAACAATCTGCAAACAACTACATTATTTTCCCCAGAATTTAACCCGGAGTTGCTTAACAAATGAGTAACGTGAGTCGTATTTTTAGTTATTATAATTTGTATGTTATAATTTAAAAATGTCTTTAATAAGAGCGAAGAAGTTGAAATCACACTTGTCAAGTAAAATATTTGTAGATAACATCACGTGATTGTAAAGTAAAATTTTCAACAACAATACTCAAACTCAAACCGAAAAATAAAGCATACTTTTATTTTAGATGCTTTGAAAAAGAAATAGTTCTAGTTTGTTACTGTTGTTGTTATTGGTTTTCTTACGTAAACAATCTTAATATTTGCCTAGCCTGCCTGCCTGCTTGTTAAATCTCCTTACAAATAAGCAAGACATTTTGCAACAAACAACTTCTAATTCCGTTTGTTATAGATTTTGCATAACTCGGTTGTCCTCAAAAACATGTGAGATGTACCTACTGATGAGGTAATCCGTAAATAATTTAATTAATCCCATGTTAATACCTTTAATTACTTTAATAATTCAGACTCAACCCAAAAGTTTGTTTATTATTTCGTTACGTATGTTTTCGCAACGCGTGAAAGCCTGGAATGTTAAACGCTTTGTGAACGTTGATAGACTACGGTCATTCATTTTAATTAAAAGTGGCTGAGAAATAATTAGTTCAGGAACTGCTTGTTCAAAGAAAGTTATGTGAATAAAGTACTACTTTATTTAGAGTAAACACGCTTAATCTGTTCAGAGTGACATTAATTACTAGTATTTAATCACCATTTCTCTTTCGTAATTCCTGAAAACGAAATACTACTTCAGAATCACAGAGATCCGAAAATGTTAATTTTAAGTAATTTTGGACACATTTCACCTACGGTTAGACCCAAGGTAAACTATTTATAGCTTGAGTACTAAGTAAGTATTACAAATGATAGACATAAAAGTAAAAAAAAGGCGTAAAAAGAAAATTAAATAATTGTGTCGACATGAGCAAAAACAACCATATTTTTTCATTTATTGACAGTGTGTCATGGCAACCAACTGTCATTGCAGACTGGCCTAAACACCTAATTAAAAATGAAATTAATTACATATAGGACATAGGCTACATTACATGTACATACTGACATAAATACTTTTTATATATACAAACACACCTAAAATATCCTCATCACTGGTGACCGTAGCAGTAATCGGAACCTGGTTTATGACATCACAAACTTTTATAACTATTCCTATTATTAGCATTAAAAATGGAGAGGCATCCAGGACAGCTATTAACATACTTGTATTAATGCTGACGTTTATGCTCTTATAACTTGATAAGGCTAAGTCCCCTTTCTCTCATAAGTTCACAAACGTGTCTACAGCTGTGCAACGAGTACGCCGAGTAAGGATTGTGAGCTGTCACAAGTCAGTGCGGCCGTTGTTCTGTGACCTCTGACACACATAGCAAGAGCCCTTCCCACAAGGATCCTGCAACTGCTCCGACCTCATTGTTTTAAGTTTTTCTTTTCCTGAATAAATAAAAATCATGAAATTGTGCCTAGCTTTAGACAGAAATCGTAGAGAAAACAGTTTTAAAGTTGTTTCAAATGCGAATAGTTCCTTAAACGTGATATGTATATGCATAATGCAACCTTATACCTAGATCTCAGAACATATTTCTGTGCCTTCTGAATGGCAGATGACGGTGTATACGACATACCTGTTTTCTCACAATTTTTCGATACAGACACTGTATTTTGTACAGAAAAATACGGCCATAGAAAGGTACGGCCGGTTTACGATAAAACGACAGTAAACTAAAATTGCTGTCTTTATATAGTAACTTATAGTTCTGCGCGTAAACTATAAGAAAATCAAAACACAGCTACAATTTCAATTACATACAGTTCATGATATTTATTTAAGAATATTTATCAAGGCCACACAACTCTTAATTTAAGTCGCGGCGATTGTAGAGTAACATTTAATCTTCCACCAAAGCACTTCTCATAATTTAAAACTGCAGTTGACACTTTAAACAATAGCTTTACGTCTCTTATACAAGTGCTGATATTATAACGTCTACTATTCGTTTTTATGTCCTTTAATTTTTATTATATTTTTTATTTACACTCTTCACATCAATGCTTTACAATATTCGGGCTTAAGTTTTAGATTATCGTGGTTCTTTTTTGTTTAAAATTAGTTTTTCTGCAAAAATATTAGTATTCAAATTATAAAAGCACAAATAAAATTCGGTATAACAAAAAACAGAAACTGATTTTAAGTAAGTTATGTGACGTAGTAGGGGTAGTGGGGGTAGGAATATTGTAATATTATGTCCTTAGTGAGCACCTTCTTATTACGTACCTCAAGTTATTTCTACTGTTTCTCGTAGACATGCGTAGTAGTGTAGTGTCAAAATGCTGATGAAATATATATTTGCAGCATGTACATCATGTCATTGTAATGATTTCCCAATAAAACAAAAACGGAAGTAAATTAGGCAAATACGCTTTAAATTCATTTGCAATTAGACGAGAACGACGCGAGGGAGAACGGTGGGGTTGTAATCCTATTATCTACATCGGAAACAACCTTGTTACCGATGTATTGCAAATTCTAAGTTCATGACTGAAGTATAAATTTGGTGGATACTGCTTTTCCCAGATTGGTTTATGTTTAATGCAAATTTAGTTAAGCATGCATGAAACAATAAGTAAATTCGGTGTCTAATTCAATTCAATGAAAGAATTTATATTTGAATTTTCTTAAAATCGCCTTACGATCGTCGTGTCGGGCGTCGTACGACTATCTATTTATATCAAAATAATATTGAACCGACTTGAATATATATTTGTTACTAGCTGACCCAGCAAACGTTGTTTTGCCATACATGTGATTTCAATTTTCAATAAATAAATAAAAAATATTGGTTTATCGTAGAGGGGTAAAAATTTAGGGTTGTATGTATTTTTCTAAAATAAATATCCATTGTATGCACCAATTTGTATAGTAAGCTTACTTCATGACATTTCATCACGTTAAAGTGCAACATTTTATCTGTATAAAATTTAAGCGTCGTCATTTTTATTTATAATGCGTCTCGTAAAATATAGGTGAATTTAAGAGACTTTCAATAGATTTTCATGCGGTGACCATTATATATGTCGCGGATTTAAATCATAGGGTAGATCGTCGCTATCCGACATTTTGTTTTACTTTGTAAGTCAGTGCGCCCAACCGGCGCAGGCGTCTACTCAATCGCAACTGAAATAAAACACTCGCTTCAGCTTCAATTCAACGCACTACTGAGTACTGACAGACATGTAAATTCTCATAGACACTAGAGTTGTTCATCGCAGTATATATATATAATATATAATACCTATATATATAATTTATCAGCTATAACCCGCGAAGAGGGAATTCACAGGTGGCCGAACGAAAATAGATCTTAGGAAGACACAGGAAACCAGTAATATAGAGGTACATACATTTAAACAGTTATGGGAACGGTACGGTAACAGACAATCAAAAACAACAGTGACAACTATATGATACAGCGATGGCTTTTTCTAGTGACAGAAATTTACAAGACGTGTTGCACGACTTTTCAAACGACACCCGAATTCTTCTACATTTTACTTCAGAGTAAGAGCCATTGTAAAATTCTCCATCGCGTACAGTTTACAGAAATATGAATTTTACGTGAACACATGTTACGAGTATCAAACGAGACGCCAATGTCATGCCAAGACGCGAATATAAAGATCTCCAAGCATCGAGAGCACACGCGTGCAGTGCATACAGCCTTCACAAATAAGCTTCTCCCTTATTCGCTCTGCTGCGCGTAGAAAGTTATCGAAAAGGTATTATTTATTACATTTAAGTTGAAGGTAACATTGGAAAAAATATGAGATAATACTACTTAATAAAACGTCTAGTATAAAGAAATTAGGAAACTTTTGTTCTATCAAATATGTAGGTAGTGCTACGTGGGACGTGTGTTCAATTCACCGGATCAAACATGTCGCTTTAATAAATCAATTTTCATACGAATTATCCTTGCACTGTTGAACATAAGATAGCATTAAAACGCCGTGTACGAGCTTTATACGAGCAACAAAGCGAAGTTAAGGTAATCACAATCAGCTTATTCAATCAATATTTAAAAAATGTCTCATTCTCGTCAGATGCATTGTCTTTGCCCATCTAAAATTTAGAATAAGTTTAGAAATAACAACTCGCTTTTTAGGCGAATAACCCTCACGTTGAAGCTGAATGCATTAGCCCAAAAACAAGGAGTGGGTGCTCGTAATCACGTTAGCATTCAGTGGAAAGGTACACTGAATCAGGAGCAAGTGACGTTTTTGTCTTTTTAATGAATGCTGCTCTAAATTTCTAACAAACAATACACGGGAGTGCGACTTTTCTATCCGCTCTACGTAATCAAACGGCTTTTTTAGCTTTTATTTATTTAGATTTAAGAAAAAATGAAAACATAGCCTTGACAAAATGTGAAATTCAGTTTCTTAATTGTTACGATGACGGAATAGGGAAATATTTTTTCCGACGTAGTTCTTTGTATGTTATTTGCATATAGAAATAATGTAACAAATAAAATAACGTTTTATATTAAGGTAATGTAATACTAAAAACTAGCCCCCTTATTAATTAATATTAATCAATCTAATTGCACTGTTTGAGCTAAAGCGTCTCTTTTCATTAGAGCGTAAATAAAATGAAGAACTAAAGTGTACTTAGTTGAAGAGATTCCAATTAGCCTGCTTTAATTTGTATGCCTTGGAAATATTTAATAGATATGTTACATAATATCGCATGAAAAATCACTAACAATATTTAATATGAATAATTCATCGGATACTCCATAAAAATAGACATAAATCAAATGTATTTTAAAATGTTCATGCATACAAACGCTTATAGCTTATAAAAACTACCATTTGTATTTAACGAGGCAACATAAAAACTGCAAATGAAACCGAACCGTAGCGTGAGCTTACAGTTTTTCGTGCAAATATCGAACAATCCATGCACGTTTATCTAGCGACCAAAAAGTTTAAACATATTTCAGATTTACTGATCATTTACGTCAATAGGCTAGAAATTGTAGAAATATACAGTATTTAATATTATTGTATAACACTCCAATTAAAGCTTCTTCCTCTTGATCATAAATGGCCATATTTATGTTTGCATTAGTACCTAATGAATTATTATTGTTACAATCTGTTTAATATTCGTTCATAAAAAGCCAATGTTAGTTTTTCTACGCTGGATATGTTTAGTATTTTGAATCGGAAAACTTAATACTTAGTAAATGAGAAGAATTTGCATGAAACCGCAAATAGAATATATAGGCTACAGACCTGTAACAACATGATTAATAACTTCGAAATGTTCGTACGGTAGGCTTCAAAGAGGGTAAAGTGAATACAATAGGGTAGTGGCGCCAGTTCGCGGCCACGACCTAGTTCGCGTCCATATGACAGATCGCTCCTTAGAAGTGGTGTAAAATTAACATACCAATAGGAACATTAACTGAATTAAAAATCATATCTATTCATACTTGTTCCATACACAATAATAAAAGCTATTTAGTTAAGCTATTATTTTGCCCTTGATAAACTAGTCAAGATTTAGTCAAATAATTTTTAACTAAATATAAAGCCGATTTAAATACATCTGTTATAAAAATCATCTCATACTTTTAGAATCAACCTTTAAATCTCATAGTATTTTCGATTTATATAGCGACAATCGTTATCCTCACTAATAAATAAGTCTCTAATTACATTCACTTTCAAATAAGTTTTACCCTCGTAACCTTTAACTTCAGCATTGATTTAACACCTTATTAAACTTGTTAAATAAATTTAAAAGCACCATATGCCATCAGGGTGACAAGGTAACCATGCAGAAGTTGGCTGGCTCATAAAAAGATTTTATAATATTTTTGGCTCAGGCCAAGAATATTTAGACTAAGATCACTTACAGACACTTCACAGCTACTCCAGTCAGAAGCTGAAATTGGAAATAGAGGAAGACATCTAACATGGAATGGCTGTACCTAATAAAATGTGCTGGATGTGAACCATTCGTAATCATAATTTTAAATGCAGAAAATGACTAAGTAGTATGGGAAAAATAATAGCTTGATATGTGACCCTTATGGTAGGCATTCGTCTAAATATTGCTATAAACCTACAATCATCAAATAAATAAATTAAATATTATAACAATCTTCTCTTTACAATTACGATACTAATTCTATATTTCTGAATTCCCTCTTGAAGAGTCAAGGAAGCCTCGGCTACAGGCAGACGCAAACTAGATTGTATGGACGCAAACTATGTAAAGAGATAAGCTATATAATTCGATTAATAAATAGTAATAAAATAAAGGAATACTTTTATTTTGTTCCCTTTGGACTTTTGGGCCTTGGGTACCGGTGTATGTACCAAAGTCTTTTGTGAGCGCATCTGCTCCAGTAGACAGTACCGTTGACCCCAAAGCTGGTGCTTTCCTTGCTCACCGTATATTTTTTTAATATAACATAATCGACTCGACTCGAATTGAAGCCATGTCCTTAAATCGATTTGTAATAAAATACACTTCTAATATAATGTAACTGGCCCTCATAAATCAACGAAAACGTTCAGCGACAGGATCCCGAGTGAAATATAAACCGTGAAAATAGAGTAATGGTCCCACATTGTTTGAAACACATTTTATCGTGAATTAAATAATTTCACTAATGAAGGGTAGAAATCAATGTTTTATTTGTTGGGGGATAAAATTGTTTTTAGGTGTTTTTTTTTTAAACACAACTAAATATTTTTAATAACTATTTTTTAAATTCATTATTTTAGTCAAATTAGACGTGTGTAGTCTATTAGTAGTCACCATATTACCTTTTAACATTCGACGTGTTCGCTGAAGTCAGATCAAGTCCGAAACTCCCTTCGACGGCTTCAAACAGGATTTCAACGTATGCTTACATGAATCGAAATGTAATAAAATGTAAGTAGCTAAATTTGTGAAAAGCATTTTCATCTAATCACAATTCGATTTCCGACATCCCGCACTATTTATTTAGAAAGCCTGGCAACAGAGAAAACGCTGCGTCAAACAAAAATCTGTTATTCCCGCTGGAAAAGCGCCAAAGTAAACGCGCCAATACTTTTTACGAATCTGTCACAAGGAAAATGATAAAGGAATGAGTAAGTAGTAGTAAATATGGTGTTCCGAAATGCACATATCAACAAAAAAAATAATAACTTAATGTAACAGTTTATATAGTGGAAATATTACTGCTAAATAATATTAAAGATCTCGTTACCAGGCCATGGTATCTGGAAAAATAATCTATATTTGTACTATAATAAAGTAATAGAAATCATGTTGATTTGAAAAAAATTGTTCTTTCTGTCTGTTATTACTTGTATTACTGTAAATCTCTGAAAATACACCAATTGATAAAGCTCTGTAAAAGGTTTCAGTATTTAAAGGTATAAAGAATAATTACAGAGTTTCATAGCAAATACCACTAACTGTACTTTTGGATATGTTTAATATTAACTTGATAATAATTTATATTAATCCACGATTTAATTACATACAAATCTACAACAAATGCACAGTTTTGGTATATTGCCATAGCAATACATAATGTATGTATCTACAATCCGTGACAATCCTCTACCATTTTTATTTTATGTTTCCAGTTATATAGTATACATATGAATCAACTTTGCAGGTGTCATTATTTATTGCTATTAATAACATGGATTTAGTAAGCAATGAGTGGTTTTGCGTAAATTAACAAATTAATTTTCTTGGTGTTTAGAGCGCCTCCAGACTGCCTGAGTCTACTGAACATCTTCTTTTGCCATGACAAGCTGCATATAAGCTACTCAAAAGTTACTATTGTCACAATAGTGATTAATTGCTTACATAAAACCCAACAAAAGTATCTTTTTCATGTACAATGTGTATATATGATGTATTTGTTGGTCTGAATTTTTCATTTTTTTATAAAAAGCTGTAAATAATACACAGTTGAAGTAATGGGTGCTGTTAGACAATTAAATATCATCCCCTCATTAAGCCTTTGATCTATATTCAAAATACTCTATCTAGCTAAACAATATCAAACTCCCTTGGACTTTTTTTGATATTTATTTAAAGCACTTTTTGTAACCAAAATAAATGTGTTATACTTATCAGCTTAATTACAAAAAATTAACTCAATAGAAAAATCACCAACTAACGTAATTATGTAATTTGCTTTAATATACCCTGTCTTATCAGAGTCTGACATTCAGATGTAGGTAAAAAGTGTCTACTATTTTTCTTCAACATAACAATATCACCATCTTCTAATTCTAATTTTCCATAATCTATAATACACAACACCTCTATATACAATGATTTAGGAGGCCTCAAATTCTCTGTTAGGTCAATACCACTATAGCCAATGTCTTGACCCAAAGACCTCATATATGTTGCTAAATTGGTTGAATATTTAGAAAACCAATCATATTCATTATCAGATAATAATTCTCTTATATCTTGGGGTAGTACAGATCCAAACTCCCATCTCAATGTCTTGATTTTGTTCATGCGATCATAGATATAAGCTAAAAGGCATCTTTTATTGCGCTCTAGTGCTGAATGGCGAACTTGAACAGTTGTCCACAATGATTTATTCTCTGATGTTGCATTTCTGAAATTATAAATTTATAAGACTTTTAAATGCAAATATAGGAAAAGGGAACAATACTTAAGTGGAGACTCAATTTAATTAATAACAATTATAAATTACATTAATAAATCTTATAAAGTTGAAGGACACTTTTTGTTAATATAACTAGTTTCAGCCCTAACCAATAATTTTCTTAGATTTTCCTCACTCTAATTTCATTAACATTAAACTTCTGAACTATTCAACTTCAAGTTTTACTTAAAAGTCCCTAGACTTTTTCTATTCTATCCTAATCAAGTAAAAGAATTTAAAGGAACTATCCATAGTCCCTTTCACATAACATGGGTTGTCAATATTGTGGATATCGTCAATAAGATGTGAATGCATCACAAGGGACCCTTACAGACATTAAATGATGAATTCTCTTTGAAACTATACTACAGTTATTATGTTATTAAAGAGTTACTTACGCATCATTCATATTTAATTTAAACAAAATATGCATTTCTTCAATAATTTGACGAATCTTTTCATCCTGCAAAAAAGCAACCCATACGCATTAAATATACAATTAAATATAAAGCTAATCGAAAAACTTACATTGAATTGATTTAGTGTTTCCCTATTTCTTTCAGACTCCTTTAACAATTCTATTACTTTTTCTCCAAACATATCAAGTTTTTGGGCTGTGTTTTTCACTTCTTAATTGTGTATATTGCCGGTAGGCGGTAGGTTAAAAGAATTGTAAATTTTAATAAATCAGCTGCAACATCTTTTTTATCTACTAACATCAATATTCAAGTTAGGTACAATATTTGAAATCTGAATTCTATTTTTCTAATTATGGGATTTTATGGCCTGAACTAACTATGGCCTATGGGTATTGAAAATGCAGACTGCATGATAGACTAGAACATTTGGATAGATATAAACTATTCTTTATTCTAATTAAAATTAGAACAATTTTAAGCTTCATACTCATATATTAATGTACTCTGTGCAGTATGCAAGCCACGGCACAGATAGTCTTTGTTGCAGCTTATACAATATGCTCAGACATTGGAATCATTAGAAATTATGCAATCCGCATTATTAATTGACATTTCTCAAAATTTAAGTTTTAAGGTGACTTGCTATTTTTTATCAAAATAATATATAGGTATAAAAATTTGGAACGTACTCTGTGATTGCGACTGGATTTTTGATCTGTCATCGGTGACTATTCAATTAAGCACTGTGGGAGCGAAGTGTCAGCTGTCTGTTTGAGTTTTGACTTTGTCGGTTGTGACTTGTGGAGTGTGATTTGTGACTTCTTACTTCTTAGTTCCTCAGAGTATTTCTATTTCATTCGATGGTTCATAAACCTATTTGTATTTGATATTCCGTTCTTTAGTAAGTCGTTGTCTGTTGCTACTTGTGGTTGACGGTTGTCACGTGTAAACAGAACAATAAATATTTTCATTAAATATGTGTACCAGCGTTAAATGTTGATTGTTTTTTATCATTAAGTGTTATAAAATTACTATAAGTCGTGTTTAAAAGTGTTAATATTGCATTAAAATGAGTGCCAAGAAATCAGTTGATACAAAAATCTTCGAGGATGAAAACACAGACTCCGGATTCCTTTCGGGGCCTCTTAGTGAACAAAACTTTACGGACGAATATAATCCTGATGAAGGTTTGAGCGAAAATCAGGATTCTGCTAAAGCAAAAACAAGATAAAACTAGTGATAAACAGAAAATGAAAAGTAAAGGCGACAGCTGGAAAGATAGTGCAAGTAGTAAAGATTTGTTTGGTGAACATGAAGAGTTTGACAGTGGGGTAATTTCTATGGAACTGAAGTCAGGAGAAATAGAGTTTCAAGAATCAACACATACAAATGTCCCTGTAGAGCCCCTGATTGTGATTGAGGAAATGAAAACTGATACTTCAGTCCTGTCTCAGAAAAATGACTTTCCACCAATCAGCATATTATTTGAGCAAGATGAAGATGGTGACACGTAAGTTTCATTATATTTTAAATACTACTTAATTATTTTTGCTCTAAGAATTTGCTTTAATTATATTAAAAATTCATCAAAATTTCATGTAAAGCTATTTTATGGCAACTTATACTGTATAGCATGCATAGAATTTATTGCTACATATTGTTTTACAGACAACTTCACATTGCTGCAGTGCATGGATGTGAGAAATCAGTTGCCACACTAATAAAAATTTGCCCTGATAGAAAATTACTTAACATTGTTAATCGTTATGGCCATACAGCACTGCATCTAGCTGTAATTGCTGGACAACCTCATATTACAAAAATGCTTGTGGATTCAGGAGTTTCATTAAGTATTCGAGATTTTAATGGAGAGACACCACTTCATATAGCTGTTCAGAGAAAGTATATGAAAAGCTTGAAACATCTTCTTGAACCTATCAAAAGAAATCCACGGGAATATTTATCTGTGTTGGATCAGAAGAATTATAATGGTAAGTAGTTTATACCTTACTCTCTACTAGTTAGAACACACTTACATAGACGTCATGATAAAACATTATTTAATTTAAAGCTGTGTGTGTAATTTGTTAATTTTTAGTTAGAAGAACCAATAAAAGATGTCTACATTTAAAGAACACACAATATAATACATACAATTAGAACCTTGTAGAAGAATATTTAAATCTAGCACTATTATAAAATAAATATACCAATTTAGGAACATTTAAATTTTTTTCTGACTCACAGTAAATACCCAATGAGTGTTGGAAATTCCAATATGTACATTATATAAACCATTAAATAACCAGTTAAAACAATAAAAATCTCTAATTTACATAGAATCCTTTTTAAAACACTAGTAGTTTAATATTTAGGTCACAGTGATGTGTTAACAAATTCTTTCAACAACATTTGCTTGAAAATATTCTGAATTATTTAAGCACACATTCCAATAATAGTACCTACCTGAATTTGTGTTGTTAAATTCTTTTACTCAAAGTGTATAAATTAGGTATGTCAGATTAGGGTCCGATTATATTAAATTTTTGAACACTAAAATTTCAATATAATCAACATGAACAAAAATAAAACATACACGTCATTACGCTACTCAGTATGGAAAACCGATCGTGGTAATGACATTTGTAATAGAAAATATAACGGATATTAATTAACCTGCCGGATATCAACCTGTTATCCTTCACAGTGATTGTTAAGAATAGCAGGACACTGGCACGCAAGTGCGCGTCATGATAGAAAAAAGATGTCACTAGGATGTATCAATGGGTAGCCGACCAATTAACGTAAACATTGTTTACGTGTTCAGAAAGATGACCGTCAAGGTCTTGAGTACGCTCAATGGAATCCAAATCCTTAGCAAGTCACGTTCGGTAAATATGGCTGATAATTCTTGATCGTTTAAGAATGATTGAAACGTAGAAGTATTAACCTAACTATTGAATGTTTGATTACGTTTAAGGCATTCATTTTTCTATTGAAATATTTTCTTTGTTATTCGAAAAGTTCTTTCAATAATTAAAAATGCATATTTGAATATAATACCATTTATGTAGGGTAGGAAAATAAACAGACGGTTTTTCCGATGTTATACAACGCGTCGTCCTTGCCTTGAAACTTTCAGCGACTATTGACATAGGTTTTCCCATTGGTGTGACCTCGTTTCAAGATAATATGATAAGAGTAAGAAACACTATTTATTTTAAATAATTATTGTTTCAAATCGTAGCAAAACAAATTAATCATATTCATTTTGGAATTCCCAAGAAATGCTAATGATACCGTAAGTAAATAATTGCGGCGTATCTTTAGGCGATTGGTGGCCTCACAATACGGTGGGTATTCCCGAAGTGTTCGCGTAACGCATAATGATGTTAACCGGCTCGTGGAGAAAGCGATTCAAACATTACCAAAGCCCCAGCCGCTCTCCGGCCGACGCCAGTATGGCTGCGTGGGATATCCCACGTTACGTGGCTACACTTTCGGCTGAGGCGGTTTTTCCAACTTATGTGAATTCAAAGAGAAATATGCGAACATTGACACGTGTATTCAATTATGTGTGTCACCTTGCGCGAACGCAGTTTGTACGTCGCTAATTATATGCAATGTAACTTTAGTAAACGTAGATTTGTTTTCCTCACACAGTTACATAATAGTAAATCAGATGTTATTTGTTATAATTAATTCCGTTTATGAGCACTAGCAGACTCGCCTTTGCGTTTTACTTATAAAAGTGTGATCAGATATATCTTAAAATACCCACCTCCCTCATGGCTAGGCTATAAAAAACAAATGAGAAATACTTCAAGAAACCGTTATCGGAAAGTACAGATTCTCATGTAGCATGTAAGGAAAACCACAGCCTGGACATAAACGGTTTAAAGCCAAGTCATCCTAATACGCTTGCAACTGCAACAATGAATCGTAAATTCTTGGGTTATTCCAAGGTGAAAGCATCTTGAATGCTTAGGAAATCCCAATCTGTTTATTTAAGATAATGGTGCAGCTTGCACGTTTGTATTGGATAGATATGCGTTTATATTCTTCATTACGTCACTTTATACAAATTACTGATGCTGTTTCCTCGACTTGATACATGAGTAATAAAGGTCCGATGATAGTAATATTATACCTAAATAACGTCCTGAAACATTGCCTGTTCACGTGGTCAAAGGCATTAGAATAAATCGATGACCGCACCGGTTTTTTTGGAAAACCAACATGAATCCGGTTTCCACATAGAAATACGTAATGAATTTGCTTTGAGAAATGTTATATTTTATGATTTATGATACTAACTGTAGTGATGCATCATCAATATTAACTAACATCCAAATTTTATATCCTATATTTTGTTTATTATCTTTTTATATGTCCATATTTAGTTGTTCGCTGTATTTGGCGTTTAATTTTCCTTCATTTACAACATATTCCAAAGATGCTCCGCTAGCATATGTCACACCTTGTCAATTTAGCATTTGAATATTGAAATATTTTTTTAAAATCGGTCCAATAATATTTTCCTAATACATATTACATACATACAATGTTCCGTTCGATATCTAAACAATACTATAATCTTACAGATTGTATAGTTCAAGTTATTTCTAAAAATGCTTAATTGTATATACGTGAATGTGTAAGAGAGGTAGGTAGGTATATTATTATGCAGGTTAATATTCGTTGTAATCAACGATGTTGTACATTCCTTTTTTTAACCTTAAAAAAGATTTGTACGATTTGGAGGTTAATTCTTAATCCGTAAGGTAAATCAAATTCTGTGTGTGATACTTTAATTTTTAATTATTCCAATCCGAAGTCCAGAATCTTCGTCAAAGGTCTCTCGTGTATAAGTTAACATGACGCGGAAACAGTGAAAATATCGTCGACCATAAAAGGCGAGGGCAACAGCGCGCGCGCCGATTGCCACATTATTCGGAAAACCCGAGTGCTCTCCGCACCGCGCTCCGCTCACCCCCGCGTCCATATGACCGTTCGCGCCCATTTATTTCTACGCAGCTGGTTCTGTATACGACACCTCATTGAATCAAGCATACATATTCATTAGCAATATCGCAAAACATTTAACCTAGGCAATACTTTTCTCATTCAATATGTAGGAATATTGTGAACAGAATTGGTAAACACCCGCATGTTTACTGTTAATAAAAATGTTTATATTTTTTAATCAGACTCTTAGCAACCCGAAGGACCCGAATAGTTTAGCTAATAAAAATAATATATAGTCCTGACATCAGAGCATTAAGAGAGATTAAAATAAATCTAATCTAATTGGTATGTTTAGAAACTAAAGTAGGTATATATTACCAGCGAATTTTATGCAGAAATTTATTGCATCCGTCAATATTTAGTTCTAGAAAATTTGGTGAGGGACTGACACGAAGACTGGAGTCATTGTTTTTATCTCACAGAACATTTGATATATGTACTACTTTTATGAAATATTTCTATCTAATATGTATGTACTATCTTCATGCATCCAAGACCAAGACATCTTCATACCCCTTTTATGCAGATCAATAAACTCATTGTCATATATTACATATGTATATAGTAAAAATTACTATCTAACTGCTTTTTAGGTCAGTTAAAGATCAACTTATCAGCTGTATTTAGAACATGTTTGCTGTTGTTGACTTAGCTAATGTGATCTTAGTCATACCTATTGTTAATATCTTTACGTCTAAAATCTTATTCAAAGGTTTAAAATATTTTGTATGACGTTATTGAATATTCTTATCATACAACTTTTATTGAATAGATTTAAAATATTTCGTCGGTAAGTGGCTAACGCAATATTCCCTGAATTATAAACAGATCATAATTATCCTATTATTACTTATTCTTTGTAATATATAAGCAAATGTCTCTTGTCACAAAAACTGTTTAGTAATTAACCTACTATTTTATAAATTGTAAATTAATTTTCTTCAGCCCAGTTATTTTAGTGTTACAATGTTTGTTGAAAATAACCCTGGATACAGGCCAGCGTCGGTTTTAGACGCACAAAACTTGTATGACTGCAAGAATACATTTTTAGAAAATCTGACTAAATCTAATCCAAATATATTTGTTTAAAAATAATTTATAAAATTAAAGTGGCTAAAATTTATAGAGCTATATTTTGCGTTATATAATTGTAAACATATTTTTTACATATTATGAATATGATTAACATATTAAATTATGTTATACTTACGTTTTTAAATTAGGACGTTATAAATTTATCGTATATGAAGGTTAACTTGTTTTCTATGCATAACTTTTTTAAATTTCCTGATTAAACGAAATTGATCTATTTATTTTAGCGAGGCTTACGTTAATAGCGAAGCTACTATAAAAATTTCCCTTTCCTAACCTGACATAACGGATATATAAAGATCTGTCTCTTATTTAAGTATGTACTTTCAGGACAGACGTGCGTTCATCTGGCAGCTTCAAAGGGCTATATAGACGAGATGAGGATGCTGGTCTCCCACCGAGCTAATGTGAATGCTAAGGTACTGTCTACAGTCCCCACTATTTATAAAATCTACCTGCACAGTTTTAACCAAAATACTCGTCACAAAATACTACACACAGTACAACGTCAAATACATAGAAACGAAATAAAATATGAATAGGACTCTCCATATTTATTTGTACTACCAAATATATAATATCTAGTTGTTTATATACTTATAGATACATTTTCGAGGAAAAAAATTCCGAACAGATTATCTCAGTATTTGTAGGGTAATCCATAATATGATTACGTATCGTTTATGCTTTAATGTCAAGTATCTAGCATTGCTTTGACTATACAACCTATAGGATTTTAATTATACAAATATGTATTAAACTTGTTAAGTACTCTTATATCATTGCAAATCACAATTTAATGTCATAATAGTATCGTGACGCGAAATTGTTGATTTTCTATCGGAATACTTACAACTAAATTAGAAAATTGGCATTTTGTAACAATTAATGTTTTACAATATAATTATTTTTTATTGATATCATTTTCATAATCTCACTATATAAGTAATATTGTGTTTTAGTGTGGGGAAACCCGCCATCTATCGTGTTTTATCTGATAAGAAAACAGGGTTTTTTGTTCAATCCGAGAGAATATTCACGCATCCTGCTCATCAGTAAAAAAATATAAATTCTTCACAATATTGGGCAGATGAAAATATACCTAAAGTGATATAAAAGCTTAATTATATTTTAATCAGTATCATTTTTTTTATTAGGAGGGATTGGCTGGCCGCACTCCCCTTCACATCGCGTCGCAAAGGCGGGACGAGGTCCTTCTGCGGTACTTATTGACTGAGACATTGGCGGACCGAGGCGCCCGGGACTACGCAGGGCGCACAGCGAGACGCTTCGCTCGCAACACGAACGTGGAGCATCTCTTTACCGATGATTGTTCCGATGATGACGATTATGACAGCGACTCAGAGGTAAGCATTTTATTTATTATATAACACTGTATTAAATACCCAAGGAGAGCTTTAAAATCATCAATCGACTATTACTATAGTCCAAATTTATATTAATAAATAATAATAATAAAGAAAAATAAAAAAAATAAAAATATTTATTATATAAATATAAAGGAGATAAATAAAATCACAATATATAGCAGTATGTAAATATCATTGTTTATTCTTGTCTTTTTTTTTTTCAGAATGAAAGTGAGATAGAGAGATTCGAGGAGATGCGTCAAATGATGGCTGCATGTACGACGACGTGCGCATAACTTACAATTGTAATATGTGCGATTCATAAACATAGCTTTAATTTGACAAGTGAGAGTAGAATGAAAGTTTCTTGTTGATTGACTTAAAAAGTTGACGGTAAGGAGAAATGACCTATGATGTGGCAAAGCTAGTCTTGTATCTGAATGAACTGTATAATACATAAGTAATTAAAATTGCGTCGAAATTGAGCTGCCAGAAAATGTATTGTATCAGTTTAACCCAAGTTTATGAATTACACAATACGAGCGTTCCTTGATGAATTTAAAAAAACAAATGACTATTTTACCAATTATTTGAAAATTTTCCATTCAACAGTTAAAGTAAAATAATTGGAACTTATATATTTATTTCTTGTATAAAATGCGTTGAATAAGTTCGGATTATTTTATTTCGCAATTAGAGTTCGCCATTACTATAAGTATACTCTTGAGACAAATAGCAATGCAATTACAAGTTTTAGCTATAGATCAAGTAGATGAGAGACTACCGTTCTTTTAGAAGTGTCTAATACTAGATACATACTAAATGCTTGTATCTAGATTTGGAGTTACAGTAAAATTTACTATTCACAAAATAATGTAACCATGATACTTGGTATATGAATGAACATCGGAATGAACACTTCTAGTAATATTTCCTTGACTAGCGTTTGTGATCTAAACAAAAAATGAGCTATCAGTCCCATTTTGACGTCAAATGATAATATATCACAAATATTTATGAGTTTGAAGTCTTGACCAATGCCATTATGAGGTCATGCAGTCTTCCTTTATGTAATAATATTTAATATCTATTAAATATGTATTGTACTTATGTACTGTTGTATTTTTATTGTACTTATATAATCATACTATTGATTTGATATATAGTTGAGGAGATATTGTTTACGTTGAAGGAAAACGCTTTAAATAATACACTGGGTAGTTTGTTATGAATAACGAGTATGAAATATGTATGTATTCATATACCGGAAATTCCTTTGGGTTTCGGGTATTATGTTTATGACGGAAAATTATATAGCGCTGGAGATTAGGCTCCGAACAAACTTTTTCTTAAAAGCAGTGTTGGATGCTTAAAATACTAGTCGGACAATACCATGTATTGTTAAAGTATTTTTAAAGTTTATTTTAAAGGTTTTTAAAAGAACTGGACAAATATTATAAATTGAATGATCTGTGTATCAATCAACGTCACTTAATCTGATACAAGTAGTCTATTGTATATTCTACTATGCAAAGTTATGGTACTCGAATTATCAAAGTAGTCAGATTATATTCAATACGATTGCCATGTACAAATTATCGCAGTTTAAAAATATTATCATTACGAAGAATTCTTAAATTACCTCTTATCAACAAAGAGGTTAAGGTCATAATAAATTGTCAACAATGCACGTATAAGCAACAAAACTACGTCTCCTGTTTCGAACAATGTTTGCTTCTATTTATTTCCAAATACGCCCACGTATCTTATGTTGTCCATATATCAATTTATTGTGACCTAGCTTCTATGTACAATGAAAATTTACCATAATATACAGTTCCATCTAAACTTATGATACGTTATCGCTGACAAAAGCCTGCCCAAATGCGCGACTACCAAAATAAGTATAGTTTGCTTTATATTTGAGTAAAGTTTTGCCGTATCATTTTAACGTGCCCGTGCTTAAACTTTGTGTATAGAAGGTCATTCTGCTACAAGTATTGATGTCAGGCTTAGACTAGGCAAAGTTGGCCAATTCTGTAAAAGTACTTTCGACAATGCTTGACTTCTTAAGTAGGTCTTTCCTTGGGCCGAATCTATGTAACTAGTTTCTTGTTCTCCAACCGTAGACATCCTATTGTTTATTTATTAAACCACTAAAAAAATTTACAATATTCCTATTGCAATTGTTTACTTCCAACACCGTTATTTCACGGTCACAGTATTTAGATGTATTGTTATTAGAATGTAATCATGTGTTTATATGTATAAGTATAGTATGAAAATAGTAAAAATATATGATATCTAATTTATGCCGTTTTTTGTAATATATCCCTACTTTCTTGGTAGAAATGTTCTGTTGTCGCTTTTAACGTATTTTCCAACATCATTGGCTTTTAGCCCTTACAGTAAATTTAGAATCCCAATGAAATAGAAATTTATAAAAGTATTTTTTCATTACTACAATACAAAAAGGCGGTCAAAGCTTTTAAGTTGTTGAAAACTTATTTTACAAAATCCACATTCAATGTGGAGAATTGAATAATTTCAATATGCTCCTAAGACTAAAGTTGGTCACTTCACTATCCATAAAATCAATGACAACAATGTACACTTATGAATGTCTAAAACATAAAGATAAATTTATGTTTACTACTAGTTTCCAAGTCAAGAGCGTAGAGCGGAGGAGAAATAGTAAGAAACTCTCCGCCAGTCTTTTTCATCGTCAAGTATGTTTGTTTTTACAAAAGCGTTGTAGCAAGCATTGCACACCAAGCTGCAAATGACATTTAAGAAAGGTACATTGAAATTATGTTATACTAAATATACCTAATATAACCTAGTCTAGTGATAATTAAACGTAAACACGAAAACGTAGCCTTCAAAAGATGATATTATATTATGGGGTATAAAACAAATAGGCATTTTTTTAAATTGAATACGAAACAATAGACAATGAAGTTAGTTTAAAAAAGCCTGAATAATTAATAATATCGATTAGATACTTACATCACCTTTTACTATGTAACAATACAATAGACGTTTAAAAATAAGCTGATGTAGAGATTTCAATTTATATTTAATCCTTAATTCAAATAAAAAGGTTTCTGCTTACGCGCTTCCAAAACCTCTATTTGCAGCGCCATCACTCGTGCCTAATTGTAATTTATGAGGTAATAAGTTTTTGGCAACAAGACAGCCTAGCAACATATTTATTTTGGTGGGATTATATTATCTAAATCAAATTTTATAAAACTTTATTTAGAGATAAAATAAGAGGTCCCATGTTCAAACGCTAGGTACTTTAGTCCTGCAATTTTATACGAGGTTCAAAAATTTACGTACTACCTAAAAAATAAAATTACACTTTCTTCGACACAAGATACACCAATTGAACAATTAACTATGTGATAAATCTTGTTTGTGAATTTGATAATCACACTTGATACACACTATTTATCGTCAGTTTTGTTGATATATTTTTGTTTAAAGGCACCATAATACATGGTTTACTGTCTACTTTCATAATAAGACTTATAAAGATAAGCTAGCACATACGTGTGAATCTTGGTATTAACCTATATTAATGCCATCACTATCCTATCACTAATAATAAAAATATAAATCTTTTCTCTAATAAACTTGGGAGATATAGCCTTAATGACTTGCATTTTCATAACTGAATACAATGTATACAAAATAAAGTTAACTTTCCCTTTTAATACCGTCTGGATGAAATATTTCTAATTTTATATTTAGGATGTTTGCCCGTCGATAAAAACAACAGTTTTGTAATAGAAAAAATATACTTTGACATCATAATAAAACTTACAACATACAACTATATTAACATGTTTGATTTATTAAAAACCTTTAAAAGTTCGACCAAGTGTTACGATTAGTATAAAAGATGGACCTGGTTTCGTTTTTTATAAAATACATACATAAAAGGTGAGGCCAAAATGAGGAAAAAATTTAAAAAAAATGGGTAATTATGAGTATTAGTGATTTTTAGATATTTTAATAGACAATAATTTTCAAAATATGTTGCAGATTTGTTCATTAATTTTCTGGAGTTTACTACCTGCCCTAATTTTTGGTTCGGTTTGAGTTTGAATTATGGGACATTTTATATGAGACATATTTTTACCCTTACATACTTAGTACCAACTATTTTCTCAGGGTATATAGAAATAGCTCTCATTAATACTTTCTGTATTCTTTAACATCAGCACTCATTTATCTATTTACTGTAAGAAACATAATGTTTTAAACTTTTAACTATCTTCAGCTAAGTTAAACATTAGATTTTATTTAACAAGTTTTAATGCAGGTGGGTTAGTTATACATCATTGCGATACAATAACTAAAATAATTATAAACATTAAAAATTATAGTGAAAATTAAAGAACATTGGAACGAAAACATTAAATAATTCTTTAACCTTTATACATAGATTATTGTGACCAAGGCACTTTCATGGTATGATTTTATAAATGCTAAAAAATTTACAGCCATATTTACATACACTGTATATTTGGATCACTGTCAATTAGTTAATGTTTTATAACCATTATTAATAGATTTAACAAAACAATACCATTGAGCTATCAATGTACAGTAAAAGAGACTTAAAATTTACAATATATATATACATATCAGCTGGATTATTTTAACAAACATATTTAGACTTCAACAATAAATTATGTGATAAAATGGAATGCAGCATTTGGATACCAACCTTTTTTTTATTAATTGAAATAACTTTACTTGTTCTGTGTTTATTTTATCTAAGAATACACTTTTACAATCCAGACTACATAATACTTGTCTAAACTTAAACAGGTACATTGTGCTAGAATATTATACAATCTTCATATACAAACATTATTTTGTGCAGATTTAAATAGTTTTTAAATTCAATATTTTTTTTTATTAATTACACATGAAATTTCTGTGATTATATCTACTACTGACTCACTTTTTTTTCATGTTCAAAACATAAAGAATGTAAGGAGTACTTACTGACTAGGTACCATAGGGTGAACAAAACGATGTGGCTTTAAACACCGATCATACATTCTAAATTCCTCTTTTAATATGTCGCAGAACATTATCAAATCTCAGTATAATATGTGGGCCTATTAATTCGCAGGAGATCGAAAACGTTTGGGAACACATAGGTTGTATTTAAGCCAATAAGACCACAAGTGAAGTATTTATAACAACATTCGACGAAGATCTTGTGTTTATTGTCCAAGCTATCTTCAGAATTTCGGAGTTCATTCTTGTCTCTACCAAGTAGAGCACATATGACTGCATAGGAGAAAGACTTAGCTATGGCCCGGGTGGCTAATACCCCACAGAAGCCAAGTGTTGTTCTGAGAAGAAGGCAACCAAACATCTCAATAGAAGGCCAGATGATGCGGTAAGGCGGCGCCAGGGATCCTTGCGGTGCAGACATGTTACCTAACTGGTAGTTAATCCAAGACCCGATAAGTATGCCTGCACATACACTCACTATCATTGTAGTGTCCCCTCTGAAATTTTAAAATATTAATTACAAATTTGTCTAAACAGTACAGCAAGATGACTGTATATATAATATATAAGGTTGTGTTAAATTTATTTTATTAATTCATTAATTTTTTTGAATGGCCCATAGAAACTATTTTATAATTATTATCTTTTCTAAGGTAGTAAAAAGATGGGGCAACTACATAATATTATTTTAACATATTTAGGTAAATGTATTGGTAGGGACTAGAACATGGACACAGTCCAAAACACAGTGATAAAATGTTTGCTTAGGCTTATAAAAATGGACTCAACTGAATTATGAGACAACCCAACTTCTTAATCAGACAGGACCAAGGTGAGTACAGAGAACTAAACCTTTTGAGATAGCATAGCAGATATAGCTAAGTGCAAGTGCGATATCTAGGACACATGATCATAGTGCCATAAATATTATAATGAGAATAAGAATGTTTATGGACATAGCCTTAGTTTAACTATTATATAAGTAGCATTTTATCTAGATTATAATTTATGTTGTTGCTTGCTCTGCCAAAAGACATTTAGTAATAATTAGGTTTCCTATCTAGTTCACTTACCGTGTAGGAGTCCACTTGTCAGATTGTGGATGATAGACAATGACGAGAATAGAAACAGCAAGCACTATTAAGGGTGATGAGTGGCTGGTCAATAATAAACCATCCAGATAGTCTACAAGAGGAACAAGTACCAGCAGTAGGGATGATGATAACACAAGACCTGCTGCTATATCCTAAAAGATTGAACATTATATACCTTCACACATCTTAACACCTATAACCCACAAACTAGTCCTGCATTTTATGTTCCATTTCTACTTTTTTTTAGCTGAGTACCTTTTTAGTGATTTTAATTCATGGTTCTGTTTGCTTATTTTGTTTTAGGGAATGTTTCAATATCTTTTATGGTTCTTGCATTCCTATTATGTTTAGTGACTAAATGACATAATTTTTATTGAGGATTTGGAATGGTAAACAGAGGGGCGCTCTTCAATTATTGAATGGAATATTGTGTATGAACTATTATTGTTGCATCAAATACAGAACCATAATGAATTAAATTGAACATGATATAAAAATAACTTATCTAAACACTATTCAAATTTGATAGTATGATAGAAACAGGAAATTTGATAGTATGGTAAAACAGAAATATGTTGCATGCTACAATGTATTGAACATACTTACCAAAACACTATGCATTCCTAAATAAATGCGACTAACACAGATTAATGAGCACCAGGAAAATGCTATAATTAGCCCCCAATGCAGTGGATACTGATATCTATCCATAGTGTAAAAAAGAACAGAGAAAGGTATTGAGACTCCGACCATTGCATGCGTTGATGGCATACCATATTCTATTGCCCATTTATCTTGTAACTTTTTGACTGGGTAACCAGGTCGTGGCCAACGGATTATATCTTTAAAACCTTGTCCTGAAATTGGGAAAAATTTATTAATAAAGTACTACATGCAAAACTACCAAATCACTAAATTAATTGTATATACTTATATATAAAATATTTACTTTTGAGACTAGAAATAATATAAATTATACATTGGATATCAAGAAAATATAACTAACCAAGGTTGCAGTTGTAAGACTGTGATTATAATCCTATAATCTTTTATTTTTTCCTAAATAATCATTTAATCTTCACATATAATCCATTAATGATAACATGTAGTTTTATTATTACTAATATTTGTAAATGAACTTTGTAGCAAACCAAAATTAGATTCATTACTTTTATACATTGTTACATTATTTATTTTATAGTCATAGTAGCTATCTTTTGTAAAACAAATTTCAATACTATATATTTTTGATGTTACCTATAGCCAGAAAGCACTTAATATTTTCTTACTAACCTATGTACATAACAACTGTCCAAACAAGAACTACTCTCCGTCCTACCGCTCCATCTACATTCCAGAACCAGAATGGTATGAATGTTGCGTAAAATATCTCATCTCCAAGAGCTGTTCCAATTACAAACAAGTAATACCAAAATTTATTGCTTATCATAAGCTCCAACTCATCAGATCCACTATCTGTTGATGTATCTGTGTCGCATGAAGTTTGAGAACTCCCAGATATATCACTTGGAAATCTTTTATGCTGTCTTATATCAGATTGTACAAGTCTATCCGAATGTATCACACTGGTGTCATCCTTATCGCTAATTCTTTTATACACAATACCAAAGAACTTTTGAACCTTAATCACAAGGTGAGGATCTTTAAGGTATTCAATAATATTCTCCCACATAATTGGATTCATTGTATTCAAACTGATTTATGGCTTAGACTTGTGCAAAACACAATAACTTCATATGTTATTTGTCATGAATCAGACCTTTGAATGCAATGATTGTTTAATAAAATACGAAATTAAATACAAAATTTATAGTTTAAATTCTTAGGAATAAAAATCGATTATTTGGAATATAAATTCCTCAAAATTAAACACCGAAAACACATTTAACCACATTTGACATGATTTAAGATTTGATTTAAGACCACAGGCACAGCGATTCACAGTCCACAAGTCACAACCCGCAGTCAAAAGTCAACACCAAAGACTATGTAAGCAAGATTTGAACACCACTCACTACTCACTATATATATACTAGCTGATCCGGCAAACGTTGTTTTGCCATACATGTGATTTCAATTTTCAATTAATTATTCGAATATTATTTAAAATTTGACACTAGATGGTAGGCGAACCATTTAAAACATTCCAAAATCAACAACTACTAATAAATTAAAAAAACATTGTCCAGCGGACAAAATTGTGAATCTAAACCATTCCCAGATCCCCTTGAACACACACAAAAAATTTCATCAAAATCGGTCCAGTCGTTTGAGAGAAGTTCAGTGACATACACACTCACAGAAGAATTATATATATTTATAATGATACATAAAAGTGTGCACTTGGCAATCGCACAATTGGTACCACAGACTAGCTCTCATGCCTCACAGACTAGTAAGACATTTGCAGAGGCACTGAACCACAAGTCACAACTACACTATCTTCGGGTTTTCCAAAAAACAGACAAAATTGGAATGTGTTTCGAAAATAATGCAGATGAGATGAAAATACTTTCTTCAGTCTAATAAATTTATTGACTCAAAAAAAAAATTTTATTTCACAAGTAAAATTTCCGATATACTTATTTTAAAATATATACAACTTTCATGTCATACTATTTATAAAGTATAAACTTATAATAATATAAAACAAAAAATTACGGGTCCATATTTAAATATATCTTGAACTACAAGAAATTATTTCGGAAAGCATTGAGGAATTTTACTAGAGGCCTACCGATTTCCGATCTACCGAACAATCATCATTATTCATTACTTTCAACTGTCACTGTGCGTCTGATAGCTGACGGATCCAGGAGGGAGAGTGAAAAATATGTTTTTATTTTTTTTTAATTTGACCTAACATTTTGTTAAGCGATTGCGAATCGTATTGAAATAAACGTCGTAACTTTAATAGAAATATTTAGAAAGTGTATTATTACCTACTACAAAGTTATTAATTGTTGTATAAATAATTAAATTCTGTGTCTAAAGTTTCCAAGATTTTATGTAAGTAACTAGAAATTAAACTAAATTATACTATAAGATTCTTAATAACTTTTGAAACACCTCTTTTTACTTACTGTATACTGTAAGTTGCTAATAAAAGCTTAAATATAATCCTTAATTTTTGTAACATGTTTAATAAACATTAAAAGTGTAATAATTGCGTAAATTCGTTAAAAATTTTATATAAAAATAAAGCAATTAGAATATTAAACGAAATGTGGGTTATATTGTAATAAATTATGAACATTATATCTCATTTGGTATGGAGTTATTTTTTTATTTTTTAAAAGTCTATAATTTTAAAATAAACCTATTATTATTTATTTCTATGACTATATATATATTCCCTTTGAGGAAAGATACAAAGGAATTATATTTCTAAAAAATACATATTATTAACTATATATGTATAGCCTATATTGTTCTATGAACATACCTGGTTTTTAATTTTCGGGCTTATGATATGAAACATATAATAGTTGTAATTCAAACATTTATTTCAATATGTATTTATTTTCATAGACATCTTTGATTTATAGCACTTTTTGGGACTTTGGTATAAGTTTTATAAGAAATTTTTTACTACTTTCAAATGAGATAATAATGATTTATATTTGTTATACAATAAAGTATTATTTTTTTTAATTTTATTATACTACAATTAAAAAATAATTAACAAAACATTGATTTAACAAAAAAGTGGTTAGTTTATAAAAACATAATTTTCAATTAACAACAATTCACAATGAAAGTGGATATGATATCTCGCGGTCAGCAGATAACATGTAACAGTATGTATAAACACACACTTGCTGCCCACTCACTGATATCACTTCAATATATTTATTGTTAAAATAATCCCAGCATACTGTTGGTTTATTTAGAGATGCTCTTTTAAGCAACATCACTTTAAATAACTAATAATACTTGTTTGAAATAACTAGCTTTGTATATTTGTACCATATTATATGTACATAAGTTAGTATAAGAAGAAATTCTATTATATTGTTTGGAAATGATTACATTGGGTACTTTCTATAACTATTACTGAAGTAGTAAGGAATTTAATATAACAAAAAACAAAGGAAAAGTCTAAATTAACAATCAAAGCCACAGTAAGTTGTGTAATATTTAAAGAACACATAGATAAGGCTTCCTCAATTCAGTTCCCAAGTGAAGTGGCTATAGCAAGTTTCTGCAATAATTCATTTAAAGTAAAATATTTAAACGCAGTTGTTTATTTCTAAATTAAAGCAAGTTGTAACAAGTTTAATAGTTTAACTTGTATAGTTTTAAGTGGTTGCTAAACTCATGTAAAACTAGGTTTTGTATAAATTGAAAAATGTTATTATATTATTTAAATAGCATTTCATACGTAAAACCCGCGAAGTACAATTACGTTTCAATAATGATGCGCTAATACGAATTACGAATAGACGCCGGTGAGGTAATGATCCGTTTAGATTGTATAATACATTTCAGTTTTTTCAAAACATCAAAGTTTAATGCACAAAGATCGTAGAATATTACAGAAAATGTCTATATTTTAATAATACAGATGCAGCCAGAATTTATTTAATATAAAAAATATGTTTTTTTAATTTTAGTTTACTAGATACTATATGCTATATAATCCTATCTGCAGCTTTCAAATCATATTCTGTTTTAATTAATTACTCATATTTTCTCGGTGAAATCTCGTAGGTTGGCGACTACGGAGTATGGCCTCCGAGGAGGGAGCCAACGCGCTCAAAGTATACTGGGAACACTTTTTCAAAGCAGAAACAGGCACTTATGAGGTTAATCTTTATTTAAAATACGACTGGTGTGCAATAAAATTCCTTACACACTTTGATACTATATATGTTCTTTTATCTTACACTAAAAATATATCTCTGAGTGATTTATAAATGTTTGTCCTTTCAGAAATCAACATGGCTGGACTTATTTTTAGCCGAGTTCATAGTGCGTCTAAGGGAGGGCTGCAATCCAAAGGAATTAATAAAATTTTGGTGCGTTTTTATTGAACATTATATTTTTAAAACATCCATTTAATTCTTTGTGTTTATATTATTATCAATAAGTAAAAAGCGTTATTAGATTTTTTATGATTACATTTTAACTGTTTCAGTCCAGTAAGCGGCGTGGTGTCGCTGGTTGGATGCGAGCTACTATGCGGTATTCATCGCGTAACATCGTCTATAAACACACATTACACACTACCGCTACCAGCCCCGCTGGACGTTGCGCTCGCATCTGATGTTACACCAATCTTTGCTGAGTCACAAACAGAATCTTCAGGTATTGTTCAAGCCGTCTTTATTGAAGTTTTAGTAAACCACTGTCATCGCATTAAGCTTCAGCTGAGTAACCTTAGAGCACGGTGAATATAATGTTATTCTTTTCTATATGCTTGTAACTCGCATGTTTGCATGGAACTATATTATAGTGATACCAATTTCAGTATTATGTTCCAAATTTGAAAAAAAGCTTGTTAGATAACGTAGTAGTAAATTTTTCGATAAAAAGGATCAAATATTTTATTCTTTTTTATTTATTTCAAATTTTATATAAATATTCAAACATTGATGAGAAATCGCTACGATTAAACGTAGTAGCAAAAATTATTAATATATATAAATAATGACCTATATATTTTATATATGTAGAACGAGAACATATTTATTCAGTTGTTGTATTTTTTTTATAACAATCCTAGAGACGGCAGCGGCGCTGAAGTCGTCGAGCCTGTTCACGCGCACCAATACACAGAGCTCTGCGGAGATCCTACGTCAATACCTGCTCACGGGACTTGCTTGGCGCTGCCTGCTCGTGCTTAAGGCTCTAGGAGTCGAGGTATTAATCAAAACCATTTATTACAACACCCGCGTCCTGTGGCTAAATCGTAATAAAAAATACATAATGTGTAGGAATATTGGTTCTGTATAGAATTCTTTTTGCAGCGATCAAAGCTTATATATATTAAAAGTAGACATTGTATAAAATCAAATCCAAAATCTTATCAAAATTTCGCGTGAACAAGTAACGTACGCACACACAAACTCACAATCTTGCGGTTTTATAACCGCATGTTGTTATGTTAGCAAGGTAGGATTTCATACTTGCTGTTCCTCGCGGTTTCACTCGGGATAATTATATACATGGAGTAATACTACTTTACTTACTTACTTGAGTATTATTTTGTCACATAGTTAGTTTTAACAATGAAGATATGGCACCTCACTTCACCGTACGAATAATGATGCCGCCACTGTCTTTTACCTTTACAATCAATTCTACAAAACTTTAGGGTCAATGTTGGAGCGGTTTAGTTATTTTTATATATGAAATTTCACTCTCTATTGACGGACTATAAACCCCATCATATTTGATACTTTCATGTTAAAAACGCAACCGCGTTAATAATTGATTATCTCCTATTATTTAAATCACATTTAAGTGAATTATTTTATATAAGTTGCCAACTAAACATATTTCGTTTCATTTCAAAAGAATGAAATTCATTCATTTTTTATAGTCAGTTATATAATAACCCGAAACCAGTTTTGGTTCACTGTGAAACGAACCAAGTGGTTGTGGTCTATGCGCCCTGAAGGCTACCATAATGCTTGGGTATTTGCTCTCATATTCCTTTTTATCTTAAAAGTTTTAAATCAAGTGTATAGGTCTTGCCTAGAATCCTATTTTGTTTTCTCCAAGTATCTTACATCACAACTAAATTTTTGATGAATTAGAATACACTTTAAGGGACAAAGCCGTGAAATGAAAATGTAGTTATCGGATGCAGTGTTATCTCGCTACATGATACAAGTTGTAAAACATTGAGACCCGCGACCTGTGATAACCTGCGTTATGGCCATATTGAACCTATGTATCTACGCAAGGAATACTTGGAACCTATAAAACCCTAAATTCATAAAAATGATATCAACACTGGACAGATACATGCGTCTCTATTGTATTATTTGGCAAATATCAAAATAAGTAGCCGTCTGATGTTCGCGGAAATTTCAAAGTATGAAAGCGATTTGAATTCTATAGCGCGCTCATTCCTGAATTATAAAGATTAATTATTATAAGCCTTTGTAACAGAGCACAGACACTTTGAATAACAAATAATACTCTCTGTTAGAGCAATAAAGGAAATTGTAAAAAAAATCTAATCAAGCAAAGCAAACTTGGTAATTAATATGGAGTAAGTTCTACCGAAATGCATAAAACTTGTTAAGCAGAGAAAGTCAAGCAAAGCAAACTTTCTAACTGCAGCGAAAATCAAATTGTTTTGTATGAGGACTATAATTAGGCAAACACGGCGAAGGTAAATGTAACTTCGTCTGCCACTGCGCGTAACCCAGCTGCACTAGATACAAGTCTGTAATCGCTTAATGTTTCAAAAAGAGTCTATATTTAGAATCAGAACCTGTTTAAAACTGTTTGTGTCTTTTCAATGCGCTAAATCCCACGATACGTAATAACACAATTAGCACAAATTAATAATAAAACGGTATATTTAGAATCGGCACCATATATGTTTTGAATGTTTTTGAATCATCGCGATTTATGTAAATGAAAACGCAGTGGCGGAAGTTGAAGACGTAATGTTGTATAAACATTTTATTTTAAAACAATCAACCAGTAGTTTTATTCATGTCTTTTAGGGCATCAAATTTCAACCTATTTTTGAAGTATTCTTTTATTATAAAGCTTAAGAGTTTTTTGGCCGCTTGAAGGCGCTTATTTCATGAATTTTTTTTTTTGTATTAGATATGGATCACTTAGTATCTTTAGGAACTATCTTAGTAACTATCGATAGGGCATGATATGTATAGTTTATTTTCCTGCCAGGGTCTATCATGTTGCCGGCAGTTGAGCTCCGTTCTGATTTGGTTGTTTGGAGAGCTGAGTGCGGCTGGTCGGGCTGCTTCAACTGGCCAAAATGTAATAAGATCGCCTGCTGCGCCCATACACCAGCTCTTCTCCAATAGGTATGTTTGATACAGCGAAATCATACGCGAGTAACTAATCACTTTACCTGTAATAATCTTAAATATTAATTTGGCTGAAGCCGTATCTTATTCATAGTAGTATGGATTATAGTGTTGTGAAGGCTACGCAAAAATGGTATTTTGGTAACTAGATCATATGTACGTAACTAGGCCTTCGAAACGAGCGATTTTCCGGTAGTTGTCGGCTTTTTGTAGCTGGTCATCCTGCTGATCCAGGAGCATTAGATCTGGGCGGACCTAACTAGATATTGAAATCGATAGGATTATAATTACTACTTACATTTAATTTAAAAACATTTCTTTACATTATTTCGATTTTGAATATTAGCGTTTTCAAATAACAGCCAAATAATAATCAAAAACTCCGCAGACGTTCATGGGTCTTAAATTATTGCGAATGCGGGGAACTTTTTGTTGGAAATAATTAGTGTTGGCAAAACAAAAAAACTGGTAAACTGTTTTTTTACGCATTTTGTAAGGCGAATTTTATGTGAATTTATGTGCAATATTTTTATATCTGACTAACAATATAGTTTAGCCTTAAATATTTAATTATCTATGCGATGTATTGTCTAGAGTCTAGACGCTTCGAAAATACAGCTTATAAAAAAAACACATTGCTATTTTTAAAATTAATTACTTGTATGATTTGGGCCAAGCCATAAAAGGTTCGAAGAAAGTAGCAGATTTTTTTAATATCGGTAAACAAGCTAATTTAAATAACCTGTTGTATCTGTTAAATTTTGTATGATTCCGAAAATAATATCCATACCGTTACCTTTCTTTACACTTACTTTATCAATTACTTTGAGAGCCGTTCTTCTTAAAACGTATATAAATATAAATAATAAATTAATAATGGTTTCATACAGGATATGGTATAAACAAAAGGGGAACATAAATCAAACTTCCGCCTCGCCGGGGAAAGGCTCCATTGTGACAAGGTAAGTTTTAATTTTTATAATAGCGTTATTGTTTTATCGCGCTGCGCAATATGACTTAATGCGATTTATTGTTCACAGGTCAAGGTACAATGGCTTGATGAGATTAGCCTCTGATACGAAATCGATATCGAATTCTAAAAAGAAGAATACGATGAAATCTGAAGCGTCGTCGGAGTCTGGAGAGGGTGGCGATGATCTACAAGCTCTCAATCGCTCCTTAGGGATTAAAGCATGCACGCCCTATGATGACCTTGACTGTTGCCCTACACCAACACGCTCTTCTGACTTTAACGACACCCTCTATTCCGACCCCTACTACCAACCCCGCAGGGCTAAACCCAAGGCTGATGATTACATGAAAGACAAACATAAAGAAATTATCAATTCAGAAATAAGCACTTTCGAATTTACCTTGCTCATTATAGATTTGTTACAAGAACTGTGTAAGGCAGAAAGTAGTCTCACTGGATCTGAAGGATCACAAATATCGATGCAATGCATAAACTTTTCATTGAAAAACCTTTGCTCCCTACAATTCGGCTCGATGGCGGCCCAGTCTAGTGCATATGATCCTCTTGAGCTATCAAGTATCAAGGTTGCTTTGACTGAACTTTTGATCGTCTCACTGGACCAGGTTCTAATTCATGCCGATCTCTGTGCCAAATTAATTAACGTTGGAATATTACCGATGCTTCTACGGTTACTCGAAGACGTCATCTGCAAATCCAGTGCCAAATATAACACGAAAGCGGAAAGACAAAATCGGGCCAAGACTATAGAAAATCCGAATTTAGTAGAAACAAATAATCTTCTTAAATTTGTGTTCGGTATTGCGTATTCTATTACGGCATTCTTTTATTGTTTGCTCATGCAATGTCGGACTGTTGAAAAACTCAGAGAATTCACCGATCAGTTTAGGCTATACGGAGAGTGTTTTAAAGGAGGATTGCTTAAAGAGTGCATCGAGCTCATGATACGTATACCAGGCGAAGACAGTGACGAAACTGTAATATTAATTAAAAAGCTAATAGAATCGATAGGCAAGTTAGTGAGCGGAATGAAGAGAGTACGGAGTGAAGTCATACACTCGGCGGCATGTCCTCGGACGCGACATAAGCTTTGCCGCCAACGAGTGGCAGCTGGTATGCATCACCACCACGATATCCTTGGCGAGGCAGGCGCTGGCCTACCTCTACCCAGCGCCTGCTGTGTGTCAGTGTTATACGCCACGCTCACGTCGCTTGTGCCCGACGAGGAAATTTCTGCTCACAAAGTTCTGAGAAACAAAATCCTCCATGTCATGCTTAGATGTGGTGTCTGTTGCTGTTTTTCGCCGAACTTCCTTATGGAGAGTATTGTGAGACTTATGCTGACGCATAATAGTGTCGCGACTTTATGCCTTCGATTACTCGAACATACGGTTTATGGTGATCTGGGTGCAAGTGTCCTCGTGCCAAAGATCACGGATCAGCTTCCGTGTTCGATTTGTGAACAATCTGATGACAATAGAGACCTTGGCCGCAAATATTGCGCTCACGGCGTAAGTCCGATGGAAAGAAAGAGTGTCTGGTCTTTTCTTATACATTACAATTCTCTACTGCAGCTAGACAACCATAACAACGTGCTTCACGCGACCGTCACACATCTCCTTAAGGTGACGCCCAAATGCCGTATGGAAATGAAGTATGAACTACTTTTTAGTGTCGTTTATCCCACATTTATCGTCTCTAAGCATAGATATATAATCCGATTAGAGGAATCCGCTTACTTCTTAACAGTTTCATGTCTTAATATATTTGCCAGTCTTTTAAATACCGTGTCCTTTGCTGAACAGTTCATACAAAAGGGAGGATTGAGTTACGTCCTAGAGTTGATATCACTACCAGAATTTTCTAGCCAGTGCTGTGCTATTTTGGAAATAGCTATCATAGTGGAAATATACAAGCTAATGAAAGAGAACGCTGAATTCACATACTTTCGTGAAATGAGTTCTCTGGCATCAGTTCAGATGCTGTTCAAATCTCTCTCGGAAGTGACAGAAAAGTGCTTTGGAGTATTTAAGGCATGGATACCATTGGAGAAGTTCGATGTACTATGCGAAATAAGTGAGATAAAGAAGTCATTGGGGTTAGGACCGCGCGAGGGCAGAAAGATATCCAAGCCGATCATGATAAAATCTCCAAAAACAGAAAGCGAGTGTGAGGAGCAGGAATCTATGGAAATACTGAAGACAGCGTGCACGTTCTGGCGGTCATGCGCGGGCCTTTGTGTGCACAGTCGAGAGTTCGGCGCGTACACAGCACGCGAGGATGCCTTAGCCGAGAGCTACGCTTTACTACGGCTGCTGTTACATGCCCTGTGTCGACCACCAGTTTCACCCGATGCTCTCAATCCCGCTGCACTGCGGCTACTCGTTAAGATCTTGGAAGCCGTCCTGACTGTACAATTTGCTCTCACAGGTATGTATAACTAAAATGACTTAATATTGACAACGTTAACAGTTTTTGTAAATTCTTTTTAATCGCATTTCAAACAAAGTGGCGAAACCTATTTTATTAAACAATTTTCAAAAGTATTTTTAGTTAGAGAGCATCATCATAAAATCCTAAATTTGAAATTTAGTTTTAATGTAACTGTGCAATTCTTTTTATATCGAGGATCTATCTAGGGCCAACATATTTAAACCCTAACATAATTTTGACTTTTTTATATTGTTATCACTACATGTAACAGTTACTTTGTAACTATGCATATATTTGCAAATATTTCTTAATTACAACTTTAGACTGTACAAAAACGATTTTTAAATCCCCCAAATTTATCGCTAAGAAGTATTCAATATTATTCCAAGTAATTTCCAAAATGAATAAAAAATCATCTGTAATTTTATTAAGTATACGCAGTAAACACAATATTATTAGGGAAAATTAGAAGGAAAACTGACTTTACCATCTATAAACCTGCATTACTTATGGCGCCTGTTATTATGTAGTTTGTTAGCAGCCATTATTATACCGTGATATAGAGCATTGTTCAAATCAAGGCTGTTACGTGTGTTGCTATATTATTTAAACGTTTAACTGAGCTAGTAAATAATAATTACTTAAATAATTACCCTAGTTATTGCACTACTATATTACATACATTGTTTACAAAAAATTACAACTTACAATAACTTATTGTAATTAAAGAGGTCAGTTAGCATGTAAAGAGGACATCCTTCATTCCGTCGTAGACAGAAATAAAATGAATGAATACATTTCAACTCCTGAAACTCTTCGTTGTTCATCATTGCCTTTGTTCTACACATACAGATGTAACATCCGGCATTTCCAAAGAAACAAGCTGTTCGATTGTACGTAGCGCGCTAAGCGAGTACGCGTGTACGGACGCATGGCACGTCGCAGCAGGCGGGCTGCGGGCCCTGTGCGATGCGCTCGTAGCTGTTGCCGTAACCCGCCCGCGACCCCGCATCTACCACAGCCCTCGAACCCCCACAAATTTCACTAAGGTAAGAAACGCAAGAAAAAGTAATTATTTTTAAAAAAGTGAAGTGAAAAAACTGTTATTGTTTTTAATAGGTTATTAATTCTGTAAGAGGCAATCAATCGCAAATTTATGACATACCGTTGAGGTATTTAACTCAAAACGGTTATTGTTGCGTAATACTGTTTTAAGGTAGTGTCCATGTCCGCATTCGTCACATTGTTGGCGTTTTTCTTTTTCACATATATTATACCATAAGGAAGTAAAAATATTTAGTTATAGTTAACACTTTTTTCATTTTAAATGGGAAGAATTTTAATTTTTACATTATAATACATTTCCTCGAATATTTTCATGTTGCCAATAAGATCTGCTGAAAGAAATTTAACACTTACCCATCGTCCTTCGAAGAACATATTAGCTTGGGTATCTGTGATATGTGGTCTTTATTAAGCAAATTACCGGTTGTGCCCCCCCGATCGCGGCCCACGGCCGGCCACTGTTCGATGTTTATGAATCAGTTTCTTACGATCTTGAACGTAGACGCAACGCTGCGTCCGTGTCCGCAGTATGTTATCGGGTCTAAAATTCTAATAACTGTGGCTTCTGTGTTTCTAGTTTTTGATTTTAAAACTAGTTTCGTGTTTATAAAGACTAACGAAATGCTATAGTGAAAGTTACCTCAGTAGTAGGAAGGTTGAAATTGACAGGACTAGATCGTGAGCAACTTTCCTTCATAATTTCTCCTTATCTCAAAGACGTCACTGTGTCCGCTGTCACATATTTTACTCAACTGTAACAACATAATTGTAAGTGAAGCTTTAATGAAGATTTATAAGCTAATATTTATTTTCATAAATAACTCTAGTTTTTATGTTTCGTTATTAATTTAATTTGTTCGCCAAATAAATAAACGGAGGTCTCAAAAATCCGGTTTGCGAATAGGCCAGATAGTAATCTGATAATTTTTATGTTGTTCAAGGCAACCGAAAACAGGAAGGAAACCAAAATGATATCATCGTTTTGTATTTATGGTCATTAATCTAATCAAAGTAAATAAAACTAACTGTGACCTGGGATTAATAGATTCAGCGATGGTCGTGGGAATTTTTCTTTACCACGCTTTCATAGCGCTACTACCGCATTAATAACTCGTAATTAATAAAAAGACGTGGAAAACCGATAAATCATTTCATTATTTTAATTAAATCGCACTTCAGTCAATAATTTATAACGTCCTGAAGCATTTTAAAATATTATTTACTTTAAAATTTTAGTTATGAGGCCATACTTCGCGATGCATCTACTAATTAATGAGGATTATTCACTAATAGCCAATCATTATTCATTAATCGCTCAACATTAATGAGTATGCACGCGAAACGGTCTACGGGTTACACTTTACGTAAAACTATACATTCGGCACCTATCCTTGCGTGATAAGTTTCCTTTGAACATAGATTCCGTATGACATTCCTGAGTAAAATAAGTTCCTCAGCAATAGTCTACTCGGTCTAAGTTTATTCACCTAACACAGAGCAAACCCAGACAAATATTAAGTTTTACTGCAAGCGGACTAAATAACATATTAGCTTACGTGTATTCTAGGTATGAAGCCGATATTGATAAATAAATGATAATATTTTTAATTGAGAAACAGGAATTTTAATATAAACAAAGTTAATGATACAATACATTTACTATTTTATTCGATTCTTAAAGTTCAAGCGTTCGACGCATCAGAACAGACAATCGAGGGAGATATTCCGGTTTTATAGTGCAGTGAATGTTGCCATAAGTGCTATCGGAATTTAGTGTTATAGGACTGGATTCATGGTTTATCTTGATCTAAGTACTTACCACTTTATATGTCGACCTTCCACAACAGATTCCAGTCTGTATATCGAATAACGCTGGTTTCACATGAACGAGTGTTTGCTCGGCGCTCACGCACGTATTTCAACGAATCACCGCGTCACTCAAGTGGATCGCATGTGTCAAACAATTAACTAAGACGGCAGAGCCAAGTATGGCTTAATCATGATATCAAATGTCCATTATGAAGTATAAAATTGCACAAATTTACCGGTCATTTCGTAGATCTTAAAATATTTATTTTAGTCTGGTTATACATATGCGCGACTTTTATAACATTTAAGTCTGAATCAGTCTTTTCGGTTTCGATACGCATGGGTCTTACGAAAGATTATTAATATAAAAGACAGCACACAAATCAATTTAATTTAATTTTGTAGTATAACTGGCAGCTTTAGCCTTAATTCACTTAATGACAATTATTGGCACTAACAACCTAGTAATCGGGGTGTCCCATAAATCAATGTCAAGCCGGGTGATAGGGCAGGTAGACAGCTAGCCCCAGCGATCAATTTAGAAAAAAAACTGGAATTTAAGGAATTCCTTCTTATTATAATGAAATCGTAAGTGATACATTATCCTATATGGAACTTACACGTTACCATGGTGACGGTAAAAATCATACTATAATAAATAGGTTTTCAAGTAAACTAGCAATGTAAGTGAAACCATGTGCTAAAAATTGTTATAACGCCACTTTAACCAACCCTGTACAAGAAAACTTGCTCTATGCAACATTGGTAAGTAATTTCATTCTCATTCCTAATTGTTATAATACATAAAATGTATCTAAGTAAAAATTACATTTCGTTCAGTGTAGTAAGTTTACGCCTCCACAGATGTAAACAATCCATTCACCGCCAGGAAAGTGTCAATTTAGTTGAACAATTGTATTATTATCTGTTAGAAGTAATGTTTGAATTGAAATGAAAATTGCTTCAACTGCAACCTCTGATTTGCCTTGAATATGTCGCCTATAAAATTGTCCCTTGTGATATGAGCAAAATGATATGTAAATATATATAGACAAGAATATAAAATGCTTGAATTATTAGTTCGTTTTTTTACCATTTATACGGAGATTATAAAGCTGAAGAGTTTATTCGTTTGGTTGAACGCCCTTATCTCAAACTACTAGTGCAAAATGAAAAAATATTCTTTGTGTATCTGTTTTTGTAATAAGTTCGGAGCATGTAAGAAAAATGTTGCAATCTTGAATTCCTTTTCGCGCGTTGCGATCTGCTCGGGTATTAAATAAATGCGAGTGAAGTCGAAAATAGCATTACTTTTTCATTAGGGAACATCGTCGTCCTAGATACCCCCAAGGCAGGTCTCCACAAGCGCTCCGTATTTGATGAACGAAATTTGTAAAATCAAAAATAACAATGTCGAAGAATAGTCTTGATAAGCGTAGTCGAGACTGAGGTATTAATTAGTTAAGGTATCATTAGTTGATCCAATTTACGTACACGAGACGACGACTCTGCCCTCAATTTTAAATCCAATCATGTGCTACGCTAATACTAAGTTTTATTCTAAGACACGTTTATGGACAGGATTATCTGCATCTGATTGTATAACGACATGTCAAAGACCTGTACTCTAGGTACAAACTTTCCAATAGAGTGTTTGTAAATACAGGAATACTCACTTAAAATAATATATCGATATTTATTGAAAGAGTTAATTGAAGTACAGTGATCTCGCGTTTAGTTATTAATATTAATAAATAAATTTATTTCATTTGCTGAAATTCGGTCATACATTACCGTACAATAAACTCCTTTTAAGATAGAACACTCTAAAATAAAACAAACCTTATGGTATTTTTTATACCGTGGGCTGTGGTGTCCTTGGGCCCTGACCTCAATTGTGCAATACAAGCCGATATTTGAAATGTCCTGCTATTTCGTACCTTTGTATAATAAAAGGCCTATCACAATGACCACGTGGTTTAAGTCAGTCAGCGACGACGTGATCCAAACCATGTTTTCATCTGTCTCGTGTGGTCAAACGGTTGGTTATATTTGGCCCCCCAGTAATAAATTTTGAAAATTTACTTTGTAATTTTTAGTATTTTATTACCAACTCTGGGTAATCTGGTCTATTCGCGATCCGTATGTCGTTCTGACTGTCCGTCTGTCACCGTGTGTCTCAAGAACAGTAAAATTTAGATAGTTCCAATTTTCGAACATGATATATTTCACACTAATATAATTCAATTATGCTGCTTAAATGTTAAAGCTATTATATAATTGTTGTGTCATTTTCATATATACACAAATAGGTTCTCCGAATAATTTCCGGTGTGAGAGGACGTTTGACCTACTAATATTTTTTTTTTTTTTATTTTAATATTGCACACTTCTTATATAACATTGTTGTTTTGTATTAAATAAAGATAAAAACAAAAAAATAATAATGATGTGTTTGATCAAAAGAACGGAAATTACTTTATTTATTATTTATTGATATATACACATGTATCTATAGACAAAACAGTCGATGGAATAACTTGAATATGACATTTACATTCTTCGGAGCTACCAATAAGAGTTTTATCTGTACTTGTTATTTTAATGTTATAAAACTGTTTTGTTTGGGTGATGATCTTAATGTCAGAAACTACTCCTTCAAAATGTTTTGTTTGTTCTTTGATAGTCCGTTTATCGAGGTAGTTATGTCGACGCGTATGTCTATCAAAATACACGGGTACAACCGCATGACATAGCCAGAAAAGGTTAGAAAGACTGCCAGTTAAGCATTATAATGTTAAAAAGTAAGAAAAAAACAAAGCATTTTACAAACAATTTTTATAATATAAATTTCATAATATTTCATAATACAACTTACTATAACCGTAATTTGTCCTTGTCTGATTCAAACCCCGCCTCTAACAGCCTCAGTCTACAAAAAACAATACTGATTGGTATCTAAATAGGCAGTGTGTAGGCGTCACTAGAGCCTCCAACCGGTTAGGGTCTCCGTTATTTGCTCCGCTGCTTTCGGCGAACTTCCAAATAATGTTTCAATAAATAAATAATATTTTTAATACTACTTTTATAAATAAAATATATACTCTGTAAATAATACCACCATTAGATTAACGTGTTTTCGCCAAAACTGTCATTTTTAAATAAAACTTCTTATTATAAACGGATTAAGTTTAGGTAGTAAATTACTCAGCCATGAAAACAAGTCTTCGCCTGCTTCACAATAGAAAAGCATCTACCGTGAATTTTATCAACAAATTAAAAGTAAAAAAGAATTGAAATATTTCAAATATTTAAATTATGTATGACTCATGGGGCATAATCTAAGAAATCAATATGGAACAGAAAACCTGATTTTTCTAAATTAGTTAAACTAAGCTTGAAATCGTTTCAAGGTTATGTGTTAATGTCTGTGAACCGAAAATACCTCCATACTCTAGTAATTATATTACATATTGCCCGAATGAATTGGGATACTTCCGGAGCTTCAAGATAACCTCTAAAATCGACAAACATGCCTGATGTAGTCTGATAAAAGTTGCATAAAAAGTTATCTCCGCCAAGTCAAGCTAAAAAACATAATGTTCTCGAAGCTCTTCGGGTCATATTCGAACCATGTGACTTTTTGTGAGTAATCTTAGTCTATATTCATAGATAGATGTTATAAATGTGAAATTGATATAGGTGTAATAAATTGTTAATAGAGAAGCAGCAAAGTAGACCGGTCATACACAGGTAAACTGAACTAACCAACATGGTTAAGATTGGGTTTCATAACTTATGTTATAAGAATTGCGTTGTGAGACGTGTGCATGTTTCAGATGCAATCTTCATATTATGCAGTGCATAGTATTATTATAGGTTTTATTTGTATATTACTATTCTATTTTTTCTAGATTGTTACAAGAATAACCTTTGATTAGAGAAATAATAGCCGCCTATTCATAAATAAGAATTAGCTGTATAACATGTTAACGGTAGAGTCTTGGAATATTACACCTACAAAATGCTGAACTACAAATACTACTAGTTTGAATAAAAATCGTCTATTTGTAGTTATACGGAGCATAAAAAGTAGTTACTAATAACTGATTAATGTTTTCTTTGCATTAATATGCATGGTAGAGTGAAAATATGCAATCAGTTGAAACCCGTCATTACTGTAAGACCAGTTAATATTGTTGCATAAAATTTACCGTTGCATCTTTAGCCTTAAGTGCAAGAATTTGTGACCTCGCCGTAAACCCATAGATTGATAATATACCCCATCGATACATAGTAAGTTCATAGATAGATCGATCACACATATACCATTAATATTCTCAAATAAACTGACTAATAACACTATTTATAATATTTAATGTTGTGCAATATTAATGAATCGATTCGCGTATCATATTTCCTTGAAGCTTAACGTCAACTGTAAACAAAAGTGCCATAACAAAAACTCGTAAAATAGCTTTATTGATTATTGTATAACACGACTTGACATAAATAAGAAATGCAATTGGTTCAATGGCTATTCACCAGGAAAAGACCTCCGTAACAATCGTCGTCATTAATCTGTTTTATACCTGCGGATAGCTAGTAATTACTACTTTATAGATTTTGATATAAGTTTATTGGTTCATTTTGTGATCCTCAGTTCCTCTAGCGTTGCGCAACCCGACACCGGTTTAGACACGTGACTCTGCTCGCGTGACGTCGGAAATATTGTATAGCTATTAGGTAAACATATAGCTATGATAATGAACCTTTGTAATAGATACCGGCAACCCGATGCTTATGCTATTAAAGGACAAATCAACTTTGACGTTTCGGTCAACTACGTTCTAACGATAAAAAATGTAGCAATATCAAACGGATATAGTTTCATTGAGTAGGCATTTAGAAATTGTTGTTTGAATATCAATGTATCTCTTCTTATTATTAAACGTGATGTTGATTGTATGGGTGAAAATACTCAACTCAAGAAATACCTTATTGTTGGATAGTTTATTTACGATACAATATCAGGCTAATAAAAACACGAGCGGTGTATGAATGAATATGGTTGCAAGATAGGACTTAGCACCTGCGACAGAATACGTACACTTAACTTATAAGTTCACAACCCTATTTGTCGTAAATGAATAATTGATTATGCGAAGGTCATTTTTACGTATACGCGGCGGACACTTAAAATGCTAATAAAGATTGATAGGAATGTAACACTAAAAAAGTATCGAAAAAAACTCTGAACTAAGTGAAACAGTGGTCGTACTTAGGCAATACTACATGTGTATATAATCATTTGTGGTTACTAAACTCGAGGACGAGGTGCGATTATAATTGTATAATAGAATTACAGTTGATACTATTTAATACATATCTTAGGAGATGTCATAGTGTTTAAACTGCATCACAAAATAATAGGCAAGAACCACGAGAGACGAGAGGGGCAGCTAGTATATAATTATATTTATTTATAGATTTAGAAAATTACTTTGATTATTGACCAACCAAGGTAGGACCATTGGCAACTTTGTCAACTATAAATCATGGTAATGATATTTGTAGGTATAAATCTTATGCAATAATGGTAAATTCTTACACATTTAAGAGGTTATAAATTAAATACTATTTTTGACTCCGCATAATCAAGAGAAACTGAGCATGCGTCGGGTGAATTTTTACTTTTTACACTTTAGATGTCTCTATACAAATTGATATTTGTTATATAAGCGCTATAAAAGCGAAAAACGTCACTGATAAATAAGAAATGAGAAACAGTAGGTATATCGGTCACTATCGCAGTATTCAACCTCTCAATAATATTTTAATTTGGTTGATTGATAATTGTTCTGTTTACTAACGTGAGCTATATTTGCAAGGACAATGTCAACCTCAATGCCGTTTTATTAAGCGGATAGTACCCGATGGAAACCGAATTTTATCTTGCACTAAATTTTTTAATGAGTAATTTTTAACTCTTATTGTACTTAAAAATAGTAGCTATGTTTTTTTTTAAACTCAGTGCATTTCGAGTAAATTTTAGCCCCGTTTCGTATTAATTCAGATCAATTGAACTGAAACTGATTTCGGTTAGTTCTTTTTATCACATTCCTTGAACGTTTACGTACTATTTTGCTTAGAATTTGCCTTTTCCTTAAGTTTAACGTAGGTCATTACTTGACAGTATTTTGTTCCTTCGTAGCGATACTTTAGAATAGTGTGTGTAAATTAAACATGGTGGGTTTTTTTTATAAGAACATTTTTTAGAACATTGTTATTTGTTCAATTCCTGTCAAAGATTGTTTATGTTTTAAAAACTAGCAATGAGGCAGTTTTTATCAAAATCGGGACCGAGAGACTTTAAGGCACTCTGATATTCCTCACAGTTTCCGATTTTGCTTTGAATCTAAAAAACTAAAATTTTAAACAAAAATTGTCTCAATTATTGTAAATAGTCTGATACCTAGTAGCTATTTGTATATTTATAGATTTGAGATTATACTTCTTAACTATTTACGGAGGAAGTAACTGCAACTGTATTGCGAGACTTCTGCATATTTTACATGTGATGTTTTTAATGAGTTACATTAATTACAATATTTAATAAGTTGTGTCTGGCATATTGCAACTACTTACTACAACTAACCTTGCAAATTTAAAATCCTGGCTGGTTAGAACGAACATATAGATTACAAATTTTATTGAAAACATCATTTTTTAAAAATAAATATGTAATCGTTTTTATAGAGATTCTGTCATCATTTATATTATATATTTCCATAATCATTATAGTTTCGCGCGGTCCTTACTCGCGTAGAAAGACCTTATCTGTGGTTGTTTTATTCCGGGACCTATTAAATTTATATTGCCTTGATAACTTATGCACTAACACATTACATTTTGCGAATTGCACTTTGTTAGACTTCATTTAATCTACGCGTGATCTCATTAATACAATAGCTTTGATTTTTATACAGTCTTATAATATTCTTGTAAGAGGTAAGACGGGTAATCAAAAATAAATCATCATATGATTAAAGATTCGGCAAAAATATAAGCTTAGTAAGGACTAAACAATTTATGAAGAAAATAAAGAAGGTCCCAGTCTCAGTAAAACTTTAAAACACTTTTTAATATTTGTTTTCCAGCCGCCATCCCTATCACACGGCTCAGAAGCCAGCTCCGCGGAGTTTTCTTCGAGTGAGGAAAGCGCTTACGGACCTTACCTAGAACCCAATGAACATAGCGACCCTCTTGACCGCCCAGACGACGGATATGAGGTCAGGACACAAATACAGGTTTTAAAATACACATATAATTGTACATAAATCCAATGTGTCGGTTGCACAGTCGGTGTCCTAATATTTTTCTTGAAAAGGCTTTGATAACTCAAAATTTATTTAAATAACATATAAAGGTTTTAAATTTACACAAACGCTCGTCCTTCTTCGTCTGTTGAGTGCAGTAATTATCACGAGAAACATGGTTTCAATTTATCTTATCATTAACACTGTCTCTGCAACGAAATGCTTTTTGTACATTAGCATACTGGGTTAAGATACACCTATTAACTGTTATTGTATGTTGAGGTCTTGTAACAAGTTATTTGAATACCACTTACATTACATTGACATGTTTAAGTGCTTAAATACGTTGTTTTGCTTTGTAAGGGTTGGTATTATCCTTTGGTTGATTGTTTTGTTGTCGTAGCCTTAAAATTACATACTACGTAGCTACAAATAAATGCGTGTGTAAATACACGTATCACCAAGATGAAGCTTCTTAATATAAGCAAAGTAGTATTCGAATTTTGAATACCTTTTATGTAATATAGCATGAGTGTCTTTTTCACAGGCAGATGTAGAACAGAGCAAACTGGAAGCGTCAAATATGTTCAAAACTCGAAAGCTTTCTGACTCTTCTATATTTAGTCACGTTTCAGGTAATGTATTTTTATATAAATTTATTTGCGCGGATTTTAACGTCATATCAATGCTTATAATTTGTTTTAGGAGATAAATGTATAGAAGCGATCAGCAAAGAATGTCCAGAATACAACAGAAATGGGGAATTGACACACCCGGAGCTGTGCGTCATAGTGGTGGATATTCTTACACAATTGATCGACAAGTAAGTCGTACTATATGCATATAATAATGAAACTTTGGAGTAAGAAAATATAAAAAAAAATATGGAAAAATCTACACTTATATAGTCTAGTATTATAATTTTGGAACTCCCGTAGGGTTTGTAATAATTTGAAGATCTGTCGTTTAAATTTAACGAGTCTAGCTGTATACCACTAATTTGAAAGTTAAATAAAATGTATGCTGATATTTGCTTGACATCATTGATCATAATTTGCTCTTTTAAATATTTCGTTTTTGACACCTTCCATCCTAATAATTATGTATGTCTTCCTTGCGGCTTCACCCGCTTTATTAAAGACAACCGTACACGCTATTACATAAAAATCATATCTACGAGTATACAATAAAGGTTTTTATTTTCATTTAGGAATCAATTTTTGACTACCAAATATGGATTTGAAAGAAATTATAGATTTCTTCTAGTTTTGGTTCACGATAATGGCTTGACACACAGTACATAGACATCATACATTTCATTCTAAGTCTGGCGGTTTTTTCCACCGCACGCCTGAATTGTTCGCAGTTGGTTGATTGTTTCCTACTTACAATTCAAATTATATCTTTATAAATTGCAGTACGAGTTATTCCGATGTATGGGCTTATTGTAAAGTTTCATTAATAGTTAGTGCATATTATAAGAAATCCATCCATCCATACTACTTTTGCGTTAATAAGTAGGATGAGTACGAGATATAGCACACTCACCATTGCAGGTTATTAGAAGAAGAGGATGGTAAAGTCAAAGATGGAAAAGACGTGAGCGCCGTTCTCGCGTCGGGCGGAGAGGAGATCGAACGCGTATGTGCAAGCGTAGCGAGGGCGTGCGTTGCTCGACTCGGCAGCGGGCTCGCTCCGCCTCGTTTGCTGCATCGCCTTTTAGCTCACGACGCTCCCGCTGCCCGCCTTCTGGCTAGGAGTTCACATACACATGCAGGTACAAGCCTTTTTTATTAAGTCAATGTAAATTTCGACGGCTTTTGTGTTCTATAATACACGAAAACAAGACTATACGTAAAGAAATCATTACATACAGTGCTATTTTATTGGAAACATACTGCGTATAATGATGGACAGTAAAGGTGCTCTTTATAGAAAACTTAAAAAAATATATTTGGTGCTTATCTTAATAATAGCAGCAAAATGTTATATAACCTCCCTTGATCTATCAATTCGATAGAAAAACTTTTTTAAAATTTCAAACCAGTACTTCCTGAGTAGTGCGTTCAACCAAAAAAAAACTTTTTAGCTTATATGTTCATATTACAATAATAGTATCCGGTTTGGATTAAAATAAATATGGTCTCGTTTTCAGATCTTCAACGCAGTATAATTGAGCTGATAGTGAAGTTGGGGTCGCAAAGTATGGAGTCATGCGAGCTGGCCAGCATCTTTCGCCTCGCGAGCTCTTGGAGCGCGCCCCTTGGGCCGCTTTGCAGGGCCTTAGGCCGTCTCGCTGCGAGAGACCCACAACCCGATTGCGAGTTGCTGCTTACAGTCACTGCTCAACGAAAAGGTAACCTATTGTTACCACCATGTAGATCGGTGGCATCGGCATTATCTGTAAAGTGCTTGATTTCTGTATCAGCGCCATCTGTCAGCATAACGTGTCGATCTGTTAACTTGTTGATATTGCTGACAGATGGCGTCGGTAAATTGGTCGGATGGTGGGTGGGGCGGCTACTGCCAAAAGGGGTTATATAAGTGGAGCTCTTGTGAGGTTCGATGTAGTGTTGTTATAACTTTAGTGAGAGGTGATTATATCGGTGAGTGTTTTGAATATTACCATTTTATTATTTATTGCTTTTTTAGCGTTTGTGATTTGGATTATGATATTGTGAATCAACTTTTTTCATTTCTATACCCTTCTGAGGTGTACAATAACACTATATAAACAGACAAAAGCATATTATATATTTAAAGATAACATTTTCGCGGTGCACATTTGATATTTCCGTCGTACCTATTATATATGATATTTATCTATTTCGTGATTACAACATTATATACCCTTTTTTATTAGAACACTATTGACATTTCGGCTACTAGCATACTTTCATAAGGAAACTTCATAATAACTTACCTTGGGGCTAACCAACTATGTTACTGATTTTTTTTTTACTTCCTAGATGAAGAACCCATATATGAGGAAGTAGTAGGCGCTGTGAATCAGCAAGCAGAGACGTGTGCCCGTCGAATAAGATATAAACATTTGCGAGCTGGTAAGTTTAAAATTTTTGTATTTCAGTCTTAACATATACTTTCTAGATCTTATATTATTTTCGAGCAATTTTTGAGTCTATAGTAAATATAATAGTATTATATAATATAGTTCCATGTTTGATTGGCTGTATGTACAAAATTTCAGGGATAATTTCGCCGTGGAGTAGCGGCGCAGTTCGGTGCAGTCTAGAGACAGCGGGATGGGCGCCCTGGCTGCAGGGCTTCGGTCTGCTCGTGTGGCTGTCTCTCACGCCGCCACAAGGTGAAACTTATAATGGCTGTAATCGCTGAGTTCTAGATCGTGTTTTCATTTTATTTTCATTGTATTCCTATTTCGCTTTTTATTATATATTTCAATATTTTATTTGATCAGGTGAGCCTCGTGCCCCTTTCCCCTGTTTATAAAAAATATTTTGTAAACATTTTTTGGGTTTAATAATATTATTTAATTATTGTTATTTCTATTAACCTTTTCTACAGAACTTAATTGTCTCTTTGAAACACAAATGATTATTACAGAGGATTGGCAAGAGGAGCCGCCAAATGGAGGTGTGCAGCGAAACAAACGGGAGTTAAATGATCTACTGCATATATTCTCAGTCGGGCACGATTCACTTGTATTTGAGCTGTGGGCCAATCCTAACAACGGTATTAATTTTTTAATTACTATTTACTTATACTGAAACGCAACAAAAGATTTTCAAAGCTACCTTGTCTCTGCCACACTACATCTGATATTGTTTATTGATTTCAAATTATAATGTAACTTTTGAGAGAAACTTTAATTTTGATGTTGAGATATAAAGTGTTTGTTATATAATCATTTCCAAGCTATTACCATTGTATTATTACCAATAAATTGCAGGTGAACTTACCGTGCGGTTGACTCGGCCCGAAGACGAAGCGAATTGCGTACTAAGCTCAGCCACGACTCGTACCGCTCTGAGACCATCGCGATGGACCTGCCTTGCATTGAACGTCACCGAGCGGTTACATCGACGGCTTATATACATACAGGTATTGACTCAAACTGTTTAATACCTGAATAGATCTCACAATATTTATTGGTTTTAATGGATCACCCGGTCAGTTATTAGTCTCAAAAACAAAATTAAAATCTATTTTACGAGTCATGCTCCTAAAAAGATTTGTCTAATACTAACTTTAAGTACGAAGTCAATATAAACTTTTACGAATATGAGCTCGATCAAATTATTTATATAGATTGGGAGGTCTATCTAGATTTCTCATTATCTACCTTATCTATTTTAAATTAAAGGTTATTCTTTTATGTTAGTTAATTACTGTTCATTTTTTCAGGTAACTCTGTATGTAAATGGTAGAGAATGTGAAGTTTTGTCACTGCCCCTGCAAGGTGTGTATAAAAATATGTTACATATTAATGCTATAACAAAGATATGTCGTTTGGTGAAACACTAATAAATGTTATTTATAAGAATCTGTCTCCGATTATAATTCTAAAAAACATGTTAGAGAAAGCGACATCATTTAAATACAAAAATTTTATACGGCTAAAAAGCCATAACACACACATAGAAAGTTAAAGTATGTAGGAAACATAAATTTCGATGTATATACGCTACGCACTACATCGAACGTATACGTTTCTGTATGTAAGGTAACAAATAATGTTCAGGTATCTTGGTGCGAAAGGCGACACCCAGCAACGTGCTACTGGGTGAGGTGAAGCCGGCCGGCGCGGGGAGCGTACGCGTGTCGTCCGTGCGCGTGTTCCGTGCGCCCGTACTCGCCGCGCCCGCTGTTCTACACCTGGCCGCGCACGGACCGGATATGCCTTGCGAGGTAAGCTTGTATATATATAAATATAAGGGTCACTAAGTAACAACGTTAAAATATTAGTCGAAATACGTTGAAACAATAACTTTGTGATTCGAGTATTGAGGGATCTATAAATGAACAACATATGTCACTCGATAGTGACTCCAAAGAAATCCGATTGTAAATCTTAATAAGTTTAAAAACAGTTTAATAAAATTAATGATTTGATAAATGGTCGGCACGGCCACGCAAATTACCGACTTTCCGTTAAGGGTACAAGCGGTCAGTCAGGTGTCGTTTCCGAAGTTTATTAATCGCAAAGCGCAGTGGGGGTTTTCAATATATCTAACAAGTATACGCAGGCAATCATACGTCAAGCCATCGGTAGTAGCTTAACCAAATGCTCGGCTTCCTAAGTAACCATAAACGCCTACATAAGATGGTAACTATTGTTCCTCTACCGAAATATTGAAGTTTCTATTCATTCTAGAGGTATGACTTACAATGTAACTTGTTTGTATTTTTATAATAGCCATATTTTGCGTGCAAAATATATTATATATTGTGTTTTCTAGCGCAAGTTTTTTTTTTACAGATTCGCTGCGAGTCAGCCAATTATCCTTTAGTGATCACACCGGAGCTATTAGACATGAATCTTGATTGGGACCAAGTAAGTTTTTTTCAGTGGCAATTCTTTTATAGTATGTTCATTTTGGACATATCTCTATCCCTCTTTAAATTCGCCAGTAAACGTGACGTAAATAGAAATTTGGTGGTAGTAAAAATATAAATTTATTTTTCTTTTTATTTACCAGATCTATGAAATCCCAAGTACAATTCTACGGGAGTTGAATGATAACCTATTGTTACTATTTTCGGCCAATTCACCCGACGTTATGAATCTCTATCAACCACCGGCACCAACTCCTACTGGTGAGATGACAGCTTTATTTGATAAACACAAATATATATGGACGACAAGACAAATGGAGTGATTTTTTAAATTAATTTAGTTTTGTCTATTATACAGCCTTTCCCCGGTAAAAAAATATCAACAGGTTATTTTCACAACTTTTTGCATGTTTCTGACAAATATTTTAAATTTAGGTTTTAATGTGTAAAATAAATGATATTTATTTAGATTTTGCATAATTTTTAAAAATTACATTGAAGCAATTGATAACATACGAGTATAAAACGTACAAAAGCTTCTAAAGTTCTTAAGTTTTAAGAATTTCCAACACTTCAGCAGCTATGTAGACTCTTACGAGTAATTTGGTTTAGAATCTCTACAGTGGAGACGTAAGCAATATGACTTGATGTTTTTATATGCTCTTTGTAATGGTTTCATCGATTGCCCTGAGTTACTTTCGCTATTATGTTTCATACCCTTAATACCATAAATGTTACATATAAAATTCTCGTGTCACAGTTTTCGTTCCCATACTCCTCCGAAACGGCTTGACCGATTCTCATAAAACATTGTGAGCGTAGTAGGTTTGAGAATCGGCCAACATCTATTTTTCATCCCCCGTAGGGGTAGTCCACCCCTAAATTTTATTTTTTATTTTTTAGACAAAATTTTTAGTTTCTATTTTTTTATGATACAGCATACAAAAATACATACAACCCCAAAATTTTTACCCCTCTACGATCAACCCCTATTTTTAATTTATTAATTGAAAATTGAAATCACATGTATGGCAAAACACCGTTTGCTGGGTCAGCTAGTAAAAAATAAAATTCTCTTTTATGAACGGTGCTTATCTGGTACTTTTGTTGTGTTTGGTAGTAATTTATTATCTATGTGTGTAGCAGTGTTCGGCAGTCGCAGCGTGGGAGGCAGATCGTTGTGTAGCAATGGTGTGCCTGAATCACTGACGTGTACGTGGACTGTACGTGCACGTCCGCACCCTAATCACAATCTCCACAACGCGCTGCTATCGCTTGGTGGGCCCGAAGTCATACTCTTTCTATACGGCAGGGTGAGTTGCAACAAAGTTATAATTGATTTTATAAGAAAACTGATTTATATATATCGACGCAAAACAGCATATCTCTCTATGGTCGCCCCTCTACTACTACAGTTACCCCACTACAGTTATAATAAAAAAAACGAGCACTACTACGGAAGACACATTCGCTTGTTTGCACTCGTACAGTAAATAACTATTATTGTGCTACGCTTCATGTAATAAAAGTGATTATTTGTTAAAGGAAATGTTTTTAATGTGTTTGTGTTTTCAAAGAAATATAATCTTCGAATAACAATTTCACTATTTTGAAAAACCTTACTTCGGTACATCTACTTCGGTGTATCTACTTCGACATACACTATTCCTTAAATAAGAGACGCTGTATTTGATTCTAAAATGATAATAATTATTTTGATGGCAGATTTTATACGATGTCTTTAAATAAAGTGTTTTTACGGTTAAATTGGTTCCTAAAGCCATCTAAAAAATTGTCGTGGATTCAGTGTTTGTTGAACTTATAGGTGGTAGAAGCGGGAGGCAGCGCAGAACAGCAGGCAGCAGCGCTGGGCGTAGCGCTGAGTGCTTGTCGAGGTGATTCACGTCTATACGCCGCTTTACACGCTCGCGATACCTTGGACATGTTGCTGCCCATTTTCGCCTGCGCTGACTGTCGTCTGGGACCACACACACTCGCGGTATGGTTTGATTTTTTTTATCTGTACGCCAAGATATAAATATGGTTTCCTAGTAATCCAATTCTTGTTGTATGTATTAAAACACGCTCATCCGGTTAATGACATTTATTACATACTTGACAGTACAGATTATAAATATTTTGGTATATAATCATAATAGTATGTTAATTAATATTTTGGAAATTTATATTGCAGGTTATGTTTAAGGAAGCTTGTGACAGATCAATAATAGAAATAAGTGGAGGTGTTGTCCGCGTCGATGTGGGCACAAAGGCTGTACTGCTGGAGCCACGAATCCTGCTATTACTGCTGCGTGCGTCCAGATATCTAGATGCTCAGCCGGTATGAATTTATCAATTAAGAAAATTTGAGGTTGTTTAAAATGTATTCAAAAATAGACATACTAATGTAAAGAATTCTTATCCCGTAGGAAGTGCAATGGGAGGAAGTGGACTTAAGCTCGAAAGGCGAGGAGAATGACGACAGGGAAAGAAAGATGAAAGGCGAGTGGTGCGGTGGATCCGTTTGGAGTTTGGCGTTGGCGGCGACGTGTGCGTTGCTACGACCGACGCATCCGCGCCGCGCCTTTAACGCGTACCAAGCAGCACGTGTTCCGCTGCTGAGGCATCTACTGCTAGCTTGCAAAGTAAGCCAAGAACATTTTTTATTTAAGCCATGTCTTAGTAAAAAAAGTCTATTGTGGTCGTATCTAGATGATTAGATGCGTATAAGTTTATATTTATTTAAATAATATTTATGTACATAGTTCGTATTGAAGCTAGCAGTGTTCCCATATATGGTTTATTCAATAAAATTACTAACCATTAAATTCTTAAGCTTTAATGTCACAAACATATTATCTTAAGTTAGAAAGGTTGAGCAACATGTAGGATAACACATGTTGCAACCAATCGGTTGTTTAAAGGTGATATAATCTATTTTAGGAGCGGTTCCTAAACTCGGACTCCGGTCCGCTTTCTGAACGCGGCAGTCTAACGCTGGTCCAAGTGGTCCGCGCTTTGCTAGACGCGCCACCATTACTCGCTAACATCGCATTACTCGCAGACTTTTTACTACTGATGCACCAGGTACCAACTATTTTCTTGCTTGATGAAACTTCTACGTTTATATCTGTGCAGTGTTATAATAAGCATTTTATTATTATATCTTATTTCTAGGCAAGCGAGACTTTTATCACCCACTCCCGCGCGAATTTTTATTTTTTGGTGACGTCAGAGACTCCAGACAGCACGGAGTTCAACTTGCTACAGCTGTTAAGCAAGCGGCGCGGAAAGCAGCAGCTACGAAAATGGCGCAGTCGGGATACTATGGACAAGTCCAGCTCGTCCAGTATCTCCAATGATGACAAAGGCTCCCGGGAAGAGTTACCCCGGGACACGGATAGCGATAAGGCGGACAACGCCAGTTTTGACGCCAAGCAAGTCAAATCTATCATCAACACAATGATAAAAGAAGATCAGTAAGTCGAGTATGAAATTTTTTTATTCCCACACTTTCTCTTATTGATATATCCGAATTTTTTTCAGAAAGAGCGTATCGTCAACTTCAGAATACTCGGACGCTACGACAGCAGGTTAGTAAATCTACGAATTATTTCTAATTAATTCTCTCTCTGGTTTATGCTATTAGGTTTATTATAATGTGTATAAATTTGGTGATTTAACAGAAATTGGTGGTGATAGCGAAGCCGACATAACTGAAAAAGCGGATGTCAACGAAGAAAATGAAGGGAATGATCCGCTCAAGGAATATATTGTGATTGACTCGGAGGATGTTGGACCGACCAATGTGGATGTGTACGCTGACGGCCTATACCAACAAGTACGAATTTTAAAATTCCCACGTTATTCACTAAATTCTGTTTTTTTATATTTTTAATGTATTGTTTACATGAACTATTTCTAGCTTAAAATACATTATGACTCCATTGTTTCAGCGTAACGTACGTGCAGGCGCCGAGCCAGGTTGGAGTGCATGTTCAGGGCTACTATTGCTTCTGCGAGACACTGTTTTACATCTGCCTCAGGAGATGCTACCGCAGGTAAGCCTTCGGGATAAACACTTACATGTGCCCTGACATTTTAATTATTTGATTAAAATTAACGTACAATTTACATGCGTCATGCAGTCAGTGTAGCATTTTGGTTTAAATTCAAAATGAAAATTACCGCCTGACTGCTTCCGTTTCCTTATTCTTTGAGTAGTAATTAATAGTTGCTACGAAGTATAATGTTAACCTCGACTGATTTCAGACTTATTTGATAGTTATTTAATTAGTTATTATAATCAGCTTTTTTATTGTTAATCGTTCTAGGCACTGGGTGGTGCAATTCAACCAGAGCAGATAGCCGTATTGGCCAATCATCGTTGTCCGAGCGTACGAGCGGGTGTCGTACGCGTAGTTCGTGCCTTACACGCTCGTGACCCGCGTACGTTGGCCGCAGCGCTACACAATCATTTTTACTTGCACCTAGCTAATCAGGTATGTATTTCAACATTAGACTAAAATTATAATCAAGTTGACAATGATAAACGTAATGAATATTCTTTTATTTGACTTAGATTAAGAACTTCATAACCTATAACGATATAATATACCTTACCTTATTTTACCAAATAACACATAATTTTTATTTTCCTAGTAACACAAAACCCACCATTACCAATCATATTTTTTTATACATTTATTGATCAATTTCAAGCATTTTTGCCCATATTGTAGGAATATTATTTTTTACAATTGATTTATCATTTCTAATATCATTAGATATCCATGTACGAAGGATCATGGGAGCTGGCTGAAGCTTGCGTGGCTCTACTGACCGGTCATGACAAACCACTGGAGGACCAGTTAGATGTAAGAGTGAAAATATAATTATTTTTTATTATTAAATAGGATTTATTTATTTTAAAGTAACTTTTGAATAA
>CAVNZL010000039.1:805000-1097500 GCA_963693355.1 Pontia daplidice | reverse complement strand
ATGAGAAAGGTATACCTCAGCCATTTTTTCACAATATCTGATTTTGGAGTATGTATAGATTGTAGTGCCGTACCGTAGTTTACGCTGTTAATGCATTATAAAGTTTTAACGAGGAGTTTAGGCCGCTCGGTATCATAATATATCAATTATCATTCAAATATTTTATCATTTCAATCAAAGGTCGTGTCAGCCCATACAGTTTTAACAATGTGGTCCTATGTTCGAGCCGGACTAACATGCTAGCCTTCGATTTTTTCACGACACTACCATTTTTCTACATAGGTTTTAGTTTGTTTTAAGTATTATATTAACTTTGCAATGTATTTGAGTTTGTTTACCTCTGCAGTTTGAATTCGTATAGAAGTCTCTTAGGAGCTCGACGGTTGCGATAACTTTCACGCGCAAACGCAATTGAGCAAATGTAAATTTCTTTCAATAATATTTTTTTCAGCTCTCGGTATATCTATTGACGATGATCCGTCACATCCACCTGGCTGCGGAGAACGAGGAGGGGGGCGAAGAGACAGTAGAATTAGCGATCACGGATTGGGCGCGGTGGGCGTGGGTGCAGGCGGAATTGCCTGAACGACCTTTACCCGCTGAGGCCGAGCGTCTACTACGTGCTGATGAGATACGATGGGCCAAAACTTATTATGCACACACACAGGCGCAGCAAATCGCTAAGTAGATTTTTTTATGATATTTTAAATTTTATAATGTAAACCACATGGAAAATATACTCTCAAGGCCACAATATTTTTTGAACAGCAATGTAAAATAATTCAATGTGTTTTGCGTAGATGAGGTTGAAAATAATAATATTTATGTTCTAAATACGTACAGAAAACATCAGTCGCGGAAACAGAATCGAATCCACATTAATAATATTCGCTTCTCAATAGAAGAGGAGGGGGCGAAGAGAAGAGAAAGCAAGGATGGCAGAATGGCGGAGGAAGGAAGACCAAGCGAGGTAAGGGATGAGAACGAGGGCCAAAACTTATTATGCACACACACGGGAGCAGAGCAAGAGCTTTTCTTATGATACTTTAAATTTATTAGTAAAGACCATGGAAAATTATGACGTCACCAAGGGTAACAATATTTTTTTTAAACAGGAATCTAAAAGAATTCAATTAGTCACGGAGATGAGGTTTGAAAATAAAATATTTATGTTCCAAATACGACATAAATGACCTACTCCGCAGACAGCAGAAAGTTCTCTGCTCTGTGTGAAACATCGGAATCGATCCATATTTTATTAATTACTTTCTCGATTTGTATTAGTTAACATACCGGTGTTTTATATTATTTTTTCATTAATTCCGTCTTGCACGTTATAATTTTTATTTCGTACGTTTCGGTTATAGAACTTTTTTATTATAGGTCAGTGTTTAGCCGGTCGGCATTAGCGGCACGGGTGTGTGAAACGGCGATGGCAGCAACTCGGCGAGTTGTGGATGCACAAAATGCTGAGCGTAAAGCTTTTCTTGATCATCTGCGGGACGCGCACGCTCGTCTCGCACGTGCACACACTCGCTGGGCACGTTCCCTTGATGCGCATACGCATGAAAGAGGTACATTGATGTAACATTAAAATGTATTTTTTATTAAATCATTAGGTATTACAAACACATAATTCGATTTATCATTAATATCTATAAGAAAGAGTATTCACTTAAGAACAGAGTTAACATTTTAGTTATATATTTTTTGAATAGTAGACAAACGAGGCTTAAATAAGTTGAAATGAATTAGGTTCTACTAGGTGGTTTAGCTATGAAATGAATGTTAATAGGTGTATGGCACCGATCTCGCGGATATCCCATGTCATGGCAGCTGGACAGTACTGAAGGACCGGCACGTGTACGTCTACGCTTGAAACGTGCACACCTTCGTTTGCCACCTGATAAACTGCAGCCTTCGCATAGACATAAGACTGGTAATATAATATTATATAACTAATTATTAACATCCTTTTTTAAACTTTTCCCAATAGCAAGGCACACAAACATTATTTCATTACATTAAATCGGCGTCTGCGCAGGAAACGACCCTTCCTGGGTTATAATATTTGAAATGTTTGTTATAATTTTTGAAACCCAAATCCGATTGATACCTCAACATATATTAAATTTCACATTCAGCTATTATTTGTACTTTCTACAAAGGGAAATTGGTGAGACTTTTAAAGGCACGCTGTTTTATAATGGGCTGAAAATTTAACATGCATACTTATTAACGTTATTTATCTTAAATTTATTTCTATTTCGAAATTTGCATGCCTCTTTAACTTGGCAAATTGTGTACCACTTGGCAAATAAATAATAATAATGATTATAGAAAACGCACAGCACCCGCCACCACTCCGCAGCGTATTGTCCGGCGGCGGGGGCGGGGCCCGAGGGGCGAGGCTTCAGCGCGGAGAAGCGGTCCAACACATGTCTCGGGTGCTGCACGTGAGCGTGGCAGCCGAGACCGCCGGAGAGCTCCTGCTGACGGACAGGGCTATACACTTCGTGCCCGACGCCACGGCCGACAACGCCGAGGGCATAGCGTGGCCCGCCTCCAGTGTCTATGCCGCTGCCACGCGACGCTGGTGCTTGCAGGAGCGGGCAGTTGAGGTGATTAACGAACATAGGAAAACTTGGTTTATAGTAACAAATACCACGTCTTATAAGGCCAATTAAGTTTTCTATATTCCCAATCATCTAGTATTATCATTTCTTAATATTTCTTTATTCGAATTAATTTAGTGAATAAAATCAGATCAATGAAGCTATCGGTGTCGATTTGCTATAGTTAAACGATCGGTTAGGATATGTTTGTCATCAAATTATGACATACATTATAATAGAAGCAATATTATATGCTAAATCAGCATATGGTATTATAATGCATTCAAGTATTGATTTATAAAAATCTATATTGCTCGTTTTTCTGGAATATGTTAATTTATAGGTATTCGTTCGTCCATCGAGAGCACATCTACTGGCGTTTGAAACACCAGCTGATCGAACTGCTTTCCTATCTCACCTTGCGCGCACGCATCCACATATCAAGTAAGATATTGTATATGAACTTTGAATATTTTATACATAAAACATAATTATTTTTTCCGTTATTTGACAAATGTTATGTTACGTTATGTTTATACCTTTTAATGTGTCATTAAAATTTCAATGACGTCACTTCACTCTTCTTGTAAATTGACACTGGACACAATTAAAGAAAGCCTTTCTTATTTTCGTTATATATATTAAGGCATGTTATTACAGAACGGAACCAGAGAGCCTAACAGAAGCGATGAATCAGTGGCGAAATGGCCTCATCACGAACTGGGAGTACCTGATGATTCTGAACAGTCTGGCGGGTCGCTCGTACAACGATCTGATGCAGTACCCCGTCATGCCCTTCGTGCTGGCCGACTACACCTCGAAGATCCTTGACCTCACGGACCCTGCCTCCTTCAGGGACCTGAGCAAGCCCATGGCTGTGCAGAATAAGAACAGGGAGCAGCATTACATCAATACTTATAATGTTAGTTCGGGTCAGCATCGAATCTTTCAATGAAAAATGTTACCCGGCCCTTTGCTTTACATATACTTTAATTTTTTTTTTAATTTATAAATAACATATTTGTATGGAAACAAACACATATTTGAACTGTGGGTGAAATTCCGATAAACCTAAATACAACACTTTTCTGACATAAAGACAGGATTTTATATATTTTATGTTTCGGAATCTTAGCAATGTAAATCAAACATAACTATAATTTAGGTGCGGCCGTAAAAGTTTAAGTTAAATTTAATCAGCAATCGCCTGTATTATGCCATTTAGGACCTGAAAGCAGCTAGACGCATGGGCTGCAGTCCGCTGTTATCCCGTCAGCCCCATCACTACGCATCGCTGTACTCCAACTCGGGCGGTGTATTGCACTATCTTGTTCGGGTACCGCCTTTCACGGAGCAATTCCTCTCATACCAGGGTGAATACAGTAATATAAGAACCCAATATAATTCAGAATTATGTCTGACGATATACTGCAGTTAACATAATACATATAATGTATTTTGATTCCGTTACAGACAACAACTTCGATATGCCTGACCGGACGTTCCACTCACTTGCGACAACGTGGCGTCTGATCACGCACGACTCTCCCACCGATGTCAAGGAACTCATTCCTGAACTCTACTACCTGCCCGAATTGTTCTATAACAATGAAGGTAAAAATTATGTTATTTCAAAATTAACAAGGTTTCAGAAAATTGCATATTCTATATTAACTTACTGACTACAATTATTCTTCATTATTGTTCAGATATTTCTGGAATAATCTAGCAAAACGAGTTATTTAAGGTACTAAATATTGCCTATACATTGCCTAAACTAACTTTGTAGATTTTTTCGGTGCTATCATGTTTTGATCAAAATTCTATTACATTCAATTTGTATTTAGCAAAATCTTTAAAATGTTGTAGGTTTGGAGTTAGGCGTTCGTCAATGCGGCCTACGCGTAGATAGCGTAGAGCTTCCACGTTGGGCGGCTGACGCTCGTCTCTTTACGTTGGCTCACCGCCAAGCCCTTGAAGCGCCGCATGTAGCCGAAGGTCTCCCACACTGGATCGACCTCGTCTTCGGCTATAAACAAACCGGCCAGAACGCCATCGATGCCATCAATGTCTTTCCAGCTTGTGTTAGTATCTTGCCTAAATTTTTTGTAATAATTAATCAGTACATATTAATAAAGCAATAATGTACCATTCACTTTCTGTGTAGTGTTTTAACTCTTGTTTCTATGCACAGACCTACTACGGCTTCGACCCCACGGCTCTGGAAGATGAGGTTGATCGCACAGCAGCTGAAGCGATGGTGCGTACGTATGGACAAGCCCCTCGCCAATTGCTTCGTGTGCCACATCCGCATCGAGCGCCCGATCTCGCAAACCACGCTCAGGTAAGTTTTGAGCAATGTCAAACTTAAAAAATAAGATTCTACGATAGATGATTTAAGATTCTTGAGTCTTGGAAACAAAGAAAAAAGTGAAAAAGGTCGTTGAGACATTCACACCATCGTTGTTATAGATATACATGATGAAGTTTGTATCTTAAATAAGTCAATAGTGTCGCATGCAATATATTATCATATAGATTATCGTGTACAAAATTCAAAATCCAATATATTTTACAGCAAGCGTCATCATCAGTGTACGCAGGCGTGCGCGGTGTACGTTGGGGACGCTACTGCGGCTCGCCAGGCGCACCACCCGCGAGACAAGTGCTGCGAAGAACGTATGCGTCTGCGCACGCTCTGCTGCCGCTTCCACACGCTCGTGCTGCGGTCGTCTCGCTCGAACGAACTGCACTTATGCCAGTGCATGGTACGTCTGTTTCTGTAGCTATATTAAATTTCATTTTGGCAAGTCCATAACTTTTCTAGTTTTATGCAAATATTATTTAATAACTCCTATACAGGTTCACACTAAAAATTCACTCTTCCTATAAAATCTTATGATAAAATATCTGTTGTTTACAAATTTTGTCACGCTTTTCATGTTATTATAGACGAACCATTAGCGACGGGATCAGGTGCAGCTAACACTAAAAACAGCTCTTCGAATAGTCCGAATTTGGGCCTGAATGTGGGATTGGTATCTTGGGGCCATGGTGACGGTGCAGTGCGACTCCGTCGGCGCAGAGATCTGCCTCCGGACATTTTGTTCCATACGCCACCTACTGAAAAGGTACTGTTGGAATCAAAATTAAATCTTGCAATCTAATAGAATATTTTATATAATTTAATATATCTTTTTATTTGTAACATAATAACTTGTGTTATTATTCCCTCATAGACCATTTTGACATCAGTTATTTATTACCTACGAAATTTGGTTTCGCTTGGAGAAACGCTATCGATTAAAATGAATGAACCTATCGATTATTTGAATTCATATCTATATTTCAGATCACGACAGTATGTACGTGGCAGGAAGGCAGATGGGGTTGTGCACTAGGCCTTAGCGGCGGGGCGGTAGTAGTGATTCGGGCCGAATGCTGTGGTGGCGTGCTTCGTGCCCGTACGAGGCAATTGCACGCGCACGCCGCATCTATTACTCACATAGACGCGCAACCTGCAGTCACGCTGCTCGTCACTTCCAGTGAAGACGGACTTATTGTTCTGTGGGACTTACACGAGTACGTCTTTATATTCTATTTTAAATTTCGAATTAAAAAAATAATAATGCAGATTATGTACTAATTTGATACTGTATAAGCTCACAATATGACCCTGCTTAAACTGAATATATTATCTTTCGTATTTTTTGTGAAAATAATTTGTTTATCACACCACCTTTTTTTCTTCAAATTATTGTAGTCCGTATAGAGGATATTTCTGTTAACATAAACACTAATGGGGTATATAAATTTTTCAGGCTTACGTACATTCGTACGCTTCCAAATCGTGACATGTTACAAGTAAGCCTAGTGGCGATTAGCCCTACGTTAAGTGACGTAGCGAGCGTACACGCGCCCGCTACCAGTAACGTACGCGCTCGTCGAGATGAGTGCACCGATGCTGAAGGGCTGGAATACGAATACGACGATACCTACAAGTACAAGTCCCTGATTAGAGTACATACCGTTAACGGACGATTTGTTGGTAAGAAAAACTGCATTATAAATTTGAGAAAATTATCTAGGTATTCTTCTAATTAATGTATTTGTATGAGCTGTCGATTGTGGTTCGCATTGTTTTAGCATTGTTATTAACTTCAATATTTTGAATTTCTCTATTTAATTAAATATTTTTATGACTTAGAGACATAAATTGATAAACAATACCCTGTACCTAATTATGCGCCTATATAGGAAGCGTCAAAGTGGCAGAGACAGTTAAGTGCGTTCGCTATTCGGCCTGCGCGGAGGGCACCAGTGTGAACTGCATAGCGGTGGGGCTTCGGTCCGGAGCCATCCGCCTCTATGCGTCGTGGGAGCTTCGCCCTCTCGCACACATTCCGCCTCCACAGCCCTCGCCTCAGCCTCACCCACAGACTGAGCATCATGATCGGGATACACTCAGGTACAAAACTGGTCGAGAGAAAATCTTTTATCAAGTTTAAAACAATGTTAATATAAAGACTTAGAGCTTATTTAATTTGTCTAATTATTATATAATAATTATATATAATCTAAAAACGATTTCTATTTTCAGCATAGCATTCAGTCATGATAATGAAATCCTGTTCGCGAGCTACGCAGATGGCGGCGTAGTAGCATGGGAAAGTGTGGAACACACTGCAAAACCCTCGCCCGTACGTATACTACCTGCGCACGCGCTGCTCTGAAAAAATGAAATTCCATCATAGGTTACTAATAGACCTCCAATAATCTACTATTTCTAGAAATAATTCAAATGTGTATATTTTCTGAAGCTCTCGACTGAAATTTAGCTTTCCAAATAAGTGATTTATTTGAGCTGTCATGAAAGAATGGTGGGGCTATTTTTCATATCATACAACTTAAGGACATTCAAAATTAATAATTATAAAAGGAAGAGGAGATATATATTTTTCACACATAAAATAGTCGTGAAATTTTTACATTATGAATTTATTTCTTTGACAGGGTGTTGAAATTGAAAAGTTCTTGCCTTTTATATTAAGCAATAATTGTCTTCCTAAAAAGTGCAGATTCAAAATCTACACTACTTGCTATAGTTGTTAAAGATTAATCTTGTAAATTTGTAAATAAGTTCTTGTTTAATTTAGTAATCAGAGGCATTCACTATTTTTTAAATAAATATTAGGGCTTTAAAATTTTTAAACACAATACAATGTTATATTAATGTGATTTATGAAATTTTAAATGATTAATGTAATAACATTCCAATACAAAAACTGAAATGCTCAATAAGAATTGGTTTTTGATTTGTTTCTTGATTGAACAAAATCTCTTATCAAATTCATTTCTTTAGTACATACATAATTTGGTTTTATAAGTAAGTGTGATATAGTAAACTAACATATCGAATTTTATTGCTCTCAATTTTTTAGATTATGAATAAAATATATTACAAATCATATCTACATGGAATGTATATACTATTATCATTGGTTCCTTGTTAATTATTGTTTAAAACTTATAATAAATACATAATAATTATTTGTGTGTATTATTTCATATTGAAAGAACTTTTTATAATAGCACACGGTTTCCAACGTCATAACGTAATGCACTCTTATTCTTTATAGAATTTAATAAAATAAATTCAAACCAGATGTTTTTGTTATAAAAATACTGGAATATGCAAAGGGACTACCGCTGCATGTTGCAAAGTATTTATGAGGCCCAGATTTACTGATTAAAAGTCTACAGCTGACTTCTTGAATTGAAGAGAATTTGAACATTAAATGTTTTACAGAATTCACCCATGTACCTACACATGTATTGTGACATCAGCGCATGAAATAGTGAATCTATTTTTATATCCTCTTGTATGGAGTAGTTGGCGCCAAAATTATACAGCTACAATTTTGGATTGAAATCAATTTTTATACGTGTGTTAAAGCAAGATAACTTTTACTTTCTGTAACTATTAATTTAAAGTTCTTAAAATTAATTAAGTAAGAAGAATATCATAAATTTAAGAAAAAAGAGTAGAGATTATATGTAAATTTTCAGGTTCCCTATATTTACTATGGTCACTAGACTTAAACGAATTCATTCAGTAGCCTACCTGGGCTTAGGGATGTTCCGATACCACCAAAGTATCGATACCTACTCATTTCGATAATACTCAAATCTTTTTTCGATACTACTTAAATAAGTACTCCTAAAGTATCAATACTTACTTATATCGATAGTTTTTAGTACTTTTTAGTAACTCGGTAACCGAGCGCGATCACGATCAGCTTTTGCTTTCTCATTCTGTATAGGTACGTTTTGTTTATGATGCGTTCTGTATTTTTAAATGCTGACGCTGATTCTATTCGATAACAAGTAATTTTATTTCGATACCGAGTAAGTATCGCAAAATTGATTCGATACCATAAATACTTGGTATCGAATCAAAAGTATCGTGTACCTACTCATATTTACTAGTATCGGAATATCCCTACCTGGGCTGACCCTTTTATAATGTCTATTTTGCAAATCTAAATAGATTTGAAGGAATCGTTTCCATCCCCTGTTCGACATCAACCAAACTTAAATTGCATAAAAAACGTAAAATTTTAAATTGGATTTGCATCAGCCCAGATGTTACCGTAGTAGAAACATTCAAGTTTTATCTATTGCGACTGAGCAATGGCATCCTAGTGCCAGATGCCTTGAAGAGGTGTGATGTTATTGTCGCCCAGTGTCCTGGTGAAGCTGTCCTAAATCATAAAACAGTGTAATGCAAGAAACAAAATAATAGCTAATTTTCAGATACACATAGAATATGTAATACATATTCCAGAATTACATGTTAAAGTAACACTATACTCATGTAACATGCAGCAATTTTATTATAAAATGTATTTAAAAATTGTAATAAATAAATAACAATAAAACAGAGATAATATCCACGGTTTTTATTTTCTTATTTACACAACATACATTCATATACATATTATCTCACACTACAATTTCTTAATAAAATAGGATAAATATTTGATTTCCAGAAATCAAACAGCTTTTTTTATTAAGTTATTGGCATTGTCAGATAAGAAGTTTGTTAAGTAAAAGTATTTCAAGTGAATCATTTTATTCCAATTTTTTTGTATGAAACCAAAATAACATTTCACACTAGTGGGATACATTTGTATTTGCATCCACACTCTTATTTTATCCACAGGTCATTCTTTATTTAAGGCATGCAACAGCATTAAATCTAGCTAAATCATGTTACCTTCATGGCGTCAACAAGCTTCTCTACTTCCATTTTAATTTGTTGACATTTATTTGTCATAAATATATTCAGAGAGAATTGCATTTCGCAATATGTGCACCATTAAAAAAAAAAAAAAAATCCCTGCCAAACAACGTAAACACTCTGCATATCGCACCCTTAACGTAAAATTGCATATTTTTTTCTGAAATATCGATATCAATATATATCGATACTTTATTGCACTTCCGACACCCCTAGTGTAGCCAAATATAAAGCGTTCTTGCGGCTGAAGAAATTATTTGAATTTATTTTGCAAAATGTATAAATATTTTCGTATAAAGGGAGATTTTTTTGTTAATTCTTTTTATTACCTAATAGGATGGCATTTCGTAGCATATTTTTAATAATATACGTATATTGAGGGAATAGGCTATCCAGATTCCAGGAGTTGGTATTTTAAAAAAATATATTCGGCAGGCCTTTCAATGCAAAAAGAAATCGTTTTTTAAACCTGCCAAACGGAATGTACCACTCATACTTTATAACCGGCAGCAGAATATATTTGCGTTTCGTGTCATCTTTTCAAATTTATGAGACAACATAGACCGCACAATATATTCCAAAGTAACTATTAAAAAATGACTGAACCGTTCATGAGCTACTACTTATTTTGAAATACATAAAAAGTGAAGAATCTTCAATCACAAATCACTAGATTTACTTTATCCCTAAAACTACTCTCAGCCTATTTTGTATTTATGCTTGAATGTTATTCTTGAACCTTGAGTGTTGTTCTGGATTATGAGCTGTAGAGTGTAGATATAAAATTATGTGTGAAAAAGAAACAAATGAATAATAAAAAATATATATCAGCAAATTCGTATTTTCCAATTTTTTTTAGAATAACAACACTGCAATGTACTGTATCTATCACGTCGATCATCGATGTCTGTCTTATAGATTACATACTCTTTGGTCTGTCTCATCTGTGGGTTTGCTAATTTGCTTGTGGTACTCGCATCTTAAAAGTAGAAATTTATTTGTGTTATTTTTGTACTAAGTAGTAAATAAAGTTACTATCGAAACCACTTACCAACTTAAAATATTTAATTGTTAATTATGGGTTCTAAAAAACACAAAAAGGAGTCTAAAAAGAAGAAGCATAGGAGTAGGTCCCGATCGCCATTGGAGGGAGAGGAACGTGAACGGAAACGCCACAGAAAACATAAGGACCGCAAAAAGGATCGTTCACCCGATGGTTAGTTTATATTCCTTTATATTTTTTTTTACAATACGCTGCTCTCCAAGAATGATGTATATGCTATGATGAATTTATGTTTAAACCCTAATATGCTATTGTAAGACATAGAAGTCATACATGATTGGTGGAGACAGCGTCTTCCTAATTTGACAAAATAATGGCAAACTTTGCTCATTTTCAGAGTGCTGAATGCCACTCGAGATGAGAGTGCATCCCGAGTGACTCCTCAATCAGGTAGGTACAGTTGCCAGGATGATGAAAAAGTTTGAACACGGGACTTCTGTTGATTCAAATTGTTAAAGTAAAATTCTCCTCTAAAATGGGATGATAACATTGTGTATTAAGTAAAATGTTACTGTTGACTGTATCTTACCTTGATAGTAATGATATAAGTTGCAGTTGCAAATTTTGACAGCAAAGCATAAGTAAATGTGCTTCAAGTTATAAGTCACACATATTATAGAGGACAGAAGTAAAAATATTGCATAGTGCTATATTTCATTAGGCCAATTAAACTTATATTATGTAATTTAGATATAGTTGCCATATATTCTTATCATTATATATTGTTATGTTTTATAGATGAAGCTACATATATTACTATAATATACTACTATTTTTTTTTATTATAACACACATCATCCATATTTATCAAGCAATTGTACATGTTCCTATATTATATAATAGTTATGTACTCAATAAGCATTGTTTTTTCTTTGTTACAGTGGAGGAAGTTCCAGTAGACTCACATTTACAAGCAAAAGAAGTCCCTAGGTCAAAGAGTCGCAGTAGCAGTCTTGAGCCTGTTCAGCATAACAATGATAAACCAAGGTATGCTTGTATATATACTATTTACCATACCTACATACCATATTTTTATACTATTCATTGTATCAGATTAGTGTACTTATTTTTGCAAGGATTTATATGACAGAAATTGAATATTTTTTTACAGCCTGCAAAATGTGTTATGGGTTTTAGTCTAGTGACCATGCATTGTGGTATCCATAGTAACTTTTCGTCAAGTATAGAATTGTTCCAACCAAAATGCTTCTAACAAAGCCACTATTTATTGCTTGACAAAATCTAGACACATTCTTATATGAAAATTTTAATATGTATTTAATCATATTCAAATATTTTCAATTAAAACTGTGTAAATTTCAGTGAAAAAAAGCGCAAGGTGGAGAAATCTAAGTCACCTGTTGCAGCACCTGCCTCAGCTCAGGAGAGCCTGTCTATTGAAGAGACAAATAAGTTAAGAGCTAAGTTGGGCCTCAAACCTCTTGAAGTCAATGAAAAGCCAGGTTGTTTATTCTTAACACTAATTCTGTTATTTCTAAAGTCAGTAAATTTATAGTTACAATAACTATAAATTTATAAATAATAAATATAATATCAACACTTTGAATCTATTATGTTCACTAGTTAAGTAAGCTTTGCCATTCCCTTAAATAAGTTTTTGTTTTGATCAGTATAAAAAGGTAATTAATTCCTGACCTTATACTGTAAATGGCAAAAATGCTCTTCTTTTATAAAAACCTATCAGTGCATTGTCCCTGAAAAGAAATTAATTATTGCTTTTGTTAAAACTATGTTACTAGACTAATTCTCCGATAATTTATAAATATGTACTAATGTTATTTAGCACAATCACTGTCCGAAAAACAAACATAATAAATAAATATGATGAGAATTAACACATAATAATTAATGATTGTATCAACAGCGGATGATGGAATGTTAAAAGATGACTTGGGTGAATTCTATCATAAGCCTGCACCCAACTTATCCCAGCAGAAGAAGTCAGACAAGATACGCGAAAGACTTGAAGAACGCAGAGAAAAAAGGAAACTCGAGACAAAGTAAGAGACATTGCATAACAATGTATTTAAAACAATTCTATCATATTTGTCTCATAAACATGTGAATATGCGACTTCAATATTGTAGCAAAATTTTTGTTGATGGCACTTTTATCTATTTGCCTCAAAGACCCTAAACAATGAGTTGTATTTTTCTGCAGATTAAAAACAAATCTCCTCACGGAGGCATCTGACGATGAAGATGCGTTGGCATGGGTCAAGAAGTCACGGCAACTGGATCAACAGAAAAAAGAAGCCGAAAAGCGGGTATTTACTTATTTATTTCATATAGCTTACTAAAAGTAATTATAAAGTACAGAAAATAGTTATATTTTAATATTTCCATGTTAGTTATTTGCATACTAGAAACTTTGGCTTGAAAAATATTTTTAATTTATGGTTTTTATAATTACGTTAAAAAAATGGGATAAGAGAAGTACTGTTATACATATTAGAGTCTTTACATAAGTAAGTGTTCCTAAGTGTTTAAGAGATGAAACATTTTTGTGGTATGGGACAGGCGGCGATGCTGGATGAGATGGATGCAGTGTTCGGTGTCGGCGCATTGGTTGCTGAAGAGCAGCTGAAAGAGCGACAGCACACCTACACGGACCGACATTTGCGGGGACTACGCGTCGCACACGATATAGAAGAGGTAACAAGTAATTATTAATCTTAATTAAGGATTATTAAGATATATTTATAAGATTTATCAATGAATTTAGATATATACAAAATAAATACTAAAAATATATTAATAATATTTTAGTTGCCCGAGGAGCGGGAGACAATCTTGACGCTGGCGGACAAGGACGTGCTGGCGGAAGATAACGAAGACGTACTTGTCAATGTCAACGTGCTTGACGACGAGCGCTACAAGAAGGTACTAAATCATACTAGTGCATAATAGATAATTTATTGGAATGTACTTAGTATTAGTTTAATAATGTATTAGTTGTGGATATCATATAGAACTCCTATAGAGATCCTAAACCTATCATATTAGTTCGCACTTAAGCGGATGGAATAATTTATTTTATAAATATATTTTATTTAATACGGTAAATGCCAGTTGTTTTGTCATTTGCTGTATACCTGCAATAGTTGAACATAAGATAGGAACAGAAGTCTGAAGAACACACTATAATACTCAGCAAAAAAATTTAATCCTTATGTGATTTTACTTCAGAACATTGAGGAGCGTCGCAAGGCGGCGGCCGGCTACCAAGCATACGACGAAGAGAGTGAAATGGCAGTGGCTTTGGGTTATAATAAGCCACTTCTATCCAAATATGACGACACTATTAATCCTGAACATAAGGCTCGTTCTGCTGGATTCCATCTTGGTGACGAAGCTGCATTGGAGGCTGGACGGCTCCGAGAAATGATGGTAAGTAAATCTAGCACTTAAAGAGTTTCAACTGTTTTTGTAATTATGTATATCTGTGATAGATGATTATGGTAACTTTTATTTTATTGTATTGAATTCAACATTTTTTATTAAATTAAAACACAGCAAGGTATTGATAGATGTTTAATATATCGCAGAGGGCGGAGCGCCTAGCGGGTGGGCCTGACAAGCGTCTCGAGTCACTTCAGTTGCCAGCTCTGCGTATTGCTTCTGACTACATGGATGAAGCAGAGATCAGTACCAAGTTCAAGAAGATTAAAAAGAAGGTTAATATTGTTCAATTATAGTATATAGTATAGAACCGTTACACTCAAACCAGGAACTTAAAAGTGTCTCAATAAACGAAATACATTATTTTTAATTTTTAAATAAGTTGCTTATTTTGTACATGTATAGTATAATTAATATTTCAGGGTAAGATTCGCAAAAAGCCGAAGCAGGAACCCATTGACGTGGACGACTACGAAGCCGGAAATGCGCCACTTGAAACTGATGACACAGGTAAGCTAATTAACAACTTCATTTTCATTCAAGGTAATTTTAGAATGATTCCTGTAAAATGTAAACCTTCAAAATCAGCAAAAATCCTTCAGCTATTGAAAATTTACATAAAGAGTATCAGTATGTTGAAATTCGTGATGCATTATTTTATATTGTAGATGTGAAGTTGGAGACTCTCCAACCTGTAATGGATGAAGAGGAGGTCGAAGTGGATGGTGAGCTGCAGATCGCCGTGGCAAGGGCCAGGAGACTTAGGCTCGCTGAGAGACAGGAACCGGTGCTGCCCAAGGTTTGATCATTTTTTTTGATCAGTTACAGTTTTATTTTCAACCTTTTTGTCTTTCTATATACCAATTGCATTTATATGGCCTCCTATAAAGAGTAAAGTAATATTACTGCTCATATTCCATTACCTAGTTCAAACTCAAACCAGCTTTTTATAATTTTCAAAAATGATTTACATTATTTGCCACTTAGCAATTCAAGCACTTAGCGAAATCCTGTTGTTTAATAATATTTTAATTGCAAGTCTTAGTATTGAGTGTCTTGATTTCCAGGTGGAAGAAATTCTCGACAAGGTCAAGAAGGAGGAGTCTGATGAAGAAGGTACGGAAGGTGGAGGCAGTGGCATGGTGTTGGATTCAACAGCTGAGTTCTGTCGAACTCTGGGAGATATACCCACGTACGGACTTGCCGGAAACCGTGACTCTACCACTGAAATTATGGTTAGTTTTGATAGTTTTTATATCCATCTGAAGATTAAATTCTTATTTTTTTAAATTTATTGTAGACACAATCAAATTAACAAAAGAATATATTTTTTAAATACGTTTTTATATGAATAATGAATCTAAAACAAGATCATTCAACCTGATTCTTAGTAAAATTGTTTACGTTATTTCAATAAAATGTTTAACGGCTGAATTAAATTTGGCCTTATGTGCAATCTGTGTTTGCATGTGTGTTATTTTTCCCTAGAAGACAATATTATAAATTAGTTTTGATACTATCCTGTTTATATATAAGCGAATACCAAATTTATAATCTTGATAAATGAAATATGGCTGTATTCTTTTTATATATTCTTGTATAATCAAACTCAAGCTTAATTTATGCCACTTACTATAATTCATAATGTGGTATAAAATTTACCAATGAAATGAATATAATAATACATACCAGTGATGGATTTATAGGACTTCGAGCAAGAAGATAATGAGGCGGAAGCAGAATCAGCAAACGGATCTGGCGCTTGGAGCCGCGTGGAATTGGGCAGCGAGGCTCCAGCGGAACTAGTAGCGGGGTCGTCTGTTGGATTGGGGGCGGAGCCCGCGCTCGGAACTGGCGTGGCGGGAGCCTTACAGGTAGCTCTGAGCAAGGGCTACTTGGAGAGGGCTGGGGCTGCGCCGGCGCCGCGCTCCCGCCTGAACCACCTCTTGCAGGCCCATCACTACTCCATAGAGGACAAGACCTATGGGTAATATAAATACTGCAGACCCGACTCAGATTAGCCTTTATGAGTATATTTCAGTATAATTTTGTCAATACGAGTAGATATATTAACAGTATAAACCTATTTTCAGTAACCGCTTTATACTTGAGTTTTAATGTATTTTTTGAAGATTTTTATTCCATTACGATATAACTTATTGAATGGTAAAATAAGCAATAATATCTTTAAACATGGTTCAATGAGCGTAGTCCATAATAAATAACCCAAACGGTCTACAGGGAGGACGACAAGTACAGTCGACGCGAGCGCGGCCATCACGGCGGAGGCGCTCTCAGCGAATTTCGGGAGAAGAGCAACTTCCGGCCCAACATTAAGTTGGAGTACGTCGATGACGATGGTCACGCCCTCTGCCCTAAGGAGGCCTTCCGTTACCTGTCGCATAAATTCCACGGCAAAGGCCCCGGAAAGAACAAACAGGAGAAACGAATCAAGAAGGCCGTACAAGAGGGGGTAAGTTGTCAATTTAGCTTAATACATTTATTACCATTATTATTCATAGTGAGTGAGAAAACTTGGACAATAGAATGTTTTTGATTTTACGTTGACGGATATAACCGGGTCATTAAAGAGATATGATTGATTACCCGGGTTCGAGTACAAGTAACATTTGTGTGATGATTATATCTGGCTGGTGTCTGAGTTATATATATGGGTTTATAAAGAGTATAGTATAAAATATCTAGGGCTAACCGACCGTATATGCAATGTGTCTCGATATAATTATATAATACTAACTATAACTATTCTAAATACAGCTTATGAAGAAGATGAGCTCAACAGACACTCCACTGGGTACATTGCACATGCTGCAGCAAAAGCAGAAAGAGACGCACTCACCCTACATCGTGCTTAGCGGGACCAAGAGGGACAAAAACTAACCTCATGTCATCGCTTAAACATTTAATTATTAATTTGCATATTATGTAATGAAATACTTAACTGTTTATAATTTTAAATGTTTTCTTTGACCAGAACATCAATATATTACAAACTAATTATATATCAAAAAGCTGCAAAGAATGATTAGGTATATACATGGGATCTGTAACTTTTTAGTAGAATGTATTGAATTAAAGGTTTCAAAGAATATAAACTTTTCATTTTTATATTTATAAAACCGATGAAAATACTAGTGATCATCCTATCAAGACTTGATACAAACCAATTTTTTTAAATATACGATCTAATCAAATAAGTTTAAATAACTTTTATATAATGTAATTAATAACTTTAAAATAATCGTGCCAAAGTAACCGGATACATAACTTATGATTAATTGGTAGGTAAGTGTAAATAGTTGCATTAGCTAAATGAAACCATTTTATTTATTCGATCGGTGAGCGTTATAAATGTATGTTAGTTATATTACTATGCTCACTCGTTGAAGAAAGTATATCTTCATTATGAACCTCTTTTAAAACTTCTTCGATTATTATTTTGAGAGGAGAACAACAACGTCAGTGTCCATTTTGCAATATAGTCTGATCGTATGATGTAGTGTTTTATATTTTACGTTAGTGAAAAGATAAGCAAATAATCAACATGACGGAGGACTGTCCTCCCCCCCCCCCCCCCCCCACCGGCCGGGGGGGGGGGGGGGGGGGGGGGGGGGGGGGGGGGAGGAAGGGGGGGGGGGGAAAAAAAAAAAAAAAAAAAAAAAAAAAAAAAAAAAAAAAAAAGGGGGGGGGGGGGAAAAAAAAAAAAAAAAAAAAAAAAAAAAAAAAAAAAAAAAAAAAAAAAAAAAAAAAAGGGGGAGGAGGGGGGGGGGGGAAAAGGGGGGGGGGGGGGGGGGGGGGGGGGGGGGGGGGGGGGGGGGGGGGGGGGGGGGGGGGGGGGGGGGGGGGGGAAAAAAAAAAAAAAAAAAAAAGGAGGGGGGGAAAAAAAAAAAAAAAAAAAAAAAAAAAAAAAAAAAAAAAAAAAAAAAAAAAAAAAAAGGGGGGGAGGAGGGGGAGGGGGAAAAAAAAAAAAAAAAAAAAAAAAAAAAAGGGGGGGGGAAGGGGGGGGGGGGGGGGGGGGGGGGGGGGGAGAAAAAAAAAAAAAAAAAAAAAAAAAAAAAAAAAAAAAGGGGGGGGGGGGAAAAAGAGGGGGGGGGAAAAAAAACAAAAACGGGGGGGGAGGGGGGAAAAAAAACAAACAAAAAACCCGGGGGGGGGGGGGGGGGGGGGGGGGGGGGGTTTTTTAAAAAAAAAAAAAAAAAACCCCCCCCACAAAAAGGGGGGGGGGGGGGGGGGGGGGGGGGGGGGGGGGGGGGGGGGCCCCCCCCCCCCCGGGGGGGGGGGGGGGGGGGGGGCCCCCCCGGGGGGGGGGGGGGGGGGGGGGCCCCCCCCCCCCCCCCCCCCCCCCCCCCCCCCCCCCCCCGGTTTTTTTTGTAAAAAGGGGGGGGGGGGGGGGCAAAAAAAAAAAAAAAAACCAAGGGGGGGGGGGGGGGGGGGGGGGCCCCCCCCCCCCCCCCCCCCCCCCCCCCCCCCCCCCCCCCCCCCCCCCCCCCCCCCCCCCCCCCCGGGGGGGGGGGGGGGGGGGGGGGCCCCCCTTGATTTTCTTAAGGGGAGGGTTTTGGGGGGGGGAAAACCCCCCGGGGGGGGGTTTTTTTCTTTGGGGGGGGGGGGGGGGGGGGGGGAAAAAAAAAAAAAAAGGGGGGGGGGGGGGGGGGCCCCCAAGGGGCCCAAACACAAAAAAAAAAGGGGGGCCCTCCTTTTTTGGGGGGGGGGGGGGGGGGCAAAAAAAAGGGGGGGAGGGGGGGGGAAAAAAAAAAAAAAAAAAAAAAAAAATTTTTTTTGGGAAAAAAAAAAAAAAAAAAAAAAAAAAAAAAGGGACCCACCCCAAAAAAAAAAAGGGGTGGGGGGGGGGAGAGATTGGGGGGGGAAAAAAAAAAGGGGAAAAGTGGGGGAAAAAAATATTCGTTGCTCACAACTCGCGATGTCCATCCCAGTTAGTCGATATTATTGACAAAAAAAGGAGGGGCGGAGGAAGGGCTACATTAAAACAAAACCATTCTATGTTTCTGCCGCTATGCCTGTTTACTGTATCCCACTTTCCCTCATTACAAGCGCCGTTCGGCGTTCAAGTAAAAACACGTATAGTAGGCAAGTTTCATTAGTTTTAGCATATTAAAAATCACTGGTTACCTGCGGTTTCACCCGTAACATTTAAAATAATACGGGACACATCGAAACATTTGAAGACGAATAATTATCCCAAGATTTTAGACATTTTCCGCTGATTTCCCAGCGTGTTGCTAATTTTTCATATCGAACCAGTGGTTCTTGAGTTATGTGCGTTTAAACAAACTCTTCTGCTTTATAATATTAGTATATATAATATATAAAATAAAAGAAAACTCCCGTTACTCACTTATCGTGTACAATCCTTTTACTTATTGTTTTAATTTCACAGAAGAATATGTGAGCGTGGTTGAAAAGGCCAAAAAAATTAAGAAAGATAAATCCACCATTCACGCTCTGCGGCAGGAACCAGAGCCAGGAGTTACGTCGGCCTCGGACGTGGGAATGGGCGGCGAGGGGCTAGTAGTCATAACAGCACTGCAAAATCCGAGCGGCCGTCTTGTTGAGCTGCAGCTTAACCGATCACTCGTGCCTACAATGCTCTTACGCGTGCTGATGCTCTGCCTGCCTTATCAGCCTAACCTCATTCGCCTTACAGTGCGCCGGGGTACTTTTGAAAGTAAGACCATCGCGGCAATCAGCCAGTTATTAGTACAATCCCAAATCACGGAGCTGTATTTGAACGACTCTCCGGTGCCGGGCCACCGCTACAGCCAGCTGCTTGCTTACCAGTCTCGACTCCAGTGCCTAAGCCTCGATCGTTGCGGCCTGGACGATGACGACTGTACCGAGATTGCGAGTAAGCTGGCTCATCCCCATCCGGCCTCGCAGACCCTGCTCGTCCTTTCGATGGGCTCCAACATAATTTACAATCGTGGTGCCTTAGCGCTTGGTGCTATGTTACGGAGCAATCGCAAATTACGCTATCTGAATCTCTCAGGAAACCAAATATCGAACAGAGGTGCTGCAGCTATCTTCGATAGCCTAATGGAGTTTCCCCTGACCTACTCGGATATTGTTTCAAAACGTTTACGAGCTCTGCAGTATATTAAATTGAAACAAGATGTTTACACAAAATGCTTCAGCGATCTAGTCGCAACTGCGAGCGACAGTAAGTCAGAGGCTCGAAGAAAAGGCACAACACGGCGGAAGTCAGTGAGTGGTATGTCGACTGTGGGCTCCCTAAGCCCGAACGAGCTAGCGGCAAAAGCTGAATTCATGACGACCCAACTTATCGGACCTTACATCGAGCCGTTTAACAGCGAGGGCACATTTACAAAAGAGAGAGCCGTATACTCGTATGGCAACTTGTGCTTGTCTTATCTGAACATGTCATATAATAATTTGGGCCATGCGAGTGTAGTGAAGCTAGCAGAGGCAATACAGGCTCAGCAGAGGATCAAGGCACTGACTCATACGACAGAGATGGGTCTCGTGCGCGTGCAGTTAGAAGGCAATGCACTACCTGCAGACACTGATGAGATGGACACCGTGCAGGCCATGCTTGACCGTGCCATGCTCTGTGGTAGTAAAGGTCGCAAGAGTGAGAAAATCACAGTAAAGTTAAGCAGGCGTTGAGGCTGGTGTCTATGATATTACAAACTGGATTCTCTATGATGTACTTAGTATAAACATGGAAAAGAAGCATAAAATATTCCAATTTTGTAGAATTTAAGACTTACCAAATGTATATTATCTGTTACGGGTACTGCTAGACGAAGGAGGAAATTGAAGGAGATTAAGCCAGGTTTTCCTAGTATTAATTGTGTGAAGACCGATTTATAATAGAACAACGTTGTAATTCGGACTTCGGAAAACATTGGCTTACTTATATATATATATAAGTACGTTAAGTTGTGATAAAGTTTTTATTGAGTAGTATATAGACAACTATACTATTTTTAATTAATTAAAAACAATAATGATAAAACGTGTCCTAATCAATACTTACTTATTCCTTACTTACCTACACGTAAATAATAAAAGCCCCGATTAATTGCAATAGTTAATTTTATAGAGAAAAGTACATAAGCTATATCAACAAAAATTCAAAACCTATCATTGTACTATTGATAAAAATAAAAACAAAGTAGACAATCGGTTTTAATGTTGAAATTCAAATGGAGGAACAATGATGTTAGTCAGAAAACAATGTTACCTAAACATACGTAGCCTAAAATTACAGTTTCCACTCATTATTCAATACATATCATTTTTGATCGAGTTTTAATCACAGTAAAATACTGGCTGAACTTAACACATAGGTATATACTGCCAAGTAAATAACTAATGTTTTTGAAGCGTCTTACGCTGACCACGATTGCTGCAAAAGCACTCTCAACTTCTATTATATCCCTGATTTTTTTTAATGCGTGATTCTCGCATAAATTTGTACAATAGACAATATTATCTGACAGTTATTCGTCATTATTTTGGCGATTTTGTTACGAAGTTTAATCAGAACGTATATATAATTTTATTTAAATATATTTTAAGTTATAATAATTATGACCGAGGGCGACCGATGTACGCCCCTTGATCTTGTACACTTTTTACCTTATGCTTGTTATCAGCTGCAAGCACCATTCAGCGTTGTTGTATCTACAAGGATTCTAGGTAAACAGATATCTTAGTTGCTATCTTCTTTTAATGAAAATATTTTGAGTAACAAGTAAGTATTCTGTCTACTTGTTTCAGAGGAATACGTAAATGAAGCCGACAAAGCAAAGAAAACAAGAATGGAAAAGTCAACACCCATCGTTGGTTCGCAAGTGCAAATATCTGGTACAGACATCAAGGAGAATCTTGTTAACGTGAACACCTGCGGTGACGATGACACCGTTGTTGTGACAGTCGTGGTAGACACACAAGGGAGAGTCGTCGCGCTCGATCTGATAAATACTATAGTGCCTGTATATTTTCTCCAAATTTTCGAACTCTGTGTTCCATACCATCCCAAACTAAATAAAATTACGTTACGATCATGTCCCGTAAGCGATAAAACCATTTATGAACTCTCAATTGTCTTATCCAAGTCTCAAATATCGGAAATTTACTTAGATAAAACCCCGCTAGCTCATTGCAATTGCACCGTACTTCTTCAACATTCAAGGCATTTAAAAAATCTAAGTTTAAATGGTTGCGGACTAACTGATGATGACTGTGAGAACCTGGCTGTCTGGCTGCAGCAGCGAAGGCTCTCGTGTCACCTGCGGGTACTATCCTTGGCTTCCAACTTTATACAAGACCAAGGTGCTATCGCCCTAGCCAATATGTTACGATCTAATCGTCATTTGCGTTACATTAACCTTGCCGACAATCAAATAACAGACACCGGAGCCCTTGCTATATTCAACACTTTGATACAGTTTCCGCTGACGCAAAACGAAATTCATACTAAGCGATTACATAATTTTGAATATCTAAAACAGTATAGGGATGTGTACAGAAAATTTTACCAAGAGGCGATCACATCATACAACGAGAAGATATTCGACGACCGCAGCGGTGGGCGGAGGAAAACTGCAGGAAAACGTTCGAACGTGTCTCTAGCTGTTAACCCCGGTCAAAACGTGGCTACGGACGTCGTTACGGCTGCCACCATCGCCACCGTGGACTCAATAGGCCCCAACGACAATCCCTTCAGTGTCAGTGAAACTCTGTACCAAAATGGTCAATTATACTGCGTAGGAAACACAAGTCTCGCTTACTTTAACATTTCCCACAACCACATCAGTATAATAAGCGTGTTAAAGTTGATAGAGGTTTTGCGCTACCAGGACAATTTTAAAGCGGGATTAGTGCGCGTGATGCTGGAGGGGAATCTACTGCCTTTCAACTCGCCCGATCTGTTGCAATTAGCAGAACTGCAGCGTCGTGCTGTTGCCCGTTTGGGCCTAGCTGGACTCGGAAAAACAGACAGGAAGAATACGCGTAAACGCTGACTTTATAATTAACATTTTATTAGCTTTTAGATAAATAGTTTACTTTTAGAATAATGTTAAATTTATTAATAATGAATATTTAGCTTTGTAGGAAATAAAATAGTTTTTTATAGATAATTTTTATTGTTCATAATAATCGAAAATAATAAATATAGTTATGATTACGATGTCTAATGAGAAGGCTATTGCGGAGGTGCGGGCGGTTCGAAGTGAGGTCTTCGGGCAGGCGCTCGCTTCAATCGCGTGGCCCGCACGAGTTCTGGAGTCGGAGGCCGCCGCACGGGCTGGGTCGATGCCATGCGTAGGTGCGTGTATAGCGGGATCTATAGGAGACAACTTCTAACCATTCTCCTTTAACTGAAACTTATTCAGGAGAGTACGTTAGACGTAAATAAAGCTCTGTGGTCTGGTACATATGTTACTTTACTAGAAATAACAGCAAATGTATTAACAAACAACTATTAGGGTGACGCCACAATACGCGTGCGTCACATAACAAAAATCTCATCTCATCGCATCGCTGCACCATATCGGTCGCTTTCAAGTGTCGAAGTGTTTAAAGACCAAAAAACACTGGTCGGCCAGAACCTTGGCTGGCATAATAATAAAACTGACCGTGGGCAGTGAGTCGTCGAGACGAATAGTCTGGTGCGCATCGGGGCGCTGCGGCAGCGCAAAGTAGTGTCCCAGCAGCGGAGGCGGTGGAGGTGCGCCGAAGGTGCGCGTGCGCAGCTCGTGTTCCGTGATATCGCGAAGCTTGTCTATTTCCACCTGCCCCGGCACGTAGCGAGACACCCATCCCCCTCGCCACACCTGCCACAAGTGTATTAACATTATACAAAAACATAGATAAAATTCCTATTGAGACTAGGTAACAAATTACCATTTTAATACTAATTAATTAAGAGTACGGTGTACCTTGAACGTAGTGAAGCTGGCGACCTTCTGAACATCAGGAGGGAACCGGGTGTCGGTGAGTGACCACGGCACGAAGCTGCCTAACGTTCCTACGTATTCGCCCGACAGCCGCCATGCGCGGACGCTGTAGTCGGACGACCCGCTACCAAAGCGAAAATAAAATAGTAATTTTATTTTCGCTATAACATAACAGTAGTTAGATAACCAAAATATTTTTTAACATTGTCATATATTTTCATCTATTTGCTGTAAGTATCTCACCTGGATGTTTTGTTATGTGATTATACCTGAAAAGTAATTCAAGGTGGTCGACGTAGGCCAGGCTGGTGACACATCGCAGATGCGCCTTGTAGCTGTTAAGTAGCAGAGGCAGCGGTTGGTCTCTGACGCAGCGCTTTGCTCGTCCCTCGATACGGTCCCGCCACAGAAACGGAAACTTCAGCCGCAACTTTGGCATGCTTATGTGCGTCTGTCCGTAAAATATCAAGACGTACTCACGTATAAGATACTTAACATAATTGGATTGCGAAGATAGTTGGAACAGAATACGGAAGAACTGTACACGCACTTGCCTCATTTAAATAGAATTCGTATAGTACTTTAGGAACCATTAACAAATTATTTAAAAATGTCAACTAAGGATATTAGAATTCATTTTATCATTAATACCTTCTCAAGGGTGAGATAGTTAGTCATGAGCCACACTTTGATGTAACCAACTGTGGTGCCGGTGAAAAGATAGTTATTGTCGACGTCTGTAGCAAAGGCAGACACGTAGTCTCCTGCGGTGTGGATGCCCTGGAAAGCGCCCTGAATCCCGCCTGCTGGGTGCTCTGACCAGCATTGCACTTGTCCGTTTTCCAAGGACAGCATCAGAGACGCTGTTAACGCATAAAAAAATTTACATCAATACCATGAAGATTAGAGCTTATTTTCCAGGAAATATAAATGTGTAATGCTTTATCTACAGGTACATATTTATTAAACGAAAAACCAGCAAGATTACGAGTTCTATAGTTAAACAAATTCAACAAGTCTAAAATCATTTTTGACAAAACTGAATTGATAAATATCGCTCAAGTTTTGGATCTACTTAAAATATGGAATGATATTGCGAGGTTGGCTAACCGACGTGCATGTGCACGGGGCGGGTCTGCAGAAAGACCATCGCGTGAACGGCGAGCTGTCGCATAACTTGCGCACGCGCAGGTAAGCTCACCGCAGATACGCGCCGGGCGCGTGCCTTCTCCATCGCAGACGCCGCATCGATTACCGAGTCGCGTGCACCGCCCATACTTCAGATAAATTTTTAAAGTGCAAAGCTAATACCACAATGCAATATTACTTTATGCGAGGGCCCTCTGAATTTAATCGATTTGTTTTCTAACTCATTAACATCACACCGATATATGTCTTTTTAAAATAAATCTACTCATATATGTCGAATATTGATAGTATCAAGCGACTTTATAACCTGGGGTAGTGAATTTAAAACGAAATCCTGAAAAATATTCTATGAAAAATCGCACACTGCCTCATTTTGATCATATAATTAGTAGTATGTGTTAAATGTGTGTAATAAGTATATAAACCTGGGCCGGCGCAGTATGGAAGAGCCACGATTAGCGGAGGACCCAGCAGTTGTGTGCGGAGAGGCTGCGCGCTTGCTATATTGCATCTTTATACGCAGCATTGGTTCCGTGCACGAAAATCGCCTGCAATATACTTCAAAACGTTAGAACAAGTGTGACATAATTATATACAAATAACTTTTCTGAGTTTGATAAAAAGAAACAAAACCGATTACACACCATTATTGGCCAAGATGGCATCTTTTATCGAAGGAAACCTCGAAGAGATCAATAGTGTTACCGGTATGGCTGCCCAGTCTCCAATTTCCAGAATATGAGCTCAGAGTTGTACGACGAGGTAGCGAGGGTTAGCGGAGGTCGCGCGGCAGCAGCCAGCACGTCATCCGTGTGCCGCGTCTCCCATGACTTTCCTGTACGCTGCATCCCGCCTTCCTCGAACTCTGTCACGTGCCGGTTCCACCCCACAGCCAGGATACTAACCAACAGCCATAAAAAAATACTATTAACTGTATAATTTTTATTTTTAAGTTATTATTTATGCTAATTTTAAAAAGGCACACTAACAAAATCTACAGTCACCATCCTACGTGCGTCAACGACACGGGTGTATAAAATTTTAAGGGAAACTGTTGAGGGACTATAAAAAAGGAAATGCCGGTTAAAACTGTAATATTCACTTTGTGTAACACTCCAGAATCTCTTGCGCTAAGAAAACTATTATGCATTATAAATTGTCTTTTATTAAGATAAAAATATTACTAATTTACATTTTAAAGGGAAAAAAATTAAAAAAAAAAACTAAACCAAAAATTTTCTTTCAATAGCATATTCTTTTCATTATTGGTGCCGGAATAATCAGTTTGTAGTCATAACGATTTCTCCTTAAAATAATATTTTATTTATTTATTAATATTTTGTGAAATCACGCACCGCCCTTCTACCCAGAAACAGTTGGTTACTTCACACATATGCTCTATCGTCATCTCCTTCAGGCACACACCCGTATTGAAGTTCCACACCTATAATACCAATACCGCGATTTTAAAAGTTTTAGTACTTTAAAAGAAGCGAATCGCATCCCTATTTTATTTATCTATGTACCTCACGTGGCTGGCGAGCTGAATAGGCGTAAAGTACTTTATTATGAATTCGAAAATGACAAAATACGTGCGTTGTATGAGAAGGTTCCACTCACCTTAAGGGTTCCATTCCTTGCTCCGGTAAGCAGCAACTGGTCACCCGGGTCGAAGCAGGCGGCTGTGATCTCCACTGGGATCAACTCACCGTGCAACAGCCGCGTGTGCGCCTCTCGGATGAGCACGTTACGCTTACCTATTTAATTCGTGTCATAGAAATACTTGACGCTAATATGACCGAAACACAACAATTATATAAAATCAAAAAAAAAACCAAACTAAGAATCTACTTGAATTGCTCTTTGAATTTAACAGGTCCGTAGGTAGCACACATGAGGATATTTGTTGTGTACGATCTGTCTTATGATGATAGATTATATATAGTATTTCTCTGATTAATTGGAATTCTCTGTAAGAGCCTGCTTTTAGCAATGAGACAGCCCTTTTGTATCGCATTTGCGGTGTAAACTTTATTTTACAAATAGAGAATTGTAAATATTATTATTTTTTAAGATAATATTAAAGAAACTAATATGCAAGTAGTGCATGTAGCAGGCATAATTTCATACTGGTAATGTATACTTAAATTTGTATGATGTAGAAGTCTGTGTTACATTCAAAGATAAGCCTCACCAGTAAGAGGATCCCAATTGATGATTATGCTGTCCATACCACAGGTGATGATGACTTTAAAGAGCGGATTGTAGAGGATACGTGCTATAGCTCTTGAGTGTGTAAAACCGTCGGTGTGGTGTGGATTGATCTGTTCGTCCAGTACTAATACTGCAATTTTGACTGCAGCTAGAATCAATTCGCGTGTAGCGGCATTGTACACGCATGAGATAGGCGTGCGCTCGCCTACCTGGGCCGGAATGTCGATGTACGTCTATGCGTCGACAAAGAAAATTCACTTAAATAACTAAGTACTTACCATGTACATTAGAACGACATAGGAAATATGATCTTTTCACCTGAATGCAATTCTGACCCTGAACATCCCAGACCTTGATCACCCTGTCGCGTGATAAGGAATAGACGATGCTGGCACGGTTCTGCAACACGAGTGCGACGATGCCCGCGTGATGGCCGTGCAGCGCAGCGCTGGCCTTGCTCGGCACGAAAGGGTTCCACACACGCACCGAGCAGTCGGGTCCCCCCGTCACTAAGACGTGGGCTTCCTCGTCGAAAGCGAAGCATTGAATACCCTAACGCAGAGCATTATTGACCATTTGAGAATCATCCTTTTCACACAACTTTTTTATTTATTTCTGAATTTGTTACTATTTATACAAAAACTTACTATCAAAGACTAGATAATATAGAGCTATATTGGTTATTACTAGTTTACTTTTATTTTTATTCGTTTCTCTGTATTTAAGATAACTTTGTCGAGATGGAACATGTTGTGCGTTTTGGAGCCAGCGAGGTCGCACATGAGCAGTGAGTCGGGGCAGGTGGCGCAAGACACTATACAGTGGAGTGAGGCGTAGAACGACACCTGCCGCACCCATTCACTGTGAACTCCACGCAGCTCGGTCAGCTTCATCTCTGCCAGTAGATGCGGCTGTAGGTCAACACTGATTAATAAAAAAATATATACGACATTCATTTCCCGTTTCGTTTCTCCATGTTTTTATTAATTTCATAATGATATCTAGGACGACTTGGTCGCGACCTCTATCTAATCCCTGTTAAGACTGGGCATATCTCCAGTCTATAACTCTCAAATTCTGATGACTAGGTAGATCACACGGAGCATTTAAGCTAAGTCCTAGTTACGTTAAGTTTAAGGATACCATTGATTTTTTTCCAATAAGTGTCATACTGCAAATATGCAAACCCTTAATTCGGCAACTTCCAACGATATATTTAGCATAACTAAGATTGGCATCAAATTTAATAACAGCAAACGAATAGAATACCCGACGTTGCAAGTCGATGTGTCGTAGCTGTATAAGTGCTCGACCAGCCTGATTTCGAAAGGGACCACGATCCACCGGTGAGAACTGCAATACACGGACATTACCGCCTACGTCGCCACAAATCAACGTGCATTTTTCATTAATGTCTTTGTGAAAATGGTAGTACATTGTGCAAATCTGAAAACAATTATTACTAGGAGCATTGTCGATCGACAAAACCTATTTTGTCTGAGTAAACATACATACCATATATTCCCAACTAGTGATGACGATCTTTAAAGTGAAGGTCTTGGCTGTGCAATCGTAAAAGCGTAAATCTCGCTCTGTAGAACTCGTCACTATAATATTTACGTCCGGCATGCATACCATATCCGTAACCCACGTTGTACGGACCTTCAGGTGGGCTGCGATATGCAAACTTTATCACGATATTTTCATTAGCAAAATACTATACCTATAATTGACTACCAACACTGAATAATATTTAAATTAAGGTAACTAACGACTTGAGGAGAAAGCTGTGCGTAAGAGAGTCATGTCAAGCGACCACCAGTTAATCATGCCATCCCGACTTGCCGTAATGTAGTTTCCGGTCAGGTTGTTGGTGCTACGGTCCTTGGCAACATCTGGGCAAAAACATATGCGGGAAATGGGATGACGATGTTGTGAGCGCATCACTGTAGGAAGTCCCATTATTGGTAGTTGCAGAGAAGCTCGCTCATTTTCCGGATCATTCAGGAAGTATCCCAGAAGTAAATGCGATACCAGCTCATCCCAATCTATTTCTCCCTCCCGTGAAGTATTTATCTAACGTTTATATAACACATATTACTTTGTAAGGCATAATGTAAATCATATTCTAAAATATAATATAGAATAATATAAAATCTTACTTTTAGAAACAGTATTTTAAATTCATCATCATCATACTCAACATTTAGAAGTGTTCGTAATAGATTTCTAAATTCATTTGGCAACATTTTATTTCTGTACGCTTCTTGGAATGATTCTTTAATCTTGATCATATCGGGTATAGTACACCTTTCGTGAAGTGGGGCATTTTTTAACTTTGTACGAATAAGAGGTGCTGTGCTACCCTCCGATTTAGAAGAAATCGACATTATCGATTTTACATCCATGTCGTTAGCCATTTTTTATATAAATTACTAATATAAATAACAATTACTTCTCCCGAAAAATATAATCAAAGTAATCAATCAGGTTAAAAAAAGGTTTATTAATGTAGTAGGTATCACTTCAAGCAGATATAGATACTAAAAACAAAGTGATTTTATACTCTCTGGATTTGTATCTATGGAAATGGCGGTAAGGTCTTACGCTATCACCCTCGTATTATCACACAAAAAAATTATGGTAATGTGACTGATATAGTCACATTATCATATTTTTACTGATACCTACTGATTTAATTTAATTAATATTTACACTTTTTTGATGTTGCTGTTTAGTAAATATATGTAAAAAATTTCCATTCATGTGAATTTGTTCGTCTCACTACTGCCACTCACTAGTTTACAGATTTTCAATCAAAGGTTTTACATTGTTAGTGTCTAAACGACATTACATTTCACAGTATTCATATTATTAAACTAATTAAGCTTTAAGATTCATTGCTTTTAAGGTAGAATATTGGGAAATATACGACGATGATCTGGCAGCATTGCAGTCTTTATAATCTGTGTTGACTGAAAGAATTGACAATGTAAATAATGTAATAGTCCTAGTCTGTGTAAATTAAAAAAAAAATATAAGCTAAATTTACTATTTTAAAATTAAACATTTAACCAAGTTTAAAACATTTTTACTTATTATTACCTGTTCATACTTATTTAACCTAGTAGTATTTAACTTATTCATTTCAAGAAGTAGCACATAGTAAAGTGTAAACTAGAAACAAAAATGTTTTTGACTCTTAGATTATTAGGAAATCGGCATCCATCCTTCATTGCCCGCACAGTTTTTGTGAAGAACAATAACGTGGACGATGCTTGCAGACTTCTTAACAGAATTCTTGGAAAAGAAAGGATTCTAGAACAATTTAGACTTACCCGATATTATGAGAAGCCTTTTCAGGTTAGTTTTATGTGTCTCTATTTTATAAACAAATAGTATACTCGACTACGACATACGTACTCAACTAATATTGTAATTAATTTTCAGACTCGTCGACGCATTAACCATGAAAAATGTAAAGCTATATACAACGAAGATATGGAAAGAAAAATCCAGTTTGTCCTCCGCAAAAATAGACATGAGCCTTTCCCTGGTTGCCATTGAAATTATAATATTGATATCATAAGGTCATATTAAGATTAAAGTAGGATACTAGTTTTGTTTATATCTTTTTCTTCATCTTTGTATCATGCTACCCTTTATTGCAATTAATTTTTGGAAATATTTTATATACATTATAATTCATTTAAAAAAAAACACTAAAAACAATGAAATAGTAACATTTATACTTAAATACAGCATGTAGCAAAATATTTTCAAACATATTATCTATAAAGTCATAAACTTCTTAAAAACATGGAAGCTGTTGTGACTAGAGTAAGATTTTGGAGAGCACCAAATAGCCAATAAAGTAAGATTTGAGCCTGGTGTCACATGTATGTGAGGCATGTGTCCCGGCGCCGTACATAAAAATGATATCTATAACAGCGATGACATGTCTTGATGCCACATCTATAGCTCAAACCACCTTGTGGTTTACCTTTGCAGTATTTAAGCCCACAAGGATACCAATTTACACAAACCTGAAACATTTTAAGCTCAGTGAAGAAGAAAAAAACAAAACATTTTCATAACATGCAAAAGTTGTGGTTTTTATGTCATAGTTGCTAACATTTGATCAGATTTTTCTAAATAAAAAATAATTAAGGAAAGCAATATAAACCAATAATAAAGTTCAAATATTACCTATGCTAATAATAATTACCTCAAAGTGACAAATACACTCTTTAGAAGAATCTGTCTCAACTACACAAGCAGGCACAAATGGTGAACCTTCAGAAGTGTCCGAAGCCAAGGCATGCTCTGGGAATGGACTAACAGCTGAAGCATATGATGAATGATCAATACCTGTGGAGTTAATACAATGCAATACCATTTAGTTTCAAAACTTAACATGCTGTTCATGAAAAATTTGATAAATTAATTAATACACAAACCTGGTCTTGGAGCCCATCTAGATAAATCTGCAGCTCGTATATAAACATGCTCTTTGGCAGATGCACAGTGCCTAGCTGCAGCTGGTGATAACAATTGTGTTACTCTACTCGCCCATGCAGATGCTGTTGTTTGTCTCCAGCCCTTATCCTCCTCAGCAACCCGAACAGTCCCAGGATTTTTCTTGTAAATATTTAGTGTATAGTGTAACAAAACTCATACACAGCTATAAAATAGAATATCTTGAATCTGTAAAAAGATTTTATTTTTTCTATAATACCTGTCTTAGTTTTGCCATAGCATCTGGTGCAATGAAGTCTGCCTGAGCAGCATGTGTCAGGAAGCATAATGATTGGTAACCTGTCTGCCCAAGCTCTTCTTCAGCAGGGACTATTATTTTCATTGCCTCAACTTCCTTAAATTAATGAAAAATAAATGTAAATTGAAAATACTCAAAATATCTCAAGACAAATTTATGTTTGGTAAAATACTTTTTTGCTTACATTTGTAAAGTCTACTAACTGAGACACATAAGTACCATCGAAACGTAAAAAATCGAGGGTAACTGTATCTTCAGATACATTCGCTGTAATATTTTCTTGTAAAACATCACCTCCCTGAAAAAGAAATATATTAACAGCATTAAAAATATACTTTACCTTGTAGTACTGGAACTATGGTAAATTTACCTGATTTCTAACGTTTATCAGTAATTGTAAATTCGATGGTTTTATAGATTCAATAAAAACTAGAATATATGGAATCATAATACGCATTATGTAATATTTTGTTAGATATTATTAGCTATACCAATTCTGTTTCTAACAAGTCTTAAAGTTAATATTCTGCACTTTACACGCTACAATGAAAATAATAACAAAATAGTAAATAGTTGGGAGAGTCATTGGCCATTTGACATTACTGACAATTTGTCAAAGAGTATATCATTATTTAAAAATTATATACTAAAAGGCAAAAGCATGACAGTCCTTATTTTTTATTTTATTTATTCATTATATTGATCATAGTCTGCCTTACTTAACTTTTTTATTACTCATATCATATAAATATGTATTTAAAAAATCCTTTTGTATGTAATGTAGTAAAGATTACAGATTATTCATAAATAAAGTGATAATTAAACTCATCAAACTACAAATAATAGCTTTTAATTAAAAAATGAGATTGAAAATTTTGCCAATATTATTTATATTTGTTTTTTTTGGTATTAACTTCAAGATTTTTTTTCGATTTTATATTCTGTGGTAATTTATTTTAAAGATGTAGAGTGATGTATATATGCGTACGTACTGCACAGTGCACTCTGCACTTAAGGCGCTTTCGTAGTTCGTCGTCGTCCCTATTGTTTTCTATGTATAGACAGCTGTCGTTTGATCGTTCATTTTCAGCTGATTTTTGTGTATGCTTTGTGTGAGTCTTGGACATTCATAATAACACCAAAATACATAATTTAGAAAGTGTTTTGTATTAACAAACATAGAAAATCTGTTAAAGAAGTTTGATTATTGGCAAAAGCAAGATATCCTATAGAAAAGAACAAAGAGTGATGGTGAATTGAGTCTGAGTGAAGAGCAGCGGGCGTGACGTCACGCGCGGACGAGGCCGATGCGGCGGGGATCGTGACCGGAGGCGCGCGGCGAGCACGCGCAGCCAGCCTGGCCTCCAGTGACTCGGGAGACGAGGGCCAACGGCCGCCGCGCAAGCGCTCGCGGAGGCAGTCGCCAGATCCGAACATGCACCAGCCGTGCACGAACGGGGCGCACCTCAACGGGGATACTGTGCGCAATGGAGATCTGGCGCCCGCACTGCGGATGCCCACTACTGACCAGGAAATTGTCCGACTCATTGGACAACACCTGGTCTCTGTTGGTCTGGAGTAAGTGGAATTTCATGATTACTGTATCATCTAAACAACTACATAGACTGCCTACTGGTTGGACTTTTTACTATCTGTATTTGCTTTGTTGGTATGATGACTCGGTACATTCTTTCTTTCTTCCATATCCAATAATTTAAATTTATTTTGTTACAAAAACAAATTAATTCTGCTTCAATAATATGGGAACTCTAAACATGTAATAATGCTTCTTCCTAAAAATTCCACTTTCCAATTATATTTTCTAACAATTCTTTGTTAAATAAAAATACAAGAAAACAATAACAGTGATTGTGTTATCTTTTCTGTAACTCACAGTTCCAATCAAGGTGATAAGTAACTCTACAACAGTCAGGGATTTCAAGATAATGTGTATAGTAATTAATAATTATGTATCAATATTCGGTACATGTTAAAATATCTTTGTATGAATTAATTTTATTTATGTCTTATTTCAGTCAAGATATGCTTAACCTATTATATTTGATGTATTATATTAGTATTTGTTTGAGTTCCTTAATATACACACATTATGAAATGTTCAACAAAACATTTACTGCATGACTTGTAAATATTAGAGCTGATAGATGCCAAGACAACAAGGTGTTTATATTATATCCAGAACTTTATATGAAGTTCATTTATATATATATGTGTAGAAACATAAGAGTATTCTTGTTTTGAGACCTCTTTTTCAGACCCTTTTTTTAAAATTCACACTTGATGTTTTGTAAAAAGAATTTAGTATAAGTTATTAATAGCATTAGCATCTAGGTATATTGTTAATAAATTATGTTATTCATTAAGGATCTTGAAGGCCATATTAAGGTTTAGTTGTGTGAGTGACTGTTGTTCATTTTATAATACATATAACACTTATAGAACAGAAGTAACTATTAATAATTGACAAGGACTGATAGAATCTTCTCTAATGCTGGATACAAAATTATGTTGCTCTTAATATAATTGGAGAATAGGAAAGAAAAAATATTGAGTTTTTATAAGCTGATTATTATTTGAAAACAGACGTAGCGCGGCCCTCCTGATGGAGGAGTCCGGGCTGCACCTGGAGCACCCAGCGGCAGCCACGTTTCGGCAGCACGTGCTGGCTGGCGACTGGGTTAAGGCAGACCATGATCTGCGCGCGCTGCACGACCTCTTACGTGACTCGCCACATCTCGACACGCACAATCTCGCTGTGAGTTTTGCACTATTTGATGTGCATGGAGATAAGAATTTTTAAAGACGTCTTGATTGAGTTGTCAAAGTACAATACTATCTAGCTGTACTTAAGACGAATAAAGAAACATTTAATCTTGCTTGAACTTTAAAAATTGTACAACATTTTATGAAGAGGATGTTCCTATGTTATTTTTTTCTGTTTCTATTATAATTTTTCTTACTTAGATTTCACTTCCTTTTGAAACAATTAATCAAACAATGGTAAAGTATCAAAACTATATTATTCATAATCATATTCGTTTTTAGGACCCAATAATATATACTTGGTGATACTTAATTTGTGGTCCAATTCATCTAATAAATCCAATCTTATTACATTTGTATTTTTTTTAATAATCTAAATTTCATTTGAATTGTCTTGAATCCGATAATTCTTAAAAAATTTACGATGGAGCTTAAACTGATATAATGAGTAATTTACGTAACTTAACTTGCTTTTCACTACACTCGACGACGACACTGTAATAAAATGAATATTTTCGGTATAGGAGATGAAGTTCGTGGTGCTAGAACAGAAGTATCTGGAACATCTCGAGGCGGGGCGCGTGCTGGACGCTCTACACGTGCTGCGGAACGAATTGACGCCTCTGCAGCACGATACGCCACGCGTGCACAGGCTCTCCGCCCTCATGATGTGCGCCGACGCCGGCGAGCTCCGAGCGCGTGCGCAGTGGGCGGGCGGGGCCTCCTCTCGAGCTGCGGTGCTGGCCCGCGTGCAGGCAGTGCTTCCGCCCGCGCTCATGATGCCGCCCGCCCGCCTTCGTGCGCTTCTGGCTCAGGCCGCCGCGCTACAAGCACAGCGCTGCCGATTCCACGCCGCGCCGCGACCATCGCCGGACCAAACCGACCACATCCCGTTCTCCCTCCTCGCCGACCATCAATGCTCGGCGGACCAGTTCCCGATACACACTTTACAGGTATTTGCCTAACAAAAGTAGCTTTCAATCAATTGGTTATAATAATTATGGTCGTATATAAGTATCTCCTGGAGAATAATAGGAGTTTTTAATGAGGATATATAAACAAATATCAATAAGAATGTTGAATTACTAAATAGACTATTACAAGTTCAATTTAAAGAATTAAAAATAAGTGTTTCGATATTCGCGATTGGTGTTTGTAAGTATTCTTTCTTACGAAGGTTCTAAACGAGCACTGTGACGAAGTTTGGTACTGCAAATGGTCTCCTGATGGATCCAAACTAGCATCAGGTTCCAAGGACCACACTGTCATGATATGGGACTTTGACCCTGCAGTTAAGATACTTTCCTTCAGGTAATAAGATGAACCAAAGACTTACTTTTATTATAATACTTAGCATATTAAATAATGGTTGGCGTTGGTATGCGAAACTATTTTCATGTTGTAAACATATTAAACATTGAGAAATTATAAATTATTCATAAACCAGAAATATTAAACAAAATAAATAAATATTAAATAATTATTTTTCGTTTAATAATTTCATCTTTTGTCAAACTTCATCCAAATCAAAAAAATTTCCTTGCCAGGTGACCAAGTATTTATAATTTTTTATTTTTTGGGCAGGAAGTCCCTCGAGGGTCACTTGTACGGTGTGTCATATCTAGCCTGGAGTCCAGATGGACGCTACCTCATTGCCGTTGGACCAGAGGACTGCCCTGACTTATGGATATGGAATATGGAGGTAACATGTCCTCTCAAAGACTAACATTCGTTACATAACTAAATCGAAACCATTAAATACCCATTATTTTTATATTATATTCACATTAGAATTATTAACGTTGGTGGTCCAACCAATAACTTAATATGTGCGTAATTCATTTTTTCCTTCAACGAACACATTCAAATATGTTCGTTACTATACTATATATACTACTACTTATTTAAAATACTTGCATATTGTATGAAATGAGCCCCAACCAATGTTGCAGACGGAACAGCTGCACCTGAAGATGACTCACTCCCAAGAGGACTCCCTGACGGCGGTGGCTTGGCACGCCACTTCCGACAAATTCGTATGCGGAGGCGCCCGGGGCCAGTTCTACCACTGCACGCTCGACGTATGTAATATTCGAAGTTTCGCCTTAACTAAAACAAACCTTAACGGTTACTATATCAATATTCAGTAATAGTAAGTATATAGACAAAATCTCTCTCTAATTGTTGTATAAACTCTTCACAATAGAATACTTATTTTTAGTATCATGACAAAAAGATCCACAAACAATCCAGGAAAAGTCAACGTGCATCTAAAAATATCTGTAAAGTAGAATTTGATAGAGCATGCATTTATTGCAACAAATAATATACAAAAGATAAAGATAATGTAAACCAATATTATAAAACTCAAGAGTATGATTAAACGCGCATCGAAGGTGCTATTGTTGCGAATTGATAAAATATTCTTGTTTAAATAGTCCATTTACCGAGGAATGCTATAGATAGAGCGGAGCATAAGTGAAAATAATGTTCTAGGGCACTTTGATTAACAACTGGGATGGCGTACGCGTGAACGCGCTCGCGTGTCGCGCAGACGGCGCCGTCCTGGCGGCCGACACGCACCACCGCGTCAGGGCTTACTACTTCGCGGACCTCACCGATCGGAACCTGTAAGTGCAGTGCTTATAAACATATTGGTCTAATAGGGTTTTTTAAATAATATTTAAAGTTGTTGAATTCTTGTAAATTGCTGTAGTATCTTTCTTATTAAATTAAATTGCGAATATAATGTATGAATCTGAGTGTAAAACGAATCGAATGCCTTGTTTGTAATAGGAAAGTCTGACACTACACAATTACTTGTTTCATTTGTCCTCTATTTTTAGTATACTCTTCTGAATTTTGTAGTATTATTGTTTGGTATCATACAAATTTTTCATAAAAATAAAAAATAAGACAAATGTGTTTATTTGTGAATTTGCAGTATCCAGGAGGAACACGCGGTGATGGCCATGACTCTGAACGCTGCGGACACTTTGCTCCTACTGAATGTCGCCAATCAAGGCGTTCATCTTTGGGACGTCCGTGAGTATATATGTGTAGTAGTCCCAATGGCGAATTTGAGAATGGTCCATTTTGCTCGGTCGTGTTGGCCAATATATCGATTATTGTGACCCCAAGTGTAGATTTTTTATTATTTAATGACATACAATGGAAATCAAGAATTTTAATTATGTATATTGTATCCCTCTACAATCGGCCCTAAGCGACATTCCTCTCACTCAATGACAAACACTACATATCTTTATATGTGTCCTTGGTGTTGCTGGAGAGCTATCCCATAAAGCTTAGCTTCTTTTGGCAATGTGTATTTATAGAATGATTGTACATATATCTCAACATGTTTGGGTTCGATTTCCAGCGAATTAATATCTAAATAGTATACTACATACTAAATAATTGTTTTTAGTTATAAACTCTACTTTGAACCCCATGTCTCAATAAGAGATCTACTAATAATTTCAGGTGCGCGTGCGCTGGTCCGTCGTTTCCGTGGCCTATCCCAAGGGCACTTCACCATCCACGCCTGCTTTGGTGGGGCACATCAGGACTTCGTCGCTTCTGGAAGCGAAGACAATAAGGTAACACATTATTATCGTCATATGAGTAACAAAACAATTATATAAAGCTTTTTAATGGTCTAGTATTTATGAGCGGATACTGTCTTTTAGTTCTAATCTATCTCCTCATCAATTTTCAGTCAAATCGGTTCCGCCGTTCTCGATTTACAAATAGCATGCCTTTCTTTTATATATTTTGTTGTTTTATTTAATTTGTATGTCGGTGGGTCATTGGCCATTTAAATTTCAATCAAACTGTGGTTTTTTTGCCTACGTGTTCACAGAACAATATAAAACAAAACTTGCCTCTTATTTTCCATCCATGTGAAATTGGTTGACTTAAGAACTATTTAAGGCTAATTATATGATTATATTTTGAATGTGGATTCCAGGTGTACATCTGGCAAATAGAGCACGAAGAACCGGTAGCGGTTCTTGCAGGTCACACACGCTGTGTCAACGCTGTGGCTTGGAACCCCGTTCATCATGATGTGCTGGTGTCAGCCTCCGACGACTACTCACTGCGCCTATGGGGACCACGCCCTCTCTAACGTATCAGCCACGTATAAACCTGAGTTTCCGTGATATCTTTCTCATGATTATTTTTATTATTACCCAACTGCAATAAAATATTTTAATATTTCCTTTGTGGAAAATTAGGAAACATATTAAAACAAGTACCACTAATATTTTTAGTATAAAATAAAGAAACATACCTACGCATCTAATTGTATACCAAATCCTCGTTTTTGATAGTCGGTCAAAATTGGTTTTCAACATCAGGAAAAATAGGAGGTGCTTAAAATATTTGCTGTCTAAGAACTTCTTAAAAAAAAATTATAAACTGTTGCAACAAAATTGTTTATTTTAAATATTTAATTTGTGTTAATTATGTACCATAACATTTAAAAATATATTAGAAAAGTGTTACGTGCAATAATTCCACTCCGAAACTATTTCGCTTATATAATACATTTATATAAGAATATACATAAATTTTTCACAGCAATATTCGCATAATTTTCTTAATGGAATAAATTTATTTAAGATCATGCAATACAATTGGGGGGTAAGAATACCTATAAACATAAATATATGAACTTAAAATATTTACTATTTTAATAACATGTGATTGTAATGTCAAATGTTCACAAAGAGTGAAGCGGATAATAATAAACGCTGTATTCGTTAACATATGAATTTTATATTTATGATTGATTAACTAATATTACGTCGATATTTGGAAAATAGTGATCAGTTAAATTCCAGTACGAACGAGTGACTGTAATCAATTGTATTGGGATTGTTGCAAAGGGTAAGGGAACGCATCCGCGGTATAACTTCCTTAAAAAACGAATTGATATACTTTTAGTCCATATTATGAATTATTTCTACATTTAGTAGGAAAGTTTGTAATCGTGAAATCCGTTGCTGCGTGTTGCGAGAGATTTTATTATCTAGATTATAATTAGATGGATAGAAATTAGAATTATTTAAATACTATAAAAGTGTGGCGTAAAACAAAATTAGATGTATTTTATAAAGACTGTTATTTGACACGGTAATTATTGATTCAATGTTGGCTCTTGATCAAAGCGTGTGGTTTAAACTTAGGATAAAAGATTTAATAACTATTATAACTGAACCTGTGAATGGATTCAATGGCACGAGCCAACCTTCGTTTGCTAATACAATATGCCTTATATTATCATAATCATAAGACTATTTCCTTTATCCTTTGCTGCTGAATATTAATAAATAATATTAAAGTTAAGACTTACTTATAGACAGAGATAACATAATGGACACTATTTTTATACCGACCACGGCGTCTCCGCGGAGATTGTCTTAGTTTCAGGAACGGCGACGTTCATTTTATTCAACAGAAAATATACGAACAGGGTTCATATAAATCATGTAGTTTTAACTTTGAATGTTTGCTCGGCTCGCCACTCTAGCGGACAAGCATGTGATATTTAATCCCTTATATTTCAAAATTTTCATGCCTCACTTCAAGTACAATAAGGTTATTCAGTGCTCCGCTAGATTGACGCTCCTCACTAACTTAAGCTTTCCCGCTTGTAAGTGTTCATCGTCATGCAAGTGCTATCAAAGCAATTCTCAACAGATCGAATCAAGATAACCCCAGGGCAACTATTTCTAAACTATCAATCAAGTTGTTCCTAGAAAAATAACTATTTTCGCAAAGAAAGATTTATTTTTTCATTACTTTATCTTGAAATACAACTCGGATTACAGCTATGTTCCCTGGAGTTTGTTTGTACCTAGAGGAAGCAATATGTAATGTGTATGTGTGCGTAGAAGTACAAAGTGTGAATGGTCCTGTCTTGTAGGTAAAGTAGTTATAATAACAATAGATATAGTGGTGGTGTGCGCGGGTTAATGCCCTTTTCAATTGTTATATATAATAAATATTATATCAATAAATTTTTATTTAAAAAATCTAATTATTTTTTAACCTTAAAGCTTACAATCCTTTATTAAAGATTTTCCAGAACCAGACATACTAATGTCTTTATTGTTTTTTTTTCTAAAAATTTTTTATTAAGTAAGAATCTAAAGAAAGTTATAAATATTCTTATTAAAAAGCAATGATTAGGGATATAGTTCAATATTTGTTAACAACAATAAAACAATAAAGGAAGTTGAATATAATATTGGTACAAAAACTACTTTAATTTTTGAAAAAAATAATAATATTTAAAATTAAAAAGAAATATTTAAGAATAATTTTCTAATTTCTTATATAAATAAGTATGTAACACAATCACACAAAACATTAAATTGCAATAATGGATAATGTCTGAAACAGTAAGTGTACACTTATCCTAATAAATATCTTATGTTGTATCTTCAACATAACGGAGCTTGACTTTATAAGCCCTATCCATGTGTTATTAAATAGACAAAGCTTTATAAATTTGCAGTCCCAGATTTTTCCACCAACTCCAGCAGAGTGTGCAGTGAGGTATCAAACAGTTCACACCGGATTGGCATCTCTAAAGAGTAGAAGGGATTCTTAAGAGCATAGTCTGAGTATAATTCATAGATTCTTTTTAGTACAACTTCAGTGCCTTGCATATTGGGATCAGTCACCAAAATGAACTTTACTCCTGTAAACAATACATTCTTGATGTAATATATAATATATAACTAATTGCAATAGGAAAATAATGCCTGTATGTACTTTCAAGACATTTCAATCCAAATCTTGGTGAACTTATATGGAAAACCTTCATAATTTTAGCACTTAAACAATATCACAAGAAATGTTTTTAAAAAACAATTTATTAATATATACATATAAATATATAATATCCTTACCAGTTAAGGTTTGAAAACAGGAGAGTTTGAATGTGTCAGCAGTGAGGGTCTCTATCCCTGAACACTTAGGCACTGGACTTAGCTGGCTGGCAAGGGCAAAAAGTGGGTAGAACATACTTGCCAGTACTATCTTCTCATTAGTTGTTGCTCTCATACGACCAAACTTTAAACTAAGAGGGTAGTTTTCCTAAACATAATATTTATTGTTTCAAGTAATTGTATATTTTTTATTGATAAGTACTCACAGTTATACCTACTTTAGCTTCAATAATTTCAAAAACATCCCTTCCATCTTCTGTATTTCTTCCAATAACAGGAGAGCCATTTACTGACAGCAAAACATGTCCCACTGTTAACCAAGTTATTTTTTACATATAAATTCTATGATTTATCTATATAACTGTGTAATTAATCATTTGGTTCCAAACAAATTTAGTAGGGCTCAAAATTCAAGCAATTCAGGCTGGAATTATTCTAACTAGTAATTGCTACTTTGTTTAAACAGTTATGAAAATGTATTTACCGTTAATACCATCCCTTTGGCCGAAAACTACAACAATCTTTTTATTTTCATACTGCAGCTTTATATCGAGTGGAAATCCAAATGTTTTTTCAGTCTCTATCTTGGGAATGTTGTGGTCATAGTTATATATGAGCCCTCCAGATTTACTCACTATGTAAACACCATATATCACCATTTTTACAAAGATACTATTTATTAATACATGTTACATTGATTTACTTTTTAAATTATCTAGTGTTCCTCTCAAACAAAAAACAGAGGCCAGTGGATTCTAATAGGAGTCACACAGAAACAACTGAACAAGCTGAATCATGGAAACAAGCACAAAGGACGTGATTTTAAATTAAAATAATTTATTGATTTATTTACATTAAATGTTGATTGTTAAATATTCAATTTTCGTTTTCTATGGTGTACACAGTACAATATATTTATTTAATGTCAGTAGTCGAATGTAATGATGATATTTCAACTGAAATTCCATAGACCATATGACATATCATGCCAAATTTCCAAACTGACATCAACTTTTTATGTTATAGCTGTACCCGCGACTTCGTCCGCATGGATTAGGTTCAACAACTTAAAAATACTTATTTTAGAAAACATGTACTACCTACATCACTAACTAAATAAACACAAATGTACTTTATTTATAATTATTATTTAATTACTTAAAGTTAAAGACAAAAAAGGAAAGCAGCAAAAATGAATCACAATTAGATCATCTTGGTGCGCGTTATTGGACATTTTATACGTTTTTTATTACGTAATTTTATTTTAGCTTTTTATCGGCGTAGTAAATACACATATATCCGTGCAAAGTTCCATCTTCCTAACACTAACCGTTTCGATGCTAGAGTGAGAACGGGCGAATGATTGGACATGACGAAGGGTTCCTTTACCTAGACTGCGGAACCCTATAAAAGTAGCCTAAGTGATTCCTTATTACATCAGCTACCAATCAAAAAAAGTCCCGTCAAAATCGGTCCATCCATACCAGCGATTAGCCGGAACAAATAGACAGACAGACAAAATTTTTAAAAAATGTCATTTTGGTGTATGTATCGTATATATATATTCCATGAACGCATGTAGTAAAAACGATTATTTCAATATTAAAAACAGACACTCCAATTTTATATATTAGTATAGAAGAATTATATACTAAATAATACTCTATAGTTAATAATTAACATGTAATAGTACAATTCTTGGCTCTCTCTTCTCACACTACTCAAGAGGATAAGCATGACTTGCTTAGGTTAAAAATATACTGAATAATACATTTGTAATCTTGTAGTAGTGTAGTCTAGTCCTAGGACATTGTGACAAACCGAAATAATTTGCTATTGACCTACAATATCTAATGGAAAACCAATGGCGTATTATTTCGATTTACATATACAAAGTTTACAATTAATTACTAATAAATTATAATTCGCAAAACTATTTTATTTCTATATTAATTGAGTACTTTTAGATATAATAGATAGTCGATAAAAAGGGGTTTATAGATTTTTGATATAGATTACAAAAATATCGATAGGATATCCGGTAGCCATAAGCTGATAGCAGTTATCTTTAGTTCATAAAAACTTGTAAACTTATTCTTTCTGTATATGCTATACATCAATTTTGCTTGGTTGTCTTGATATTGACCAACGTAAAATCTATACGAAAACAAAGAAAGAAAGTAAAAAATATTTTAAGCAATAATTATTCAGAAAATAAGTCTACTTGATACTACTTACTCTGAGTTTTATCTTTCAAATATCTCTCTATATTATTATTATTAATAATAAAAAAACGCAATTCCGCTGAGGACAGGATTCGAACCTGCGCGGGTAGAACCCATTGGATTTCAAGTCCAACTCCTTAACCACTCGGACACCTCAGCTACGAGAAAGGGAATCAAATTGCCGTTTAAGTAATAACACTGAAATTGTGATAATGTACAAATTTGTAGTTAAAAATAGATATTTTGAAGTATTATAATAATCATAGAAAATAAATTTACATAATTTAACACAATAAAATAAATTTCAGTATGATATTAAAACTATAGAAGTTCAATATGCAGCTACTTGCAGCTACGTTCATTGAGTCATCTCAAAAATAAGCATTTTGTAATGTATAGTATAAAAATCTTGTAGAAAGGTTCCGAGAATCCGTTTTCCTCGTCACCGAATGAATAATCGCATGCGACGTCACAGATGACGCGAATATGAACCAAAACAGCGAGAGATTCGCGCGCCATGCGCTAGTGCGCTCGCGCCCGCTGACACGGCACCTCTGCCTGTGACTTCAGCACTTTATCCGGTTGGCGGCTTCAAAACAAAAAGGCTAAGTGAATCCCATCCCATCGTCTTAAAAGTGCCTAAATCAGATTTTTTTAAAATAAATTTGAAAAATAAAACAAACAAACAATTATCAGCTTTCTGTATATTTTCCATTTCAATATTCATAATGTGTACTTAATGTGTTAATTTAAAACTGATATACAAGTGAAACCAGTGCACAATCTTAGACAAAATACATCCGGCTAGCGCAGGCTGGCACCCCGCGATGCCTGCATGGAGCCTAGGCTTCCACCCTCTACGCCCTCTGACACAGACTCCGACTCGGGAGATGAAACCGTACCTGCTGGTAATTAATTCTGAGACTACGCTAAAATCCAACTTGCATCCAAAGTGAGATAACAACTAAGTAAATCTGGCTCGTACTTGTATTCTTTTAACTGTCTATTGTTAAATGTTTATGTTTAACGCATTATATAAATAAGTTAATATAAGTATATTAAAAAAATGTGTGTAATGTTGAATTCAAGTTGTAAATAAAGTAAGTAATAATTAACAGATGTCGCAATTCCTAAATTTAAATTACTAAAATTACTAAAATCCGACGGTCCCGTCAGTGTCATTGTCAAGGATTTAGATATTTTTTTCTAACTTTACTAAAATCGACCTGATATTCTGGTTCTGTGTAATAATTATTTATGTAAATATAACATTATTCATAGTTGAACTCGCTATTTCAAAAACAGAGTGGAAGCTACCGTTTTAGTTTTATTATGTTTAATAACAAAAGTTTTATTTTTTTTAAACGAAGAAATAAAAAATATTAATTTTCAAAATACACATTTAAATTATATCTTTGTAATGTGTTTGTAAGTGAATTTTTCGCCAGTTACACCTGCTGAGATACAGTGGTGAGTCGATGTAACGTGGTGTTGTGAAAAAATTAAGATTTAAAACTTAAATAAGCTTGATTTTTATAGACTAGAATAGACCAGTATACAATGCATATACTCCGCAAAAACATTTAATCTACTAAACGAATGTTTGTCGACATTGGAGCATTATGGAAACACAACGTAATTCGTAGAGGCAAATTGCCTGAGGTCTATTGAGCTATGCTTCAGCAAAGGACATTGGAAAGGTAACGCCTGATTCAATTTATTATGATTCATTTACATGAATTCATACAGAAATCGTAATTTAGTAAGTTTTTTTCTATTCTTCGAAACACAACGTAATTGCATTGACTTAAAGAGCTTCTTCAATTTTTGGAACCGTTTCCCGAATATTGAAGGAAAAACTTTATTTGTGACCCACATTCACTCTACAAAAAAAGCAAAAAAAAAAAAAGGAGAAAACTAAACTTGCTGACTTATTATCTGTATTAAATTGTAACTGAAGGTTATATTTTGCTAATTAATTAATTGTTTATAAAAAGTATCTCATTGCTTCTCAAAACTATTCCATATGATTAGACCTTACGAAGTCAAATCTCATGCATGATACGTACTTTCTAAAACATTTAAATACAAACAAATAAGATAATTAATATGAATGTTTGAGATATTTAGTAATTCACGAGGCTGCTGCTGCGCTGCTGCATCACAGTTACACTATTACTGTATAAAATGAACAACATTTTGCAATATTTATAATACCTTTAAATAAAATATAAATACCTTCAAACTACATTATTTTACAGATCCAGAGACTTGGATGCGTCGTGACGTGGTGCGATGCGTACGTTGGGCGGCGCGTACATTTCGCGTGCACGCTCCCCGTCGACACCTGCTACCCTCGTCAGGAGCCGCTCTACTGCAACTTACTGAGGAAAATTGGCTACAGGTCAGTATGAAAATTTACAATTATCTAAATTAGGTTTGCTTATTTAGGTTTAGATTAGTGATTTAACTTTAAGGGCATTATTCTTATAAAATCTAGTACTGTTAGTGCACCTAACTTTAATTATTTTATAAGAATAATATTAACTTTTATTAACATAACCGTTACTCAATTAAAGAAAAACACTTTATTATCGGATTTAAGTTATGTATTTTTGCAAAATTTTGCAAAAAGGCGTTTGATAATATCTAAATTAAAATCTCATGAAAAACAATCCGTGAAAATGGAGGACACCGTGAGCCAGTTCTGTAAAAATCCTTCCGGTTTTAGTCGATATCAACTCCGGGGCAATAAATACAGATAACACACAACCTCTCTGCAGCTGTAACACTTATTTTGACAATTAACACCTTTTGTCTTCAGTCTACCGTGACCACGCATGTTGCAAAGCTCGCGAAACGTCGATAAAATTTAAAATAACGTAACTGTATTTAAATTTTGCAAAAATACATAACTTAAATCCGTTAATTAAGTTAATTCTTTATTTTATAAGAAATTTTGAAAAATGCTATTTTCGATGCGATGCAAAGAGACATAAAGAGAGAAAAGCGGTTTTGAATTTTTTATAAATAATGGATCTGCATTCGTACGTATACTGGCAAATTTTTTAAAAGTATATAATAGTGTTTTGATATTTATAATATTTACAACAGGTATAAATGATTTTATCAATATTAACCCGGGCATTATTGATTTTAAACGTACATGACCACTAGCTAAATACAGCTTTATAGACGTTTTTTAAGTGTGGCAGGTGTGCGAGGGCAAGACTGAAGCGGCGCGCATCTTCCACACATACGTGCAGCATGTGCACGCGGAGGCGAAGGGCCGACCTCCGCCCTCTCCCTTGCCAGAGCACCAGGCCTCCACCTCAACACACACAAGTAAGTACCTGTACAAATAAAACTAAAACTTATACAAAACTAACTAACTAAATACATAAATTGGTTTCCCAGATATAAAAAAATATTATTGTTATGCCTTACCAATACCAGACCTTAATTCCTCTGTACTGTATTGCAGTCAATTTAACTAACTTAATCATATTACTTTCATTACGTAAGATTTACTAAACTTAGTAGCTTCACTAGCTCTAGTTTATAAATAGTAAAAACTGTAACTGCTAATTTAACTCATACTATGATAGATTAATAGTTTATTTCCACGTGTATTTTTTTACTGACAACTGTTAGAATGATAAAATAATATAAAGTAACATAATATTATAGTGAATTGATAATTTCGTCTACTTGCTTACTTTATAGCAGCGCCATCTAGTTGCTAGGTAGTTGGTCTAGCTTTCCGCGCGAAAAAACTTATGAATGAGTGGCACATGATTCAATGTAACACACGGCGGTCCCGGTCCATTCATCTCACGCGCTGACTCAGGAAAATTCTTAGAAATCAATGTCATTAATTTTTTGAAGCACTGACTAAATAAATGAAATACCCAAATACATTTCCTGCAGCTAAGTACAGTGGATATAACGAATTATCTTTACCAAATTATATTTGACACTGTTCATTCTCTGAAAACGATAAAATTCCCACCTATGATACACAAGAAATAAATTGTCATGTAGTTTTTTACCAAACCCTGTTAATTCTGCAGATTTATTACTTATTGGCGAATGCACTACAATTATATTGCGAATTTACAATAATTAATTCTACAAAAGAACGTTTAAATAAAATTTTTTAATACAAATACATACAAATATTTGTTTATTTCTTATTCTCTATATTATTTGAAATTATTTCTAGAGGGAGAGAGAGATTGTCAGATTGTAAACGAAGTGTGTGATAAAATTGGAATGCAATAAATAAGCGAAAGGGAATAAAAGAACGTCTACTCTTTAAATATGAACTAATAGGTAAGTCTGGTTACTGGTTACGAGTCGATAAAAAAATCCGTCCAAGGTTAAGATAGGACATTGCACTATACAATCATTATCTACCATCTTCGGAAGTTGGTACCTATTGGTGTAGGCCAAAAATATACATGCCAGGTATATTTTTATTATACAAAATAATATTCGTGTAAAATTATACGTTTTATATTTTTATTGTATAAATTAAATAAATAATTTATGACATAATATATTATAATAATTTATAACATATGCAATTTATATTTACTAGAACTGAATAATGTACATTAAAATGTTAATTTTCTCGACTCGCAAAATTTTGTATTATATAACTATGAAAATTTACTATCCTTCAATTCAATAGTTACTTCTGCCTCAATGTAATTGGTAACAGACCTAAGCTCCATTTAGTTGTATTCGCAAATCAATTATGTATGTTATACGTTTATGAATAATTATATATTATAAAAGGAATTAACTTTTATAATATTTAGTCAGGTGAGTCCCAAGAAATCACATTTGTGTAAATATACTGCATTTGGCTACTATTATAGGTAGGTATTTATTTCGGAAAAAAGCTTAATACATCTAGGGGAAGATGGTCAGTTTATCTCTAACGAGATCAGCGGCCATTACGGCCGTAATGAATAGTAGGGGAATTCGCGATAAAATCGTATAAAATTATCATTTACTGTGATTGTTTTCTCACTATCGAATATTAAAATAACGATGAGTGACGCAAGGGCATGTGTCGCGTGCCGAAAGATGGTCGCGAGCCAAACATTTCCAAATATTTTCCAACTGACAGTGGTCTTTGGTATGCAGTGATTAATATAAATTCCAAACAATTCTTAAAGTTTATTTTGTAAGTAGATTTTTGTGTAGATTTGCATTGCACTTTATATGAAAATAGTCAAAGGGCTAAAAATTGAATTATTGTTTCCCCCCCCCCCCCCCCCCCGCGGGGGCCCCCCCCCTTGGGGGTCCCCCAGGTGAAAAAAATGGGACTTTAGTAGAAACACTTTTGTAAACTGTAACATACACCTACATAGTTGCTAAAAAGTCATAAAGGGTCTTGCTACATTTAAGTTTTTAAAACCAGGACGTCGAATATAAAAATGATTTAGTTTATAGTTACTAAACACAGCGCGTAATAATTTAAAAACAGTATATAGTTTTTGATGAAACAGTCGGATGTAGATTTAGTGTGGAAGCTACGACTCATGCTAGCGTGCTCTCCTTACTCGTGCCTTTGCGGAAGTGAGTCATTATTTACTAGGAAATGTGATTCACAGTTCCGGATACTATTTAACTCGAGGTATCTTATTTAAAGCATTGGCGCCAGCCAAAAATGTATGAATCGTGGGAGAATAATTCGATGTGTCATCAATTGATTGATTTCGTTCGATTGAAATTTGAGTATTACCAGCCGATGAGACTATAAGAAAACTTGCATGGCGCTAAATGTGTTATTGTCTTATTAAATATCAAATAAATTGAAATTCTCGCACTTGATTGGCTGAGCATTGCTCCACCCACAGAAATTAATCCCAGACTGAGACGTAATATTATTTCGTGTATTAACAACTTCTCAAATCTTTTTATAGTTCTATATATAGTGGCAACCTATTTTTTATATAAAGTCATTCATTGTTCCAGGAATTCTGTCTGCCCTTAGCGGGGGTTGACACATGTGTTATCTTTTATTATTCGTCACAATATTAAGATTATGTTTGCGTTATACTTCTCGCTTTAAGAACTATAATAAAAGTGAAGATTTTGGGGACTTATGTCTTATGCACAGCTGTTTAATCTAACCGAATACATACTACGTTTAGATGTAGATAATATAAATTTTCAATATGTGGTAGGTACAATAGACAAGTATTATTTCTGTAAAAATATTTTTTGTGCAAGTTAGTAAAAGTTATACCTTCCGACACTTAACTACTTATATTTGTGTACAGCAAATATACATAACCAGTCTAAACTCATAATGATCATATTCACTATTTAACTTTTGAACTAAATCTTAATAACACTATTTAATGAGCAAGTTTAATTGTGCAAAATATGCTTCAAATTAAAAGTTAATGATTAAAAATCATCACTTGGAATTTTCAACAAAATATACAGTAGGGGTCGGTGTTCTGTTAGTGGTAGAGCCGTGGGATTTCCAATAATAACGTGCAGTGTAATATAGAATCACGACGCTCCACGGGGGCACATTAGCAAGTCAATGCGGTCCCGGGGCTTCGGGATCAAGTCGTCACGGCAAGTTGGGGTCGCCACTTGATGCCTCCTGATTTATTGCGTACTCTACATTCAATTAAACGTCTTAATATTAAGTTTTTATGTTACTACTATTTTTAACCTTCATTAAGGCCATTAGTTGGTATTTAATAAGATTGAATTTATTGGATGAAGGAGCTATGCTTTGAAATTTTCAATATAACGCGACGAATATAATCTTAATATAAAGAACCAAATCTCAATATCATCAATCTTCGACATTTTTTAAGTCTTATTAAAACATCCAGATTTTGTAAATTTTTACTCATTCTAAAATTGTTTTTATGAAGTTTATCATGAATTTTTGATATATAATTGATGATTACGACTAGGTGAATGTTGGAGGCGTGGGAAAGCAAGAGCGTGGACCGCTTTCACATACTGTTCAGATGAATCATTGGAATGCGGAGCCGGTAGATACCTGTCGCTAAAGTGTAGTGCGACCGCCTCCCATACTCGTTGAGTCTTTATAACAATTTGCGTTTAACATAAATCTTATCGCGGCCCACATATTCTACAATATAAAAAATTCAAAATGTATTCTAAAATTATTAAGATTACTGTTTAAACGTCTCGATATAATTCACGCGCCATTGTACCGCTGCCGCGTAAATTGTATAAATTTGTGAACATCTTAAGTTGGTGGAGGTGCTGTCGTGTGGGTCCGTGGAGAGGCGGAGCTAAGGCGGAGCCAGAGCAACTCCTCCCTTGATCTTCTACCTCCTCTGAAAGCAGTCAAGTCTTAAGAATACAGCGTTTAATACAGTATTCCATGTTGCCTAGGAAGTAATAATAGCTTTGAGATAAGATACTCTGGGATAGATCTCCGGAAACAATTGGGAGAAGTATTTTCTTTTCGGAGATAAGTATAGTTTTTCTGTATAATCTACGTAAATATAAATTATTGTTCTGTTAAACAATTGTTAAGAATCATCTTAAACGTACAATTATATTCTTTTATCTGGAAAGCCAGAATGCGTCAGCTAGAAAAAGAACACGTGCATTTAAGAGCATTTTAATGAATTCCCTCGCTGGAAATTGCAATTATTATTAATTTTTAAATTTAATAAAAAGACGTATTACCTGAATCGCTATCAGCGCGAGACTTTAACAACACTATGAACGTTTTCCAAGAAGTCTGCGGTTTTGATAATTTACATCTTGACCTCGAGCTTCCATTAGCTTAGTCAAAACGACGGCTAGTTACACGTTATATAATATTAGATTCTACGAATTGCCATTATCCAAATGGCCATATCTTAGAGTAGCTGTTCAACGCAATTTCAATTCAATTTATTAAGAAATTCGTGCCTTATAAACCCTTTCGTTGTCAAACAAATAAACTTTCCGTCTGTGGAATTTTTAGACCTAAAACAAATTATGATACACATGTTTCTTTCATTCATAATATAAGAAGAAACAAAGCGAAAGCACTTTTTGATATTGCAAACATTTGAGTGAAATTGTCTTCAAGAATTCTCTACAGTATAAAATCACGGTATGAAGTGAAATCTTTAGGTATGCCAATAAAGAGGGCCAAGTGCCTTCATAGTAAAGTCCTGATATTACTGAGTCATTAAAGCTGCCACATGCTGAGAGATCACAATTCGCTCCCTTGTCTGATTCACTGGGCTGATATATCATGTATTTGATTAAAATAAATATAAAGATTGTATTTGTGACTATCTTAGGTTACTTAAGGGTATAAAATTAAGTTCTGTTATACCTTTTTTATACATTTTTGCAAGTGAACACATTGTAACAGAACTTAAATCTAAATAAATTAAAAATAAATAAATCTAATATTGATATGTTTTAACAACTAAATACAATATATAAAAAATTTTTTTTGAAGGCATTTGGTCATCTATAAACAAATAAATATGCAATTGCATATTATTAACAAACAAGAAATCTATCAAGAAATATAATAAATGTATACCGAACTCGAGAATATATATGAAAATTCAATATTTAAATTAAAAATAAACGTACATATTTTATTAATTGTTCATATTATGTGTTAATGGAATACCAAATGCAAACATATACCTATAAATAAGTAGTAAGTATTTGTTAGTAGTCATCATTTTATATTAATTAAGCCGGGTATTAATCTTGTAGACTCTGAAGTTTATATCTGTGTCAAATGCTAAGATAATCCTTATAAGCTCTCAAGGCATTTAAAGGTTCAAAAGTGAAACGCGTTAATCTACAGGGAGGGGTGTAAGGTGGTTGAGAGGCGGGCCTTTCTGAAACCGTGAGACATTTACTCACTTCCGTTCCTCCATCCGGACGTAAGGCCATATATCCGGCTTTCAAATTAATTGAATAACAATAAAATATGTGTTTACGTGGTTTCCAGTGATAAATTTACTCTTTTGTGGTGCAGCATTTATTATTTGGTGGCGTATTTCGTATAAAGCGAATTAGCTGTGCCAATAAAAAGTACAGCACACACTTTTTTACGTAAAATGTGATGCTGTGGCTTAGCCCAAGTGAACATCGTCGGTTGCAGCAACTTTATCAAGGTGCCAAGCTTTTATAAGATTAAAAAGTCAAACAATATTGAGAACATAAAATTACTGTTGTACAAGCTTGTGGTTATTTCAAAACTTATGAGTTTTATAATTCAGTGCATTCTATTAAAATTATTTATACTATAGTTTCTTTGTAGTCCAATGATATCCACTGTCCTACCTCCGGAATAATACCACAATTCACCTGTTTAAGATTTTTTTAACTTACCTTTTTAAATGTTATGTTGTTAATTCCAACCGTTCATTTAAAGGCAAATATTGATGAACAGATCCCTACGCTGCGCTAGGCGGTCGGGCGAGCGGCGGACAAGTACAACTGTGGCAATTCTTACTGGAAGAGTTGGCGGCAGGCTCACCTGGTATCTGCTGGGAGGTATGTCTGCAATTATTTTAATTGGTGAAATGTTTTATTAAGCTTTTGTCACTATTTTAATTGCGCTAGTTATAAATAAATAATTCAGGGTCCGCCGGGTGAGGGCGAGTTCCGTCTGTCCGACCCCGAAGAAGTGGCTCGACGCTGGGGACGCCGCAAACAAAAACCTAACATGAACTATGACAAGTTATCCCGTGCTCTGCGCTACTACTACGACAAGAACATCATGGGGAAGGTAAGGAAGGATTTTCTGCCCTTGAGTACTATCCTTACTATCCTACAAATATTATAAACGGGAAAGTTTTTTAAGTTTGGAAGAGTGTTTGTTCCTTTGTTCTTATAATAAATTTTAATGAAAATTTATAGCTTATACATCACAATAACATAAATGCTACAAGTGAATTGTCAAAAATATTAGTAAAGTGGGAAAAAGCGCACATCATAAAAGGCGCTGCTAAAATTGCTAAACTTAAACAACGGTGTGTAATGTATGATATAATTGTTTATCTAAAATAGTCCTACAAAAAGCGCCCCCAACGGAATATATTTATATCTTATGTGTTAGCCACTATATCCAAAACAGTGAACCATAATAAAAATTGATAATTTATTTCAAATGCACATTTGGTGATAATAGAAATTCACAAATGAATATAGATACTTTTTCTGCTTCTGGTATTTGATACAATTTCTTTATATTTTTACGTTATTCTCGTATAGTAGAATCAGCTCAATCTTGTCAGGCTGTTACATTTTTCAAATACGATGCAAAATTTACTTTTGTGATCATTTCAAAAGGATTTTTGAAATTGAAATTTTGACTCTTTTCTACACCACACTAATACAAGCTACTCGAAATAATAACTCGATATTAAAAAAACTCTAATAATTTAAATATTTTGATTGTAAATAACATTTATAATAAATATATATAGGTATAAAGTTTAGCTCAATCAAAGTATGTCTACCAGGTCCCCGGTAAGAGGTATGCGTACAAGTTCTGCTGGGCGGGATTAGCTGCTGCATGCCAGTCCCAGGCGGATGCTCCTTACTGGCCCTATCTTCCTCCTCAACCACATCACTCAACAAACTGACATAATGTTATATTAAAATGCTAAACAAACTGTGGCGTTACGACTTTACGTCGAAGTCGAATTAATGTAAAGCTGCATGTAACAATTATCGTTAAAACTTTCAGTATTCTAAAGTCGGTAGCTACTTTTCAGTACCTATTTGTTAATACACAAAATACTTCAATTGTTATTCATTTGTTTTGTTTTAAGTTGTTTATTTTTATAGAATAATGTTAACGTCAATTATCCTAAAGAGTTACTAAGTTTTAGCTTACCTCTACTGTTGAAAAATAAAGTTCCTTATTGTCATAAAAATGCATTTTATTTAACATTAACATTCAAACTGTCTATGGTATTCAAATAGGCAAGGAGATTGGATCAAAAATTACAAGGACGAAATAAATACTAATATAAACGAGTCGCTATTGTACCTACGAGTAGTAACGGTTATCCAATTTGCAGGCGAGGCAAGGCGAAGAGCCAGTTAAATTCCATATAAATGTAGTAATTAATTATTATTTGGGTCTTGGTTTTGTCTCATGAATCGTTACCTCTTATGGGTAAGCAAAAACCAAGCCAAAATGTTTATATTTATGAGATTTTATATAATTGTGTGTATGAATTCAGATATTCAAAATACTGGTGAAATATTTGACCTCCATTTTTTCTCCGTAATATTATAATCACGATAGAACGTTTTTCAATTAAATTAAAAAAAAAGGGTTAATGTTTATAACCCTTTCTTAATATCTTTCGTTTTTGTATACTTAGAAACAGAGCTACCGCGTAAAATATATGATGCAATACTTAATTAAAAAATTGACGGTAGAAGTCAAGGTAGACAAACCATGTGTGTTGTTATTACAAATAAAAAGGCTCACGATTAACATATTCTAAGTGGTTTATATGTGGCTGGAGGCTGGAGCTGGATGAAATTGTGCTGTTACGGCTGTTCCGAATATTTTTCTATTTGAAGGACTGCGAAATAAGGAGTGTGTACCGGCCTTGCGGCGCCGGACGCTGTATCTGATACTGTGCCCACGCATCGCTCTTTATCAAGGGATCACAAACTTCTAAAACCATATTTTTTTATTTATATTTAATTTTATTTTATATTTAATTTATTATTTATGAAATGTAAATATAGACCTGCTGTTTTAAACACTTTTTTAAAATGGAAAATAGAAAACATTTACGCTTAATACTTATAAGCAAAAAAATTTTTTGTAATGTTGTCTCATCTTCTCTGTTTTATAGTGTATAGCTATCATTAATGCATGTATATTTTGTGTTCAATTTAGTTTCTTCTGTGGATGTAAGATCCATACATATTTGTTCTATACTATTAAATAAGTATACAATTATTGTTGAGAACTTGTGGTAAGCGCAGACGTGAGCGGCCTCAGTTGAAACAAAATGTCCGCGGCGTACATCGTGTTGCTAGCTGCAATCCTTCTGGTCTTTGGTAATTATAAGAACACATCTAGATTACAATTTTATCAGTATAACAAAATAATATAATTAAAATAATTAAAGATAACCCTTATGTAGGCACCAAGTTTGCCGCAGTAGGTACTAAGCGTCCTGGCTATTTATAACTAATTTAAAAAAATGAGATATGATATGTGTTATGCTTTAAATATGAAATACATATGTAAACCATAACACATATATTTATTGTTAAATTAATTTAATCATTAATAAAATGTTTTTTTGCAGTATTCTTAATCAAATTGAAATGAGTGTTTGTCTAGGAAGCAGGAGTGGTCAATGCGGATGTGCCAACATGACATCATTTTCGCCACAGTTGGATACCCTACTTGCAGAGTATGACCGGGAAGTGGCACCTGAGGGCCAGGTACTAGTTAAGGCAGCGTTGGATGTACGCCACGCGGCAGTCTACGAGCGTAGCGCCACCGTGCGTTTGCTAGCGGATCTACATTTGGTAAGTTTATTTTAAATTTGTAGAGACAATTTTGTGTAAAATAATTTAACGACTTTTCTTTAATTGAAATTCGGATTTTCAGCACTTAATTTATTAAAATTAATATATTTCTCACCAGGCGAGCCTGATAAAATTATTATTTTACTTAGAAAATAAGTCTTTTTCACATTAATTCGCACATATCATGTGAATTTTAGAATTGGGATGACAAGCGAATAAAATGGAACGCTACGGAGTGGGAATGTGACAGCGCTTTGGTTAGTGCTGGTCGATTATGGGTTCCGGATGTGGGTGTGCTCAGCATAGCCACACTGGGCACTGAGGGTGACACCAGCCTCCGTACTCGCGTCTCTAGTAATGGAAATGTCTCTTGGATTCTACGCCTGGATATCGCTGCACCACTCACACTGCAACTCACGGACTGGCCCCAGGACCAACAAGAAGTTGCTTTTAAATTTGGCTCCCGGTCACATTCTACGGATGAGATGCTGCTTACCTTAAGTGACTTACAGGTAAGATTAAGTTATTGCCGGACATTCTTTGTCTTTACATGCAAAGTAAGATCAGTCTTCTCTGTCAAGCCTACGAATCTTGCCCTTTGCGGAGATTGTACATATTCTACGTTATGCATATATAACGGTATTTCAATCGCTGAAACTATTTTAAAATGAATGTAAAGAAACTGATATATATTAAAATACTATTTATGTTACTTTTTTCCTTTCTAATTAATTTTTTTTTGCTTCGAAATAAGATTATCTGAAAAGGTGCATTAAACTTATCTTCTTGGTTCGCAGCACGCGACTGTATTTGAATCTGGCACATGGGAGTTGATGCGTGTAAGCGGAACGGAAGTGGAATTGAACAATGGGGCCTTCCAACGCCGTATTGTAAAGTGGACGATAGCGTTACGTCGAAGAGCAGCCGCACATAGGCTGGCAGTTGGCGCAGTTTTCGCTGGCTCGGCCGTGCTACTTCTCGCAGCAGCAATGTTGCCTCCCAATACACGACCGCCATTATGTGCTGCTTCAGCGGCAACAGCCTCACTCTGGTAAGTATTAACCACCCAAAGACTAGCTCCATTTAACCTACATTAAATTTGTTTTATCTTTCCTGTTGTAGCTAATTGTTAAACTTTGGTCTGTTTTAAAAAATAGTATTAGTAAATATCCACAATTAACAGAAGGTCAGTCAGTCCGAAGATAAGCGATGTCTATTGTTATGGGTACAAAACTAAAATACATGCTATAACGCCCGCACAACAGCTATCAAATATACTCGCCATACAAACGTTTCCCATACCGGGAATCCAGGAGCCGCTGGTTGGCAGTCTGGCTCGGTGAACATTCAACTGGTTAGTCAATATAGAATATATTATACCTATAATTCAATTTCAGGTTAATATCAGCCTTAGTGAGGTTGCCAGGTGGGTCTTCCGTACCTAGAGCCATGTCCCTTTTAAGTACGACATGCATTTGTGGCGCGCTTGCAGCAGCCAACGCTGCGCTCGTGTTACGGGTTTCTCGTTGCGTCACACCACCACCTCATTTTCTAAGGACCCTTGTCACCACTGCCTCTACTCTTATCACGCTCAATCCACCAGAGGTATTTATTCTTGATCAGACATTTACATTTCGTGCATAATCCCCCTATCCTTTCCAGTAATACCAATGCATCAACGTTAAAAGTTGTGCACACTTGACAAATTAATACAGATATAAGTTAGCGTACAGCATAAATTATTTATGCCTCTCACTTCTGGTTCTAGGATATACTATATAATTAGATTATTTGTTTACATTTTTTAAATATTCAACAACATATTTATTACAAATCTAAGTATTGTAAACTAAGGATTAGGTAAAAAATTAAAGTATTTGTTTAAAATAGTCTTCAACTGTTATAGGGGGGAGAGGCGGAATGCAGTGCATGGGCAGCGGCCGCGCGGCTCTTGGACATGCTGGTGCAGGCGTTGCTAATTTTCATTGTCTTCGTCCTGCTATGTGTTTATATTTAATGCTTAATTTTCCTGTACACAATGTTAAATATTAAATTGTAAATATTAATAGATTCTTATTTTAGTCAACATTATACTATAACATTATTTCAGCAATTCTATCAAAAGGAAATATGTATTCTGGATTTATAAATATTCTCTTACTAATAATTATCTTTATGTGTAAATTTTTAAGACTATCTTGTGAAGATTCCTACGCGTGGGGGTTACATCCGTTGTCGGTGGAGGAGAAAGTGCGTAAGTATTTCAGCAAACAATAGTAACAGCGAAGCGCCGGCGCCTGCGAGTAGTACGTGAAGCGCTGGCAACACGTCACCGAGGCCGACGCTGACGAATCCGCCTCCACCCGCTTCGCAACGTACGCGTCGAGCCATCCATATACGCCGCGCGCGTTCTGTTAGACCCGCTTCGCGTTGCCACCGCAGTCTGTTGTTCATTATTTTATTTTATTTATAGAGCCACGCCCGCAAGGCATACACGTGTATAAAATAAGCAAAAACAAATACAAACTAAAAGCTAATGTGCGGTCTCTACAAAAAGCGCGGACGGCATGCGTAAATTGTACAAAAAAAGAAAACAAAATGAATTATAAAAAACACAGTAATAGCCAATACAAAACAAAAACAAGGCAAAGAACTACTATACCCTTTCCGTAATTGACAAAATAACCCTCTTAAATTGAGAAATATAAAATGAAATGATTATGAACTGGAACTAGCTGCAACATTTTGACTAGAAGTAATAGAATGATTATGACTCTCGGATTTTCGTATTCTTAGAACTGGAAGTATGGTAACCTGGCTGCGAAGAGGTCCCTATAGCCAGAGTGTTTACGTATAGGCACCGAGACCATGGGCAGTTTGAAAGCCTGAATCTCCTTGAGTCCACACTTTTCGCGCTCTGTATAGGTCCGACTAATCACATCGTAACCCGAATTCAGTTCAACCTGAAATAAACGAACTAAATAGGAAAAAACTTAAAATAAGCACTTTAAGATGTTAATATTTCAATGGCTCGGCATTGTTTTTCATTTCAAAACTTCCCAAGGTATAGAACAACGAACATATTTACGTTTACTTCTTGTAGCAATGTTAATAGTACTCTGCCTACAATCTTAAAGCTTAAAAATAATCGAAATATTAATGGTAAGCTCATGTAATTTGTACCTGGAAGGCGAATAAGCCGGTGCGAACACGCGCAATACCGTCCCAAGCACTAAGATAGGCACTATCGCCCAATGGCTGCAGTTTGCGCTTGTACAGCCGCTGCGTCGCCGGGTCTGTGCTCTCCTGCAATATAACCACATATGGGTCTTATAAAAACCAAAATTGTTTAACCGAATAAAGCTACAAGACTGACAGTTCCATGAAATAACCATAGTAACATACAGCCTATACCAATATTGGAACGCTGAAGAGTAGCTTTGTTGAATGAATTATCTCAGGAAACTACTGGTGCGATTTGAAAAAAATGTGTTGGGTAGTCCATTTATCGAGGGATGTTACCATCGGTAAGAGCAGAGCTTACATACATTATTTATAAAAACGGTGGCACTGATCGGGTATTTTAAATACTGCAGGTAACGTGATTTCAGTTCAGTGAACAGCTGGTGTGTTTAAACAAATATTTATTCGATCCTGTAAGTTTTTCATAGCAATCGTGCTGTCCATGATATATTCGTTGCATAATATGACCTGAATTAATATATCTTACCGCGAAGTAGACTTTTTTATATGTAGTCTCTTGGACCCCTAGAGACATAGGCGAGTGTGTGAGATCATCTATGGTCTGTATCGCATCGCTAGGCGCCTGCAGGATTGACACGATTTTCGCAGAGTATGACGTAAATGCAAACACAGATGATAGCAACATGAAGAGCATCAGTATGCGTGCTGATATTATGTCTGGGGATAGGTCTGACCCTGAATATACAAGAACAATAGTAATTAATACCATTCAAAAAAAGTAATTAAACCTAAACGAGTTTTACGAATACAGTAATACAAAAAAAAATCTAATTATGTTAGCAATAGTTCATGATGAGTATATCTCTTGAGCAGCTAGATATTCTTTAAGTTAACATTGAGACCTTTAAGGACGAGGCATACTTATTTCATTAAAATCAAAATTATAAAAGTTCAATCTATTTAGTCTCGTTTTAATCTAGTTTTAATTGGTATAACGTATCCAATTCGTGTAAAGTACCCATTAAAACTGTCAATGTACCTTGTTGACAAGCAGCTCCGATAGCGAAGGTAAAGGTTTCAGCTAGAGTCAGCCGTGGTACTGTATTATCAGGCAGGTGGCGGCGGCGTGCTACGTGCCCCAATAACGCCAAAAGTACACCACTACCAGCAAAAGCCGCACCCACCGCGGCCCATACACCACCGCTAAATGGAAGTAGGAATACGTTGGACACAGCTGACTGCGACGGCTGCCGGAATATGAAAGCACCGCTAAAACACAAAAATTATTTATAAATAAATAAATGTTATTTTACCAATAACCTCTCCGCTCTTTTGAATTACAAAACAATATAAGAAATAAAAAATATAAAAACTAAAAAAATAAAAATAAAACTAGAATATGAATGTAATACTATGTCGTTGGGTAAAAAAGAAGATATTTTGGAACCTTATTATATAGAAAAAGCTGAGCGTATGTCAAATTGTATCTTATATTATGTATTAATATTGTATTTATAAAATTGTATTGTATTGTTTCACATGATTTGCTACAGCAAATCATGTGAAACATGTGTTGTTTTAGGAAATATAGTAACTGTGACCTTTCGCCTTTTACTGCCTTCGTATGGAATTACTCTATGTTTAAAACGATGTGTAGCAAATACAACTTTCTAAATAACAGTAGATTGGTCATTTTATAAAGTTGATGTACGTCTACGGCCAGGTCTCCTACCTCTACATATTCGAAAACATTATTCGACGAAGTTGTAGATATGGTAACATGCACTTCTAACTAAATACCGCATCAGATCAGTCGCACATATAGGAATATCAATAAGATTATTTCAAATACAGAAATACCAATCATGGATAAATTTACTTACACTAATTCCACAGTCTCAGAACAATAGTGCAGTACGTCCCAGCGGTCGCGTCGCAGAAACATGGAAGCTACGCCCACCTCCACCTCCTCTCGCTGCAACAGTCCAGCCAGACCATTGAACGACCCGTTCTGTTGCTCGCCATATAGCTCAACTTGTTTCATGTTGTATCTGTGGACATATTAAATAAAGACTAGACTAAAGTCCTTTTCACGAAAGTCCCCCTGACGTAGCGCTGTAGTCGCCTGTCATAATGTTGCAAATTATGAGTAAAAAACATACACACATACATACATTACATAGTTCATCAAATATATATACTTCGATGAAACAATATAAGCTCTTAAATTGTATTAAAATTCATTCATTTAAATTCATTTTAAAACCTAATTTTAAACCATATTTCTTAATGTAAAAACTATGTATTTATTTCCTAACTAAAGCGAAGTTCTACCTACTTACTCTAAGTAGGTAGAACTTCGCTTTGAAAAAGATGAGAAAATATGGTAAAGAAAAGCGTTATAGATTTTTATTCAGAGTTTTATTGTATAATTGTGATCAGCGGCCATAGAAACGTCACTATCTGAAGAGTGAATGGAAACATAACCAGATTCTGTTTCACTATCACTAGGCGTAGATATAATTATTCGGTCCATCTCTTTGTCCATAATCTTTTAAATATTCCACCTCCAAATGTTCAACATGCGTGCACTGAGCTGTCCAATCTTCCGGCCTAATAGACTCAAAAGCTTTCACTCATCGAACGCTGTTCGTAGAGGCAACATCTCCTGATGATGCTCTGGTGTCGGAGCGAAACGTGCGTCGAGTGGTTGTGGGTTTTTCGCGGAGTACTGCTTTCATACTGGTCTATTGGGATTTTAGACTCAAAAGCCTCTTTAGTTAGTTTTTCAATGTCTTTAGGATCTAGTGCCAGATTCTTATCTGCCACTTTTCTTTTGACAAATCGAACCCGTCTTAGTCCAACTTTTTCGGATCTGGGCGATTTTTCCCTGGGGTGACAATTTTTTTGTAAGTACTCGCCGCTGTTACAACTTCTTTTGTAATTCTTGATACAGTTTCCTCTGATACACCTGCAATTAAATAATGAACTATTAAAATACTATAAACTTATATAGTATATAACTATGAAATATATAATTTATTATACTCATGTATTACGTAAAATGTATTACAATTTCAGTTACCTAGTTAGAATTTATATCATAATTCATAAAGTCCCATTTAATACAGCAAAAAAATATTATCAGGCAACACAAAAAAGTACCTGTAATGGCGGCGATTCTCTTCCGAACATTATTTAGTGGTATTAAAACACCTTGATTCTTTTGTTCCGCTTCACAGAATTCTTTCACCTTCAATATCATTCACGAGCCGAAATTTTTACAACTTTTGGCATTGCCAATAGTCTTTATGATGGACTAAGCTAATTAAAATCTCACAAAAATCTACAATAACAAACGAACTTGATAACATTGACGAACGACAACATGGCCGACCTGTCAAATTTAGTTCCAATAGATACTACCCGCGGGACTCCTTTCGTGAAACGGACTTTACAAAAAACATTTTAAGGCCCATATCATTATGTTTCTTAGAACAGGAGGAAAATGGGAGAGACGCCCGTTTCTCACCTTAACTAGATAAACTCGCGAGTATGTTTTCTCTATTTTAAGATCACAGGTATGTGATGATAAAGTTTTTTTAAATAAATTTATTACAAGTAGATGTTCGTCTGTGGATAGCAAATATAGACATTGTTTTAACGTTAGATTATGTTTGTATATAGATAAATATATAATTATTTAGTATGTTTGCCTTCACAAAATTGATTTCATGACCTTTATTTATATTCTGTACTCCTATAACCAACATAGAATGGTGGGTAGTCTTTTGTGGACTGCTTTATGAGAAAAAGTAGCAAAAATGTTTTATGTAGTCTATGACTAATTCGTGGTTTAAATCGTCAAAAAACTTAAATTGAAGATTTTATTGAATCTGTAAATATTATGTCTGTAAATATACAATAGTTAAACAAAAAAAAATGCGTGCAACGAAGTTTCCGCATTTAGTATACTGGCTATGACGATAGATTGGTATGGATTCATGTTTGAAAATATGTAACATCACGAGGCAAATACACTTTAAATACGACAAGGTAATTAAATTGAATAATTAGATAGTTTGACTAGTCTTTTCATCAACAATTACAATTTACGTAAGTATTTAGTTAAAACGGATGTCAACGCAAATTGGTTATATTGTGTTAAATATTAATTATAATGAAGTTTTTTTATAATATTTAATGGGTACCTGAAATTTAAATCCTCAGCTAACAACATCATTAGAGGATATGTAAGTTTTGGAAATGTGTCAATCTGGCGATCATTGAGATCTGACCATCCTTTGAAATATTGCGGCTGACTCACCTATAAGTAGATAAAATTAATAAAAATATAAACATTTAATAAAGAAAATGTAATAAAATGGCATACAATGGTAGCAGATTTTAGGCGCAAGAAACCCAGATTCTTCCGCCTTGCCACAGAAGTTGGAAGTGAAGCCCACAACTTCTTCAAGCTTTCAGCGTTGGCATAACCGCCACCGATGTCAAGCACAGTGATGGGTTCTCCAATCTTTACCCGGTATACATCGAGCATTTTCTCTGGAAAACCTACCACGACATCTGCATCTGGGAGGATAACCGTGTCTTGGAGGAGATAGTCTAAGTCAGTTTCGTTGGAAGAAAGATCGGGCAATAACAGCCAGGAGTGTCGATGATTAAAAGCGCGACTAATAGAAGCCTGAAAAAATCAATAAACATTTTATAAATACAAAAGAACAATAAATTACTATAAATTCTCTGTTCTCTACTAGATACTATCTACCTAGATATATAATTTAGGTTTTAAATGTAAAATATTAACTTAAAGATTTTGTTTTAATGGACTAAAATTAAAAGATAACATGATTTTTCTTTAAAACATTTAGCATTAACTTAAGGCACTATTATTATTTTATTACCTATAAAATTTGAAAGAATAATTTGTACGAAATCAAATAAATTGTACTACTAATACAACAAATAAAATTAGAAACTTCCAACTAAGTAATTTATACGAGTTCATTGCAAGCTAAACTTGCCATAAAGTAGATAATACTAAATACAATTATTAACTATTTGCAAAGCGGCTAGTGCAGGTCAAGTACTCTCTTAAATATAATCTAACATGTCTAGCCACAAATATTGTTACCTAAAAACGTTTCTTTTTTCAACACTCTAATTATTTTGACTTAAGAACATTAATTTAAAACTTATTTCGATTTTACATTATTTCATACTTACGTTACGTTAATTATCAAATTACAATATCGAATGGGCTATTAAAGAAAATAGCATTGCATTGATCGCCTTTCACAGAGTGTATATGGAGCCGTCGCGAAATTTCAAACACTTCAAAAGCTTGGTATCAGCCGTCTGTTCGTAATCAGCTTTCGTTCATTACAAAAGTGGCCTTCCAATTGTATGGCATAGAATCGGTCTATGGTTTTGAGCTCGTAGAAGACGTATTTCATATATTAAAAAGTAAATTATATATTAACTTATTGCTTTTATCAATTTCGATAACATCAAAGATATGCTATACGTGTATATGATAATTTAAATCTTACATAAATAACGCAACAATAATCGTCTGCGAAAAAGAAATAGTTATTATACTAAAAAAAAAAAAAAAAAAAAAAAAATATATATATATATACACTATAGTTTTAGTGATAAAATTGGTACCTGGTGGTAAAATTTATGTTTTCTATGAAACTTTATGAATATTAAACATAACAATCTGAATTAGTTTCAAGCTTATAAAATAAAACAGCAAACAGATCTATCAAATAAGAAGAATAGTATGTTAATATTTATTTCTTAGTTGCTTCCGATACCAATTCTAATTGTCGCTTCAGTGGATCATTGTCCAAAACTCTGGTTAAAGAATGTGCCCACAATCTTTAATCACAGTTTTGGCCCTTCCCCTGCGGGCATAGGCAATGAAACTAGGAACGTCGAAATTGCTTTATTTGGTTCTACGGCGAAGAAAGATTTTTTACCTCAATAACTTAGCTAGTTATAATTTGATAACTTTAATGTTTTATTTGTATACTTTTCTTTATAACGCTTTTGCGTCAAAGAGTGCTTATTAATTACTTGTAGGTACTAAACCTGCTTAAGAATAAGGCGAAGATGAGGGCAGCCCACGTCAAGCACGATGCCCTCGCGGTAGACGCGGTAGGCCGGCAGCTCGGGCAGCATTGGAAATTCACGGTGGTTGTATATCCGCAAGCGAAGTTCCGTAAACTTCGCACGAGATACTAGTGTGGATATATCATCTATAACGTGTAAATTTAGAAATAAACCAAATTCAACAATGAAATCATCACTATATATAAATTTATAATTCACGATGACTTGGTGATTTTTAGTTTTGTCTACTACTACTGTCTCAGTATTATAAAGAATACCTGGGCTCCAACACAAGAAACCGGTAATTAGAGCCACATTCTTGGATGAAAAATATGCTAATATAAATGAAGACAGATCCATTTTTAACAGTTACTTGGGTTTTAAGATTATGATGCAACGATTACAATAACGCGAATAAACTGAGTCTGATTTTATATATCCGATTTATAATGTTTGTTAAGCAATTTCCGGCCCTCATTAAATGCTCCATAATTACGGGTCATGCAATGCAGACCATAACCAACTATTTGTCCAATTTAACCATTATATCAATGATTACAAATCAAATCAATTTTGTAGCATTCTTAAAAATAGTACATTTGCTGCGTGCTAATTACTTCATCGAGAAATATGCTAACTCATTACATCAGTTATTAATATTTCATTAAAGCCAATAGGTACCTATCAAACTTGTGTGTAAAAATAAAACATGCAACATAGCTTAATGCAACCTTATATTGTATATGACAAAGTAGACGCAGAAGTATGGTTATTAAAAATAGTGACGTAGTTACGTTATTTTCTTCATTGTAATTCGAAGATTCAATTTCTTTGAGAACACACACCCATTAAAAACACTTCCTTTATCAAATAATCACTTTTATTACGTAAAGTGTAACAAAATGATAGTTTTAAACTGTCCAAGTGCCAACAAGCGAATGTGTCTTCTATTGTAGTGCTCGTCTTTTTATTACAACTGTAGTGGGGTAATTGTAGTAGTAGAGGGGCGACCATAGATGGGCGACCCGAATACGCGCAGCAATGTTGCCGATTAGCCCCAATATGCTGTTTTGCGCCGATTGCATATAATTTCATATAAAATTGTATATAATTTCCATGAGCATATATATAGAAAATCTATACTAAAAATATTAAAATGTTCACATAAGACAATATCTCACAACCATTCAGAGGTTGTGATATTTCTTCGTTCTTTTTAATTAGCTGCCGCTGTCTCGGGAGTCCTTTATTTCTCGCGGAGGGTTCGGATAATTGTATGTTGTAGCTCCGCATTGTCCTTTTCAGTCATGACATGGCATTCCAGGGACCGTTATTGTCGGATTCCACCTTTTTGTATAATGAGTGGAGGCAACAGGTTTCCTCAAAACATATGTTTTTGTTAATCTTGTGATAATAGAGTACATATGGACTGCAATGATACTAAATTGGAATACTTAGGTTTTATTACATTTTTCTATAAGTGATCAGTGTATTTTTCGTTGCTTGTAGGTGAACGAGTATTCAGCGGAATATCTGACTAGTTCCATGACTACAAGTAAACGTGGATATGTTTTGTCGAGCAAAAGGATTTAATTTTTAGAGATGTGGCTTTCAAAAATAAAATATAAACAATAACTATTCTTTGACATAAACAAAGAATGACAATGTATTTGATATAAAATCTGTTGGTCCATATCTTAGAAGGTGACCTAACACGACTATGAATTTCATATACTATCTCAGCCTGTAACGCAGTGTTGCCAATTTCGGTATACAAAGACGATTCGTTATCAAACCCAATCGATAATTGGAATTATTATCGATAAGATCGTTGGATTTGAAGCGTAAGTAATCCTTCTGTTTCATTAGTAACATGGTATGATTAACAACCTAGACGTTGAAAGTTCGATAAAACCAGTCTCTAGTTCGTGATGTTTATATTTGGTCGGCGCCTCTCCTTGGACCTGGTCCTTCTGATCTGGGGCTGGGGTTCTTGGCTTGGAGTGAACGGTATCTTTGTGCAATTGCCGCAGCTGGTCCAGAGACAGCCTGAACAATGGGCTCTCGGCTCATCAGTCACTGTGGCAGTGCAAATCGCCAACAGCGGTCTTCTCATCTACGCCTTTGTAAAGCGATTCCTGCCGAAGATCACTGATGCTATGTTCATCTACGGCCTGCTGACAGTTGGTACAGTGGCTCTCTTCCTCAACGCTTTCTTCTATACGGAGACTGCCTACGTTGGTTCTACAGAAAGATCAGTATCGTTTATAGTTCTAACTATTTTCACGGCTATGGTGGGAACAACTAGTTCCGTAGTGTTCTATCCTTACATGAGGAACTTCCGAGAAATGTACCTTTCTACATACTTAGTCGGCGAGGGCTTTGGAGGGTTGATCCCGGCAATTCTTTCGATCATACAGGGAATTGGAGGCCCACCGGAGTGTAGACTGTCACCAGATGGAAACTCGATGGATGTAATCTATCCTTCTGCTCGTTTTGATTCCACAGTGTTCTTTTGTATAGTGGCAGGACTATGCACCACGAGTATTATCAGTTTCTTTTTTATAAACAACTATTCCGGATTCGACCCTGAAAGAGTAACCAAGATCAAAAAGACAGAAATATTTGAGGAAAAGACTGAGAACATCCAAGAACCATTGATGTCACGTGAGTCTATACTAGACTCGTACTTCGGGTTATGTATCCTGATGGCTGTTATTAATATGTTCTTTAACGGTTTAATGCCATCGTTGCAAACGTATTCCTGCTTGCCGTACGGAAGACGTGCGTTTCACCTATCAGTGACTTTAGGTACCATAGCCAACCCGGTTGTATGTCTGGTGGGGGTGTGGTTCAAAATGGCACGTGGACGTTACATTGCGGCCATGTTGGTGGTTAGTGCAGGCCTCATTGCTTTCATCACTGTCACAGCCGTCATGTCACCAACGCCACCCCTCTACCAGCAAACTAGTGGAGCGGTGATTATTGTGAGTCTTTCTAAATTATAAGGTTTCAGTTTGTTAAACTGCATATATATTAACGAACGTAATTTATTTTTTTCAATTAATATGGCGCAATAGTACGCAATGTCTATAACGTTGATAATAATGTAATTTTCAGTTAAACAATTACTAGTCTTTAAAAGTAGGAAAAGTAACATGAAATATTTCCTCTTCACAAGATTAAATTTTCGGTAGGTAATCGTGTGGGTGCTTGCCAACGCGCTGATATCTTACTCACGCATGTGGATCTACAGCGAAGTTCGCGCGGGTGGCATTAAGCCTATGCGATTCCTTGGAACTATCGGCCAGCTGGGTTCAGCGCTGGGCTCCGTCACCCTCTTTTTAGTCGTCAACTTTGGAAACTACTTCGAGCAGGCGCAGGATTGTCCTATGCCGTCATAATACGTAGTGGTGAGAGATTTTAGACACTTTAGAAAAGTAATTATTACGAGTTCAGGGTATTCTCAAATAGTGGTAAAGGCAAGATGAGTTTGAAACGCTGTATTAGAAAGAAATAATATTGTATTTTAAAGATCTGTGTTATGTACGGAAATAAATGTTTTAAAGAAACATAAAATTTCTTAGTATTAATTGGTAAAAGGTATGTATAATAAAGATTAATGTGTGACTTCAGTCATGCATCGTCATTGCTATTATCCTCTACCGTCGTTCATTAATTATCAATTTCAACTAGGGAATGGAATTTATTCAAACAACAGAATTTCCTTACTAAAATATTATATTGAATTTGCATATAATTTCTGTAATCAATTAACAATTGGATATGATCCTTCTTACCACTACTCTCACTGTATTAACGAACCTTTGGAACATAATTACCATATACATAGTACAATAAAACAGTCTTAGTAAATATTAATGTCACCAACTGGAGAAACACTTTCAGGTATTACATATGTTGGAAAAGGGTGCATAATATCCTAAACGTCCTTGATTATTAAAATTAATTGAAATTTGAAAATGAAAGAAAATAAAATATAATGACTGTAAATTAATATTTTAATGATGTCATAGTTAAAAATTGCTGAGTTAATTCCAGTTGGAGACGTCAAGACAATAAATTAATACAAAACAATTTGGAGATGTGATATAAAAACGAAAGTATATTGCACGATATATTATTAAACTATTATACACATTAAAAATACAATTAAACTAAACATCCATATAAGTCAATTCCTTTATAATAAACAATCACTTCATTCGAGACATACAGTCCTAAGCTTTTTAATTATAATAAAAATAAACTTTTTCACAAAATAAATATAAATGATATATATTTTTATAAACAATATATCTGAAATATAAGGTATAAGCTTCATAAGCTTACTATTACGTATCTACTTAATGATATCCTCATTAAAACATATAAGATTGTACCTACGCCAATCCTTTTACACTTCGACCAACACCAGTTTGCAAAAAGCATGTCAAATTATTTGGTTTTGTGCCTTACCAAAAATCTAATACCTCAATGTATGGGCATGTACTGACACTAGTCAAAGTCAAATCAATTGAAGACGGACATGACCAATAAGCAACAATTTATAACATTTATATAAATTCGAATTTTTTATAACAATTTAAACGTGCATGCTACTTTTTAAACAATAAATATACAAACAATGGAGTCTCTCTTGCATATATATTAACAACAAATAAGAATCATTTAAAGTATCTGAAGTCTAACAATGCAGATTCATCGCACAGATCAGACAATAAACATAATGCAATCAAAATCTCGCTCAAATAAAACCCTTCCAGCCAAACTTAAAAATTATTTAATACTGCTTAAGCGCACTCAATGCTAACATAGAGTCAGCTCTGTGCCGAGACAAATAGGTCAACAATAAGCACTTTTAACATTAGTCTACACCCTCCGCCATTACCCAAACCTAACCCTAAATTACATTATGGGATGCCGGAGATTTGGTCAATGTCTTCAATAACATGTCAGATCTTGAGATTTTTATCAACAGCCAACTTGTTATAATCCCTACTTACAGCTAATATCAGTATCACTGTTACCTATCGTCATATTAGGTAAAACGATGGTAAGCGAAATTCGTTATATTTAAGCAATCTATGCACCCGCGAATACAAAGGCACAATTATTGTAATAGACCATTTGATAAAAGCTGAAATATAACAATATCTAATCAGTGTCTGTATTAGGATTATCTCAAACATAAGTACTTTATAGTCTTAAGAAATATTTAACAAGAGTTAGCCGCAATCGTAAGGTAGTAGTTAATGATAGACACTTTTTAATAAAGTATTAAGATCTAAATCAATGCATTTCATTTAATGCATTTCTATATAAATTTAACTACCTACAACTAAGTATTCGAGCCGACTTATTATGTAGCAACGAACTCCTTTGAGCATGATTTAAGATCGCTTTCTTAAACGATCATTACTACACTTATAAAATGTAACAGTATCGTGGTTACAGGACCACTGTCAACCAAGCGCCTGTGAGGGTCCGCTAAATTGTCTGCGTGGGGCAGTCGGGCGTTTGCTGGAAGAGCGCCGTATAATTAATGAGGGCAAAGAACGTTAGCGAGCCTAACGCTGAGCCCACCTGTCCCAGTGCACCGCACAATCTCATGCCGCGGGCCCCGCCGCGTCGCGCCCAACCATACACCCACATACGGCCGTACGACACCAACCCACTGCACAACACCCAGCAAAATACCACTAGCACTGCACCGCCATTACTGCCAGCCAGTGGTGGGATTGGACTCTGAAAGGCTGTTAACAAGATAAAGCCCAATAGTGCCGCGCTCAAGCCTAAAATCAGCGCAAGATACCGGTTAGGTAAAGGTCGCAACCATACGCCAGCGAGGCATGCCACCGGATTAGCCATAGATCCCAGCGTCGCTGACAGGTGGTAGGCACGCTTGCCGTACGGCATGCACGAATAGGACTGCACTGACGGCATCACGCCGTTATTTACGGCATTTAATATCAGCACCAACACCATAACTACGATCCATTGCGGTCGTAGCAGCGACACGCTCGGCGCAGCTTCCTCCTCTTTAGCCACTGCATCTTCCTTAACACGCTCCGATGCGAACCCAGAATAGTTGTGTAGAATACAGAAGCTCACTAAACTGATTGTTGACATAAGGCCGAGAAGAATAATGTAGATTGTGGAGTCGAAACGTGGCGGTGGACGCACCGCAACATAGCTTGAATTATCAGGCTTCAGCACACACTCGACCTCGCCGCCGACGCCCTGCACTAGTGCTAGTACAGAAGGCGTGAACCCACCGAGCCCTTCGCCTACCAAGTACGTGGCGAGGTATATATCGCGATAGTGCCGCAGGTATGGGTAAAATAACACCGAACTCGTGCAGCCTACAAGGGCAACGAAGAACGTCAGGGCCAAGAAAGCTACTGATCTCTCAGCACCTCCGACGTACGCAGTCTTCGAGTAGAGAAATGAGTTTAGAAAAAGGGCGGCTGTGCCAATGAAAAGCAAACCGTAAATACAGTGGATGTCAGTTATGCGCGAGATCCTGCGCAGCGATCCGTAGATAAGTAGGCCGATGTTAGCACACTGTACAGCAAGAGCCATGGCGGAAGGCAACGCCCAGCCTTCAGGCAACCCCTCAACAAGCAGCGGTAACTCAACAAACAGGCCATTGACACCGAGCCACGTGCCCAGTCCCCAGCACACTAACAACACATCAAGGGTCACGCGGCGGCGCGTTGCCCACATCATGTTGCTGTTACTGCTGTCTCGTGACTCAGCCAGGCACGGCGCACGCTCTTTCTCCTCGTTCAACCTACAAAGAAAATAAAAAGTTACTAATTTGCTGACTACTGATACCAGTCCCGAAGAAAATATAATATGCTAACTAAATAGATTATAATATGTACACATTAATCTATGTTAATTTTTTTCAAACTTGTAAGAAATATAATTAAAATTAAAATAGTAAAGTTTCAACCGGTAGAATATAAAGATAACAGCAATTTCTATGTATAAAAACGTTAGCTACATAGACATTTTACTTCGAGATACATATTAAAATATTGAATATTGCCAGTGTTTGCCATTTGTGTTTATTAATGTGACATTGATCAAAATGAATTCTGATTTCAATATTTTTCACTTTGATTAACAAGTACAAGCAAGTTTTTCAAGAATTAAGTTTCTTAGAATGAAAATAACCAGAACTTAGAAAAAAACTAACAATATTTTCAAATTTATTTTTATTTTATTCAATTATTTATTAAAATAGAAATATAAACAATAATTTAGTTTTGACCAGCTGGATGTTGAAGAAATACATAATATAATGAGTTTGTGATCTATTAAAAAACATTTAAATTGCATTCTACAGCAATTAAATATTTATTTCTTTAGTCATCACGATAATTATTAATAATTAAGTTACGTGTAACCAGATACATATCTTACTACATACCTTAAATCATCTTACATTAGAAATTCAATTCAAATCATAATAATATAATCTCGACTATTGCTCTTTTTAGTGCAAATTTTTTAAACCGCAGAAATTCGCATTTTTAAATAATAATCATTTTGAGATGATTATAATAGTAGTTTCGTCTAATAGAATAAGAATGAAACGAAGAAAAATCATTCATGCAATTCTGATACTTATGGAGTTCTTCTTGGTTATTTTATACCGGTGAATATAGTACTACCTACTTAGGTTTTATGTGTAACTAAAAGTAGTAACACTAAAAACCTAAGTAGTAGTGTAAGATTCAAGATTGTATACTTCACAATTATGATTCGTTATTTTCTACAAAGAACACGTTTATTTGAAATAATAAGGCCGCTGAGGATTCATTTGTAAAAAATATTTTACCTATACCAAGGAGGCCTGCAACGTCGAATAACATGATTCTCATTGATTATCAATATTGATAGGCATAATTTCGAAACCTTAAATTGGAGTAAAGAACGCTTGGCTTTGACTAAACACATATGTAGTTGCGTTTTTATTACATGCATGTACCATATATACGGGTACCTTGAGCTAGAAAGCACTAAGCCGATGGAATTGCCGTAATAAAATAATCAGTTGCTACAAGAAGTAATGTCGGCATACCTGTCGACACCAAGCGACAAAGTGTGATGGAGGTCCAGGAGCACCTGGGCATCCGCACTTCCCGCGGCGGCCGCAGTTTTAACTGGTGACATGCCACACATACACTACACACACTATAGCCTGGTCAATTTGCGCCGTGACTCCTCACAGATTCATGTATAACTATTGACAAGTATTTCGCGGGATGAATGAAACCACCTTTGCAAAATAATCCAAGATGTCAAATTCCGAAAAATGTGCACTTTAAATAACTAAACAGGATACTAATTAAATTTGTTTAAAAAATTATTCTCCAAACCATTTTTTCTGTTCAAATTATATTTGTAAATTATTTTCACCAGAGCTGTTTATTTTAAGGTTGGAGTTAGATGTAACTAAGCCAAGGACATTGTCACAAATGATGAGAACAGTACATGACTTGTAATAAAATAATATCTAAGAGTCACCGCACATTATCTGCCGAGTTACTTTAGATAAGCACTACTGTCTACCTACACTGTATCAAATCACATATATAATAAACATTTATGCAATTGGTTAAGAAAAATCTATTAGAAACAAGGAGAAAAAAAAAATCCACTTTCCTTTAGAAAGAATATTTAATTGCTTTTAAGATTGATACAATGTGTTTCAATGATAAGATACATTTGTACCCTTTTCAAACAGGCATTTACTGATGAACTGAAAATGTGACATTAAAGTTCTCTAGCATGATACACTAATGATAACAATAAGCTTCTCAAATATTGAGGGATTTATTTTACTTTATTTACTGTTGGGCAAGAGGCAGCAGTAAAGATAACAATTCAGGACAAGTATGCTTAATATGATGCAAGGATGTGGATTAATTTATATTTGTTAAGTAAGCAATATTCGAAGTACAGCCATTTATTTTTCACATCCATTCACTGGCATACCATAAAAATATATCTTATAGCTATATATATAGGGTGTTCATTAACATAAATATTTATGCTTTAACTTTAACAGGAGTTAATATCTACATTAATAATATGTCATTTTCTAATAAAAGTTTAGTAAGTTTTAATTCCCAGAAATGTTGGTGTTATAAAAATAATTTGTTTTCTATATTCTTATTGAGAAAAATATAATATAAATTCTTCTCAATGAGAATATAGTAAACAAATAAATATGAGCATTATTAAGATTTAAAAAAGGAGCCTAGAACATTATTAAATAAAATGCGGAAGTGAATGCGGTAATTATGAGTATTGTCAAAATGTTTAAAAACTTTTATTTGAAAGCATACCATTTTCCACGAAATGAATGTATCAATAACATAATACGATAATTTATAAACTAAGTCTTATGCAATTACAAAGCCGATTGCGAAATAAGTAATGGTTAAAAATTTAAGCTGCATGTCATTAAATATTACTTTAATAATCTTAAATGATCTTACCTTGTTAAACTCATCAGAAAGCGGTATTTTTCGTAAACTGGTATTTCGACTTTGTACTTTTATTTCGCCTTATTGGATACTCTTGTCCTTCAGCATACACATATGTACATTTTCAAAGTTAAGGCGTAAGGTTAGTATGTTACCTACGCGAATAAGGCATATACTTGTTTTCTGGGATCTAGACTACGAAAGTAATTTAAACAACAGCATATCTAGATTCTCGTCAAAGATAAAAACAATAGTACTAGATAGTAGACGTTAAACGTCTAAAATACGATTTTGTCACGAACTCTCGGAGTCGTCAGTCGACACTCGCGGATCTCTGTCACTGTGTCACGGACTCACGGATGACGATTGACTAAACTCACTTCACAGAGTAGTGACTATTCAAGTAATCACTGAACTGGAATTCTTCGATCCAGTGTTGCTATGGTAAAAAACTAGGTTGCCGTATGTCAAATTCTGATTTTCCGTACATTTAAAGAAAAAGAAATACTAAAATGCAGTTGGTATATAATTTTAAAATATACTGCATTTTAGATTTTTTTTATCTTCCTAAATGGCCTTTCCTAAAGGTCGATATCTGAGATTGAAAATCAAAACCGTAACATACGAGTGAACTCTGACTATTACTTCCTTGCGAATGAGCTACTAGTCATAGAAAAGCCTTTTTTAATTTACTATGTTCTCTAATTCATTTGATGAAAGATGAAAGGGATGAAACCATACGGCTATTATGACTCAGGTTTTTGCCAGTTATGAAGTATGAGTGGTACATTTCGTTCAGTTTTTAATTGCCAATTTTTTTTACTACGGCATTGTAAGCCCTGCCGTATACTGTAATTTTAAAGAACATATCCTGTATTACCATATATTATGACAATTGCTTTATAAATATCATAACTGATTCGGACATTGGAAAGTGGACAGAAGGCTGACACTAAATCGAGAACATGGAATGAAGTCTATTCTTTAGTCATTATTACAAAAACAGTGATACCAAATCTAACAGATTCTTCCCCCTAGAACCAACTACCAATTCTTATTACCTGAATATGGAAATCCCTAGTTTTTGTTGTATACCAGAGGAGTAACTTTTTTACATAATATTGGGTTGGGTTGGATAAAATAAGTAATTCTATTATTATCCGCAGTGGTGCAGTTTCTATTTAAAAATCCAATATTTTGGCAGAAGGAAGTTGAATTTTTCTCAAACTCAAAACTATATTGTATTTTAATCTAAATCGTAACTAAAGATATTATGATATAGAGTTTGTTTTAGGAACAACTCGTCGTCAATCACTTCCGCCCCGTCCAACAACCTTCTGCTCTCAAGAATGTAGTTGTTGACGTCATCGGCACAGTGGCAGTAGGTTATCATCATAAATTAACACTTTTTATTTATCCATTTATCTATTTATTTATTTAGTTTATTGCCAAAATAAAATTAAAAACTACCTTAACCTAAACTTACAAATAAAAACTTGTTGCAGGCTTCACACAATCTTACCAAGCTTGTCACAAATGCATCCTGTTCTGGTGCAGATTTAATAAATTTATTACTTATCGACACCAATAGCTGTCTCGCAAATTTTTGGCGAAGCACCGTTCGCGAATTTCACTCTGACAATAAAGGATGCCCTCGCGACCTAAAGTTGTTGGCCGGAACATATCTACCTTGCCTTGCCTTATATGACAACTCATGAGAAATGCGCATAATAAATCCTAGACGCTTATAAGCAGTTTTAACCAATACAGTAATATGCTCACGAAAAGGCTAGGCACGAAAACTATCCCTAGATCTTCGACTTTGTCAACTCTTTGAATCTTTCTATCCATAATTTTATAAATACTGAAGTTGTTGGGCGATCCAAAAAAAGATACCACTGACACGTGTCACAGATGAAGAAAAGCTTATTCTTAATACCCTAGTTGAATACATCATCCAGGTCTGATTGCAAAATTGAACAATCATCCGGCTCTTTAATGGTCTTATAGATCTTAAGATCATCAGCGAAAAGTAAAGCACCAGATGACTTAACTATCTCTGGCAAATCATTAATGTATATAAAAAAGAGTCATGGTCCCAGGTTCAAACCTTGGCTTATACCAGAACGTGTTGAGTAGCTTTTAGAGATATAAGGTCCGTACTTGACGAACTGTTGCCGGCCGTATAGATAATTTCAAAATACTTTCAGCCTGGTAGGAGAGGTAGGTATTTTTTCCTATTTCTGCAATTACAAGAATACTGTTTAAAGTGCTTATATTTATCTTGTTTCTAAATAACACCCTCATACCTATTGTACCCACTTACACACTTACACTTTGGACCATGTTTTAGGTACAGGAGAAATGGGATTTGCTAGTCAAAATTATATCAGTATAGTATCAGTGTAGTTCAGATAACCTACAATTATATTTGCAACTAAAGCTGTTTTCTCATTTATTTATGTAAATAGCAATCATAAGCTATGGTGCCGCCAAATTAAACACTATGCAGATGATGTTTAATTTGATGGCTAGTCTATTTTGTACACTCTGTTCAGATGTCAATGAACATGTCTCGCGTTGATCGTTGACGCGATGATCTGAATTGTACTGCTGATGCTGCGCGACACACCGATATCTCACTTAAATAATTTTATTTTTGTGTGAATATATGTGATTGAATTAGTATTTAAGATAATGAAAACGTATAAGATGCATTCTAATAAAAAAAAAATTAACCAAATACATACTAACATACAGCTTATCTTAAATCGCATACTAACAAAACAAAATTTTATTATCTAAAATTTAAATAAGTTACAAAGCACTTTTGGTGGATGAATCCTAATAGACTGAAAGAGGATGACTACAGGTTGATGATTTCTTACTTTTAAATTATATTACTATTGTTCTCAAGTCAGTGATATGTAATTATTTTACCTTCTAATGTGTGAAATGAGGCGCTAAGAAACCAAGCAAAATTTCAAAACTTGATGGTAGACAATAAAGTAGATCATATATTATTATTTACTATTCAAAAGTTTGCACCCATTATTTATAATAAGAATCTTTATGAAGTCAAATTCAAATTCATTTATTCAAGTAGGATCGTTACATGATCACATTTGCACGTCACTTAAAACTAAATTTATAGGCTTGTCCACTAACGCACCCGAGTCTGAGAAGAACAAGCAAGAAACTCAGTCGGGTTTGTCTTTTTTTTTGATCATGCTTACAACTTATAATTTTTAGAACAGGAGCAATTTAGTCCCAAGCACTTCTGTCATTCAGATAATCCGTGGTCCTGTAATAAGGCTTTAGCAATCAATTTTCTTTTAAGAACATTTTTGAATTTGTTTATTGACAGCTCTCGGGATTTGCTTGGGACTTTATTATAATAGCGAGCACCATTTCCTTGAAATGAATTGCTTATTTTATGCAGTCTTGTGGATTTAGCACATAAATCGTTTCTATTACGAGTATTATATTGATGAAAGTCACAATTAGTACTAAAACGATTTATGTGTTTTCTAACATACATGATATTTTCATAGATATATTGACCAGCAAGCGTCATAATATTTAAATCCTTGAATCTCTCTCGCACCGACTCCCGTGGGGGCAAACAGCAAATCGCGCGAATTGCCCGTTTTTGTAAAATAAATATATTCCGCAGCATTACCCCAAAGAAGAATGCCGTACGACATGACGCTGTGAAAATAACTATAATAGACTAGTTTGGCTGTGTGAAGGTCGGTGAGGCTGCGGATTTTCTTGACTGCATAACATTATGGAACAAAATCTGTATTTCATTATCATTGTGATATTGGTAGTTCAGTGTTCAGCAAGATCTCGTTATCTAGGTGATATATTCTTTTTAATGGCTCATAATCGAATCTGAAGAAAAGATTCGAGTTAGTGGAGTAATAATATTGAGGTCACAAACTCTTGGTGTATGAAAACAGCTATTTCTATATAATTTTTAATGTCTGAAACTGTTAAAAATCAACAATTGTATCAAAATTGAAGGGTATTTTCCGTTAACATTGTTTTAATTACTATCTTATACTACAAGTATAGAGAAAAAACTGAGAATATTTTGTAATTTAATTATAGAAGAGTAAGCTCTTTAATTACTTAGAAATTTGGAGGGGTTTTTAACCGGCTGTAGGTTGTTTGAATTAGTATTAATTCTCCAATACTTCTATTTTTATAAAAGAAACAGAAACGCCTGATACAAAATCATATCAGGGATATTTATACTACTTTTATAATAAACAGCAATGAAACAACTGTTGGTTCGACAGTTATTTTAATTTAAAATTTCAAAAAGCAAATACAATAATAATCTCCGCATGACTCGTCTCATAAAGCTTTACACGTAAAGTAGGTATTTAATAGTAGATAATAAATATAACAAACAGTGAAACTCCGGCGCTACTCTGAGCGAAGTGCTCTCTCACTCACACGCACACTCCCCCGATCTACTTGTCCTTCTCACTCTCTGTCTTCCTGCCCAGAGGCACAGCCGCACGTACCCTGAAACATTATTGGAATTAGTTATTCCCACTGCATTTTATCAATATTCTGGTAACTATAGAACTATAAAACTTGATTTTAAGGTAAAGTTTTCCTTTAATTACCTATAAGGAAAGACAAGCATGCTGTCATTGTACTTGAATAAAAATATTGTTCACAATCAAAACAATAAATAGCATGTAATTACTAAAACACTACTCACTTGGCGGTAATCTCATTGATCTTTGCGCGCGCCAGTTCCAGATTGGCGTCAACCTGCGCCTTGTTCATTTCATAAGCCTTGGGCAGAGTAAATAGTGCTATCCAGCCTGGAAATGCATACATACATTATATATATACTAGCTGATCCGGCAAACGTTGTTTTGCCATACATGTGATTTCTAGCAATAATTTTTTTAGTTCAATAAAAATAATTATCAGCTTTAAGTTTGCGGGGACATGTTTATGATTATAAACATAATAGAAAGTGTTTTAAACAATAAAAGTATGCTAGGTTAATAGCCAGAAAAGTAACGACATCTGTTAGAATATTTCGGAGTTAACAGATAATTGTGACTGTCAATTAATTATAGACAAATAATTTGAAATAAAATAAAATTGCGACTATAATTAAAGATCTAAGCTATGCTATCTCTTAAGTTGGACCAGACTTCTAACGGTGTGCCAATTTAATTTAGAATCGGTTAAGTAGTTTAGGAGTGCATCGCGGACAAACATCGTGACAGGAGATTTATATATATTATTAAGAAGATAGCAATATTTATTTTTAACGAACTTACAAACCATCCTATTGTCCAGAGAAAACCGAACGTGCGTTACGTTTGGGAGTCCCAAACGCATTTGTACAAAAGATAAGTATTTTATTTAAATTTCCAAGAAAAGTTACACATCCAATTCTATTATAAAAGGTATTTTGTAAAATAAAAAGCAATACCTCATTATAAAAAAATTAATAAATCGCCATTTGCTCAGTTTTAATAAAATATTTGTCTCTTTTCATCAAGGCATAAAAGCAATTAAGGGGAAAGAGAGAACAGCACTTTACTTAAAAGAATGCATTTGGGCTGTTTTTTTTTATAAAGCGAATGATTTAAATTACTTACAGAGTATGACAAGCGTGATGCCGTTGAAGCATGCCCCAAGGTATGTGAGGCACCACAGCAGGACTCCAAACTTCAGCGAGTCAACTAGGTCCTCTACCAGGAACAACCTAAGGGCATTAATGAATATACAGTTCAATTATGTGTGTTATGTAGTATCAGGCCTTGAAGATAAAAAATGATTTATTTATAACGACATTAAATTGAGAAACGGAAAACTAATTTGTTTTGACCTATAATCAATTTTCTAGTATATAAGTACGTCAACTGCAATATACATTTGCAATACAGATTTTCCAAGTATGAAACCATTAAGTTGTAAATGTAAGTGGAAAATGTACATAAATTTAATTAGAGAGACAAAAGAGTATTTTATTTGAAAGCGTGCAATTTGAATTACTAATTATTTTTTTTTTTTTAAATATAAGTACTTTTTATATACATATATATTATTATACTGTTTTGAAAATGCTCTCTATGTTTTATATTTAAAACGTAGATGTAACATCTTCAACTATGACTGTAACCGTTGCATTTGAAAAAATATATGTGTGTATGTGTGTTAATATATACCTGCGCAGCTCGTGCAGCGCGGCGTTAAGGTGTGCCGTGGCGGAGGCGGCCAGCGCCTGCGCACGCTCCGCACTCACACTCACGTCCCGTTCCAGCAGCCATCTGAAACCCATCAGCATTCTATGTAACCATGGGCCATACTATGTAGGTCATTATTAGAACAGTATCACGTTTGACTAATAGTAGAAGCCGTTGCAGAAAATCTATGTAGAAAAGCATTCGATATATAAATTAGAGTTTTTGTTCTAAATAAAAACCTTTATTATAAGTTTATATCTTACTAATAAAGAGTAATAAAATACTCTTGTAAACCGATATTGCATGTGTCATTTGTGAAACTTCCTACATTGTAAGCGATAATTCTCAATTCCATAAAAACTAACGCCTTGAGGCGAATGACCTGTCACAGACAATCGATTGTCTTAAGGCTAAATTTAGACAATCTAGACAAAGCTAAATGTGATGTCTAATTGTCTATGAAGATTTTTAAACTTACTTGAAGGGGTGTCCTTCATTGGTCTTCTGAACAGCCTGGAGAACATTTTTGTAGATACGGAAAGCGACAGCGGCGGTGAGCGCCAGCAGCGAGCAGTAGGCAAACACAGACACCACAGAGCAACAGGCCAAGGCCACCAGCAGGGCCAATCCAGCGCCCAGAGCAGCACCTGATCGTGCTGCGTTGCGCCAATACACCAGCGCCTCCACTGTAACACCAACGAGCTTTTAACTCAACATTCAACACTTGAATGGTGCATGCAACATGCTTGGTAACGTAGTAAAACAAAGTTCTATTTTTAAAAAACATATTTTTAATGCTGTTACAATGAAAAATCTTACCGGTTAATAATTCAATGACTAATACTTTGATAATGAACTCAAGTAACCAAAAATGGAAAGCATAATATGCAAATTTGAACGTGTATTGAATTAAAGTGTAAGGTTTTGTTACGTAAGCTCGTCTCTTATTTGACTGGGAAACAGACTTCCTGTGAAGCCTTAGATATGCAAGCCCCCTTCAGCCGTCATCGCTCACTACTGAGCTGCTTAATCGCTAGTGACACGCGAGGAATGTCTTGTTAATGAGAATGTGCTAACACTATTAACGCATATGTGATACAGTATTGGAACTATAGAGAACAACTAGTCTGTTTGATATATGGCGCAAATGTATATGTAAATAGTAACTTTTTACGAAAACCATTTGAACGAAAGTAACTACATTTTAATCGATTAAAGCCCGCCTTTGTGAAAGGTATTTTATTTACTTACGCGTCGCCGTGTATATGCTCAGGTGTTGTTCTAGTTTTAAAATGCCTTCTAAATTATTTAATAAAATTGACGCGTGTTAGTAATTTTAACCCTTTAATATTGGAAATTTCAAGTCAGGATGACATCATAAATATTACGTTATTTATAGGTGTTCTGAAAAATTAAGTATATTTAATTTTCATAAAAAAAGAAAATCTTTTAATAACGCAATTAATAAGTGTTAGTTTATGATCGAGAGATTCAAGAACGTCGATGATAACACCATTTTGGAAACCGGTCACAGATGGATGGGAACTAGCCTACGTGGTTCACAAACATACGGCTATACAAACTTTGTGTAGCCATAAAAATATTTCTTTTAACATGCATAGCTATAACTTATGTATTTAAATAATAGGATATATCAAAACGATAATGAATGGTATAAATATGGGAAAGTAATTAAGTTTTATAGAAAGTAAAATTTTCCAAGGAAACGTTAGTGAGAACGATTCGCTCCATCGAATGTAATATCTATCGTGACGTTTACTCGCAATCACAGTAAGAAAAACAACAAAAGTTCAAAAAGATGACAGAAACTGATAAAAAGATGAGATAAACCTGGACGCGAATATTCTGGTTTACAACATAAAGTTTTGGATTATGCGATACGCACCATAGAATCAATGGTATTCAACAATATGGTGTCCACGTAATCACCGCTTTACCCGCTTCTCACGGAAAAACATCGCACAAAATCACTACACTGTTCCTAGCTATCAACGATCGGGAACGCTGTTTGTTAAAGATTAAGGGTGTACCTGGTCCTCGCGGTGGGAGTTCAACGTTCTGTGCGGCGTGACGAGGCGACTGCTTGGGGCGCGCCATGTCGGCGAAGTGTTCGGTTGAAGCGCCGCGTACTGCCACGCTGGTGACTTTCTACGCACACGTCACCCGCAGTACTGACACCACGCGCGCCCGCGCAACCGGATATCACGTCAATACTATCTAGACGTCTAGTATTGTCGGATATACTTTACTTAGGTTTCTCAACAAAAAACGAGACATTCGGTAATCGATATCTTAGAATTCTAGCTACTTAAATTCTATGAAAACCGCTAAGTATTGTCGTCCTTATAATAAACTGGCAATACCATTTTATATTTATTGATGACAATAAAATTCTTACTGCTATCGAGTTTATTCTATAGATAAATAACAACCGAGTGTATGGAATATAATTAAAGTGTAAGACGATCGATTTGGTCTAGCCAAACATCTTTTAATAATGGAAGATTATGGACGAACAAAAAAGCTGTACGAAAGAACATTTAGTAGCGAGCTTTTTGTCTTGCAATCATAAACTTGTTCCAGCCTCCCTGACACTCAAACTTAGTACATAGTTACGAATAACCAGTAGTCTGAATGGTCTGTAGGTCAAAGTCTGCTTTTGAAAATAAGTAAAAGCGGAAACGAAGTGAATGGTACATAGGAAAATATATCATTGACTTATTTAACATAAATGACTCAAATAATGCTTTCTCAGGGTATCTCAAGTGAACAGCCATTATATTAACTTTTAATATCAAATTTTTCCCTGTTGTGTTGAGTTGAAGTACACATATACAATAGTTAATTAAAACAATATAGATTTAAGTGCACTTAAAGGGCATTTAAGTCACAGGGGTCGTAATTCAAGCGTGCGTTAAACATTGATAGCATCAATCGATCAGAGAGATGTGTTGCCAAAATAAACATATGAGATGCGCGGGCGCAACATTCAAGTGGACTGGGGGGAGGGCAAAGGGGACGAGGCAAAGAGGTCACTAGCACTGCATTCTTTTAGGACGGATTACTCATATTTTATTATAAGCGTTTGCAATTGTAATGAAGACAAAGAAAATAAATATCATTTTTGGAAAAAAGATGCATGATAGAATTAATTACAGAATTACAGAACAGAAAATATAAAAAAAAATATTATACGAAAGGGAAAGCTTTAAATCCATAATGTTTTCAAATAAATAAAATCCCTGAAAACACAAAGTGCACGATCGTAGTCCCCCATAAATTCGTTCAAAGCATATTGTATAGAATTTATGTCGGTCGGTCGGTGCAATAACATATTTCATGGATAAAAATATAATTTTTTGGATATTTTCAAAACATAATTTATCAAAGTTTATGGTTGTAACTGATAAGTAATCTACCCTATAAATAGTTATTTAATAAAAATTGTCGAGCGAGTCGCTGCTGAATGAATGCTCATGCTATGCTCTGAAACACCAGGAATACTTATATTTTTTCAGGAATGTATCCAAAGCTCAAGGGAATGACCAAATTGCGCAGAAATATAACAAAGATAAGACATTTAATTTTATTAATGTACGGACACAAGTTAATTATTTAGTATTGCAATGGCCATTTCAATACTTTGAATACCACTAGTCGAGCTCGACTAATTAGCAGAATGCAGATTACTTTTAATTATATCCATTGAGACTAACCTTAGTTAAACTTCATGAATCTATTCAATGGATTTTCTGACTGATTTTTAGGGAATTACTATATATGAATTTATAAATTTATATGAATATATTTGACAGTTCTTTTATTGTGGAATTAGTGGGTTGAAAATATATATTTTCATTGTCTTTACTGATATTACCAATATGTTTTTATCTATGAAATTAAAACAAGTTAAAGTAGTTTGGAATAATTTCGTTAGCAACAGAATATCATATAGCGCCGCGGCTCGACGTTGCTATCTGTGACGCATCGCCTTGTCCTTGGCACACGCGTACTGATTGCTGATGAGATTTAATTTGATAAAAACGCGTTTTTCTTTGCCAATTGCATAAAGCAATTGCCAATCGCATTAGAATTTAAACAACAATGTATTTCCCTATGGTTGTGGTAGCAAACAAGCAATGATAATAAAAATAATTTACGAGCAGTTTACATGTTCAATTCGAGATAATAATGAAAGTCTCTCTTATCTTTTTATATATATATGTTATAAATAAGTGCCCTAGAGAACTTACAGAAACAAACACTCATCCACTGCACGTCGCTAACGACGTGCATTATCAATAAAAGTGACCTTTGCACTCATTTACGACTAACTAAGCAAGCACTCTTTTACTCACTCAGGTCGTGGTGATTAAACAAAATTACGGGACTAAATAGTTACAGGCATGGTAGAAACGAAAGTGAAGATAGTTAATTCCTGTTCTAAAATTGAAATGTCAAATCAGTAGTCAAATGAGAAACGGACTACCGTCAGATATCAAGTTAAAAAATAAACAGAAGAGTCAACTTAATCGATCGCCTTTTGGCGAGATTCCAACATCAAGTGGACAGGCTTTGTCTAACGTCATGCTTTCATGTTTCATGATTAGCACACTCATGCAATATTTTGCCTTTGTATCGGAGAAGTAGATTTTTAGTCGTAAAATACGTAATAAGTATAGGTCTAAGGAAAAAACAGAATTATTTTTTAATATAAATATTTAAGGTTAACTAAAGCAAGACTTTTCTTTGCAATTTAACAAAAGATAACGGAGGTTAAAAATTATTTATATGAAACTGTCAAAAGCGTCGATTCCTTAGTTTTGGAATCCGCAAATATGATGAATCGTGCAAACTTCTGAGACACATTGCGACCGCATGTTCTAGGATGGATTCTTAGCGTGTCAACTGTGTAATGTATTATTTATAGAACTTGGACTATCTAGTCGCTACTGTTACACAAAGACAGACTACACATATGAATGCTCTCGCCTATTTTACATTTAATAAACTAATTCGACTTCTCAATATATATGGTACAGTTGATTACATTTAATTTTACCCTGTATAGCGTTGTATTGTTCGATTTCCAACAAGTGTCAGCTGTCGTAAATCTTCTCTAAGATGTGCAAGTGGCTAAGGCGAGACACGACACGGCTTTGGAAGCATTAGGAACAGAAATACAATGCTCGGCGGCCACGGCGTTAAAAATACCGCTCAACTACACTGACTGGGATCTACTACTATGTTAAAGATTACTTATCGTCTGCTCACAGATTCGTGTTATGAATTAATATGTACTGAATAACAGAAGTATAAAAGTTATTAAGTGAGCGACAGTCCGACCTGAACTCACCGTTGGCACTAACATAAATATAGGACCTATTCACTGGGGACGACTTCATCCGCAGTTTAATGTACGTATCTACAACCTAGGTATCTATCAACGAGATGCATTCCTATATAACATTCTGCATGAATTAATCAAACACTTTATACATTGCAAAATATACCTAATGATGATAATTTGACCGCGCGAAAAGCCGCTCTATGGACAACCAATATAACGTGGCGCTTGGGAAAAATAAAATGATATATAATTGAAAAAGATTTTTGAGATAGAGGTTACGTTCGAGTAAATTGCAATTTTTACTTATTCATATTTAGTCGGCAGTTATTTATATATTCTCCTTTCTAATCCTTTCGAAATTACGTTCTTATTTCGGGTCTACAGATAAAAACTCAGACGTTCATAATATCAATATCTGATAACATACATTTAGTAGATAGTAATGAAGATATAACACACTCTTTGACACACTTAAGATTTAGATATAATGTATAAAGGTAATTATGAACTATGAGGAGAACCAAATATGATATGCGGTATAATACCTTCGATTCCTACCTATAGCATACTGACAAGCCTAACATGCATGGAGCATATAGCCTGAATCTACACTAAGCACCTGTCAGATCGCATTTCATTTGACGCGCCAGGGTCTTTCAATACCGCACAATACAACCTTCCGTTACAATTACCAGCCGTAAAACCACAAGAATCATGATACAACTTTAATTCAGGCCAATTAAATTAGCGTTGTTAAAGTTGGGAAATTTTTGAGTAAGATCTCCTACACATTAAAATTATCAATCAGGTTATCATCGTTCACATTTAGTTGAGTGTAAAACTTACAATAAGTAAGTTAGTAACATGATTAACAACACGTCTAAAATGATTTTCGGTTCTGGATTCTGGTATATGGAGTGCAAAACCATTATAGTAAGTGGAATAAGTGAGCTAACCATGGAGGAAATATGTGTTAGTGTGTAGTAGCGGTTGTTAGTTATGAGTTAATAACAGAAATGGAACGACGCATGTGACGGCTGATTGTCAGAGTGGTGATGTCAGGTGGCTCGGCGCCGTACGGCCAACCCGGACTCACACACTGAATCGATTGTTACTTCTTTATTTGAGTCGCCGTAACACTGAAAGCACACTCAACAGGGAACCCTGTTAACGTCGGCGGCTATCGGAATATCCTCGGCATCCGTCGCGCTTGCCCTCCTTCACTCACCTTCAGGGTGTAGCCTTTGCGGGTCGAACCAAGCATCTGCAAGAGAAGGCTGCGCGTTAGCGGGTTAGTCGCGATAAGGAGAAAGCAAAGCGAAGCCCGTGGCACTTACGCGGGTCGAGTACGCTGCAGAGGGAGGGTCCCGAGCTTGCCATTCTGACACTTTACGTAATTACTATAGCCGATAACGGCTGTACTGGCGCGCGCCGCGCTTCACACTCGCGTCGATACTGGCGATCGCGGCGCAGCGCCCCGCGTACCGCACCCTCACTCGACCCGCGCATGCGCACAAACATTGCGCACCCTCTACTTCTGGCATGCTGCATTATATTTTCTTGCGTGTACTTTACTCGATAGATATGCCATACATTATACGGGTTCAACATGACATGACTTCCAGACAGACAGCTCCACTGCTCCCCAGTCCCACAATTACAAAGATGTTAGTAGCATCATTAAGCGTTGACCATGCACCACAACCCAAGTTAAAAGTGAAGAAGACGTAGATAGATAATTACATATAATATACGAGTGATACATCTATATATACAAAATATTATAACAGTGTTTCCAGCATTATTAGTATTTGTTGCAACATTTTTTAGGTAAATCTCTAGTCCCTTTGACAATACTGCGACTTCTCATTCGCCTATAGGTGGACTATACAATAAAAAAGATTTTTTCAATTTGAACCAGTAGACCTGAGATGAGCGCGTTCAACACAGTTCAAACTTCAAAATGTCAGAGTAGATTAAGTACTAATAGATAAAACACAAAAAGGTTAGAAGGTAGGAATTATTCTGGATTTATTGGGTTGTATTTTTTTACTTAGTAAGCTACAATGAGACCCGATTAACCCTGCCTACTTGTTATCTCTTTGAATCTAGTTTTTTCCATGACATCAGTTAAATATAATAGGATTTAAATAGAAGCGTGTATACTTTTAATGGATGCAATCCCAATAATGGTCATTTATTCGATTATAAACCTATAACGAGTAACCAGAAATTAAAATCAGGAACTTTTCTGTTTCACACAATAATAATTTTAAACATGGGACTGAGACATATCGTGTTATAAGACATTTAATTGAAGTCAAATTAAATTAAAATCGTACATAATGCTAAGGCGTACGTTGGCAATAACACACATTGGAATAAAAGTGAAAAGCTTTATGCATCCTTAGTATTTCAAAATTTCAGAATCCTTTTAATTCTTGCAACATTTTGCAATACCACATTAGATTATATTGAGTTATGCGAGTAATTGTAACCTTCGGTACCTCCACGGGCGAGACCACAGCTAAACTCAACCTATGATACGTAACGTCACGATGACGACAGTGTGACAAGTTCAAGGCAACAGCCATCGAATTAGGATAGGTCATACAGCAAAATGTACTGCGAAAATAAACCGATGTGTTTGTTGATCATCTTAACTTTGACCTTCTACCCAGTAGTTACAATATAACTCAACTATATGACAAACTTCCGTGGAAATTTTTAGAATTAAACAAACAATGAATTGAACGGTTGCACCGCCATCGAGTGATAGACGTCATACTTAGTGCCAGTTAAAAATATCTTACAGCCGGTGACTGACTGCTGACGACACCTGCACCTGCCTATTAAACTATATCACCAGAGATATATGATCAACACGACCCGCCACGTACAAAACATTTTCTAGATATAAACTATATAGTAACCAACACCCAGAGTCATGCATGACTTATGACTCATCCATGAGTCATGAAAGAGCGCACCAAATAGAGCCTGCCCTGACATCATACATTATCATAAGGACGCCGAAAGCTTTATGTCAACTAAATGTTTCATGAAAACTCTACAAAAAATTCCATCGGTAAAGAAAGTAAAAATAGATATGATGGCGGAACGGTTGCGTCCGCTTATGCAATATCATTATCATCGTGATAGGCGAAGTCGCGACTTAATGACAACGATCTTAACAATTGTATATTTAAATATTGTATCTCTCAAAAATTCAATAAAATTAACATAACTTAATACAGCTATGATTAAGATTTGGGTCTAATGTAGTTCTGCATCAAATTAACACTGAAATGAATTTCCATACTCAAACCGGCCCCATTCACTTCCTGCTACCTAGCGGGGAATGATCAAACTTTCCCATGAGTCACCCTCTATTCAACAATATAATCGTTATCTCTGACACGTTGTACATTTTGTCGTTTAATGATTAACTTAAAACTGCAGCAACTACAATTACAATAAAAATGGAAGCTACATCACTTTCGTATACATTTTTAAACCACTCTATCCCAACCCCATCCACGAATTATATTTTTGCAAATTAGCCTAATTATCCATAACCTACTTTTGCAGTTTTTTAATAAATTTATACACATGCGATTGTGTCAGTGTGTGTATTGCAGTTATGGATATGCTACGGTTTGTGGTTTAGTACATTAACTTTCGAAACAATCACTTCATATTGTGATCTGTGTGATCCAGTAGAAGTCTTAGACTCCGTGAATTTCAAAGAGAGTTACATAATGAAAAAGTTTAAGGTATAAATTACCTACAATCCTAGAATAAAAATGTATATATTTATTTTTGAAAATATGAAATATTAATGTTTCAGTGAAAATCGAATAAAGACATTTTGTCCAAGTACGTTACAATGTCGCTCTTTTATACTAATTAACTAAATAACTTAAATTGCAACGTTTTTATAAAAATCGTACTTATTTGTTTCCTTTCATCGCAGCGCGTACTCGACAGAAGGAGGGCTACAGAGTATTTAAATGAGCAATATTATTAAGGAAAAAAGAGGTCAGACTTGGAAGGGAAATGAAATATATATATCAAGTCTAGTCTTTATCGCAGACAGTTCGTCTGTTTCGTCGCGTGTGCGGTTTATCGATCGAAACGGCGCGCCGCCGCTGTCCTCTAGACCTAGCCTTTATAGCACCACTGAACCGTCTGCCTCTTTCCGGAAAATCCATACAATCCGCAGCTCTGCCAACATATTTATAATTCATAGACGAAAGCCGAGAGAAAATTACATAAAGACCAAGACTTATTCTAGTATACTAGAATAGAAGTACTATTCTATAGCTATATTCATTTGCTTAACTTGAATTGACGATAAAAAATAAGCTTTTGATAATAATAATATTATTCCCCTTGTGTACCCTACACAAGCTTTATCTATAGGTATATAAGATTTGACCTTCAATTAATGTTGGCAAAGTTCATTTTCTCTTTGTTGTATAATTAAGCGCAAGTAAACAAAGTAGGGCGCCGGTAACATTAATGTCGCCGATACGGGGAGCCTTGTCTGTTGTGACTCAGTGATAGACAATAGCTTGTTTCGTTCATTAATTTCATAGAAAAACTACATACTTTTACGAAAAATATTGTAACATTTTTGTGGAATTTAGAAAATATATTCATATAAATAGACAGCTAAAGCAACCATTTAATTGCATAACATTAACGTCCCAATATAAAATAAGACGAAAGATGCCTATAGATACAAGAAGATTCCATCACCAAATTCTAAGTTCCAAATTTAAGAGACACTTACGTGTGACAGCATCATCTCCTGATCCCATGGCTGTCGATTCACTAATATGTTCACAAAAAATGTAAATAAATCCAAAAGAATGTGTTACGTATTTTTTTGTAGTGCTAAACGTATGTTGAACGTTAGCTCACCGCTAAGGATTCCCCACTTATGAGCGAGCTGCGCTTCTGAACTGCTAAAATTAGCAATCTATACAAGACGCATTTAAAATGTTGTATATGTATACACATGTCTGACGTAGCCGATCGCTGTTTTCTCATTATTTGCAATTCAGCTAAACCAGATTCCTTTCATCATGTCCATGACACAGGTGCACCATTTTGATGGGCCTAATGGATTGTGATCGGCATAATGCCGGTAGGAATTATGCCGGTAAGAATTTGTATATATCTATGTATTGGGTACCCCATAAAAAATAATTAGACCGCTAATTGCATAGTTTATGTCTGTAAATTAATTTGAACAGCAGAAAATTAATTTGACAGAAAGAGACGAAACAGTACTGTAGTTAATAGTGTAATTATAGTCATTTACTTTTGTAAATAAGGCCGAAATAGAAAATGGCAGATAAACGTAGCTATCAGATCGTGTTGAGTAATGTTTGCAGTTTTTGCATTACGTAAAAGAGATAAATTATAATCGGGTGAATATTCCAAAGAAGTACTTTTATAGCTACTTTTTTTAGTTTTAATTTACAATGCATTGTCTTATAGATCGGTAAAACTTATGGTTGTTTACGCAATAGAAGAAAAACGAATGCATCGATTTTTCAATTACGACAAATAGCCTTATTTTCCAGGGATAGTGTGAGAGGAATCTTAAATTACGTATATGTATGAAAATGGAACATTAATTATATCGTGAATTACTTTCATTTCCACCAAAAGAGATTTAGTGCATTAAATTTTTACAAAAGAAATAATTACTGGAAATCTTAGTCAGCATATTGAACAAAGATAATCGCGACAGGTCAGACAACGCTTCCTTCTGTGCAGTGAGAGGCGTGGGTTTCAGCGGGTGCCGTTAGGCAGTCGCTGCACCGGTCAATGCTCTTACCGCTTCGTCAGTTCCGCCACCTCAGTAAACCTTCCTGTCTAAATATACCATACCCTAAAACCCACCCCCTATCGCGATTGATTTTTTATAATCTTTTATAAAAACAGCATTTTATAACTTTGAAATCGCACCACAAAGCTTAGAACACAGAATATATACCTAAAAATTTTAAGTCTTTACTAATATACTGATATGACACACTTTTTAAAAAAAGAAAAGAAGCCGGTCAGAATTTTAAGAGTGACGTAATTCAGACTTGCGAACGGGATGATAAATTTCTAATTATAAGTATTTTATTGATATGTAAAAAATGCTTACCTAGACCCATCTGGCAGAAAATAACCTCTGCCTCTATGATGTGTGCAGTGGGGCCACGAGGTGCTTCGGGTTTCGGAATAGCAGGAACTACGGCAGGAGGTGCGGAGGCGGGTTGCGCTGGTGCAGATTTCGGCTCCGATATCGCAGATATCGTTTCAGTCTTAGATTCTGAAGGTTTCACTACGATGTCCGGTGAAATCACAGATTTAGATTCATGCTTCACTTCGCTTGCAAATGGGGCAACGTCAGGCCCTCTCGTTAGAGTCGGTTCAGGTTCGTTTTTCTCGTGCACAGGAGGTGGAATCGTCACAGGAGCTGGTGTCAGCACAGGCGTCGGGTCTGTAGGAGCAGTGGGCTCGGGGATGGAATCTCGAGCTTTAGGTGGCTCTGGCCGGTGTAAGGGAGACTCGCCGGCATCGGATTCACTATCTGTGAACTTGTCAGCAATGTGTTCCAATTTTTCATTCACAGAGGGAGCCCGAGGAGTGTCTAGAAACACATCTCTTTCCATGTCAATGAAATTTTGGGTGGTACTGCGTGCGCTATGCAACGGTGAGTCACTAGAGTCTTCTTTTTTACCTTCACCCTCGAGGTGCTCAAAATCATCCATGGAGTCCTGATCCCGCTTCATACTCGCATCAGGAACCACAGCATCGGGCGCTCGGTCACCACTGGCAAGCCCGCTTAATAAAGTGTCAGCACCGTCCATTGTGAAGCTCAGAGAATTAATTGTTACAGGTGATAAAAGGGTGCGGTGTAGCGGTTTATTTAGAGCGGAGGGGTCTTGACGTGCCTCCTTGCAATATTGTACTGAGGTCTGCGCGCTGTTTGCCGGCTGCCGCTGCACGACGTCACTCAACTCAACTGTCAGCACGAGAAATCGGAATTAGTCATCGCCTGAGACCCGGCCCTAATGTTGCAATTGCAAAGTTTTATCTATAACTATATTTAATAATCCGTATTGATTAAATAAAATGCTACACAATTTACGGCTTTAGTGCTAATATATGTTTAAATTTTTTAACAAAGTATTATGTATATCAAAATGTTATATTCAGCTGCACGTCGTATGTAACAACTGCAGAAAATAATGTAAAATATATTGACTAATTTCAACGGATTTCAGCTGACAGAGTGACAGCCCGTACCACTGTTTTACCGACTTTTACCGCAATGTCTGCCGACTGCCTATTGGCTAAGCCAAGAATTATCGATCACATACTTTACTGTCATATTTCAATAGTTTAAAAACCACATGACTTTAAAAATGATATTGTTGTGTAAATAACAAAACTATAAACCTTTTTTTACGTACACTGTTCTACATTAAATTTTAATGAGTTTAGAAATTAATCATATGAGTTAATTTTAGTATAATTTTTCTTAAAGTTTTAAACGATAGTCGATAAATGTCGAAGTCAAATTGACATTTGTGTTTTTGAAAATTGACTGTGGACAAAAAAATGTTGACTTTAGTATTTGTCTATTCTACACAAGCAAGATTTTCAAATTTTATGAAAATAAAAGCTCCCTACTGTATTTGCATATTACAAATATGAATAACGATTAAATTTTGTGAAATATCAAATTTCAGTTAAGTATTGTCTACTCTGAAATGTATGTACATACTTTTTTAAATTGACAAAAAATGTGTGCTGTGTTGAAAACTGCCTCAGTGTCAGTCCAAAAGTCAGCGGACAGCTTACATTAATATTCTTTATATTATACTCTTTGGTGGTGATAAGGATGGCGGCGTTCAAAGGGAATGGTTCTGTTTCTCCTTTAAGTTTAGACCATTCTTTGAAATCTCAACGCACAATTATTGGAAATAATGCTAACTTAATAAATGGAAAAGGGAATTCTTTTTCAAATGGTTACATTAAAACCACCCAACAGAGCAATGGCGTTACGGTATGTTTATTTAATAATATAATTTCTAAATAACAACCGGCAATCACACACTTTCACTGTTTTCTTCATTATATAAAGAGAACAAAAAATAATATTCGTTTTATTATGTTGTCACAATATTTGGGTATTAAATTTTAATCATATTCATCAAGGCCAAGTTTAATGAGAATCGGCCGAATCCGAAACCACGCCGAATTTGATAAAATTTACGGTCAGGGTCTTATTTACTTGCCCCGAAGTGTAAAATTATTATGTTAAATAATGATTACATTTTACATTAATGAATGTATAACAATGACAATAAAGAGTGACAAATACAATAGCTATTTGAGGATTATTTTTATATGTTTTTAAGTAAGAAAGAAACTTAGAGCCTGATACCCAGAGAAAAGATTTATAAAATTGAAAGATTGAAACTACTATTGATCGTATAATTTGCAATGGGGTTTTGTAACAAAGTAAATTGGTTTTTAATTTTAAAGAGGCTGCCCCTTTAATAATTATAGTTTAAGTGCCTTTGTTTAAGTTTTTCATTGCTTAAGTCGATTCACTATTTTAGAAAATGGTCAATTTGTTATAGTGCTTCACATTCTTTATAGAGAGTGAATTCTTATTATAATAACAATAAAATAAGAAAAATATAAATATGTTTTCTTATTTTTAAAAGGATTTGGCCACCATAAGCCACTAATTTTTCACAGGTAAAATATTGCCATCTATTGGAATGTTAATAAATTTATGAATTATTTACTTTATGGTGTGTCAATTTATTCCTTCATAAAACATGATCACTTATGTCAATAAAAGTTAAACATACTGGTCAAAGCAGAAGAGTTGAGAACTCAGTTAGGTTCACTTTTCACAGCCTACAACATGCTTATTGTATTGATATACTTATCTCCTTATTTAAAAATTAATTGGTTAAAACAATTGACCCAAATTTTTTTACAATTCTTAAACAAACAACAAAAATAAATAGTCTTAATAAGTTTTAAGGCTTAAAGAAATTTAATAGGTTGGCTTCTTCTTCTTTGGGTTAGTGGGAATCAATCATAAATAGTGATTGATTCTCACTAATCAATGAATATTTGAAACTCAGTGAGGAACAAACAAGGCCAAATTCACTGTCTCTAGGTTGTGGTGCACAGTATCAATGTTTGATATCAATTCTCTTACATCTAGGAACATGAAAATGGTGTAGTGGTGGGTGCCCACTATCATCAATGGGATGTATATTCATAATCTTTAAGCATTCTATATGGGGGAAGGATAAGATGAGGGGTAGAAGGATAATCCTTTTTTACCAGGAATCTCAATCACAGTATGACATATTAACAATTAACCCTATTGCACCAGTTTTCTGTGAGAAAGTGGTTTTTCCTTGATTCTGCCCATTTGCTGCATAGCTGGCATCCCCACTTAAAAGTTTACATACTAATCTACATAAACTATGTTGTAAAATTAATTCACCAGTGAATTACATGCTAAATTTCTATATGTTCTTCCTTTGTTATTTGAAGTAGTTCAATGTTTAAACATTTATTTAGTTATATTTTATTTATTTAAATAGTTTTAACGAATGGCTTTCAATATGTCATTCTAATAACAAGCAATTAAACCTATCTGTCAAAGAAAAGTGTTTTTAAGGAAATAAGCTTTGTTGTATACCTATAGTGGTTCCAAGTATGTAAAAACAAATATGTTGTTTTCCTGTACCTTATATCAGGGATAAAATGTAGGAAACTATTTCAAAAATTACTTCAGTTGTTAGAGACACTTCGTAAAATATTGCAGTATTGGAGGTACAATTGTGGTAAATTTTATAGCTATAAATTTACAGTATTGATAAAAATCATTTTAAGTTTCGAATATTTGATTTCAGAAAATGTCTACAGGCAAGAAAAAGGAGGTTCCTTGGATGGATTGGTCCGGTGCGGAGACTTTCTCGGGCTCCTTCGAAAAGTGCTCTCTGCTGACTGCCGCGCTTACACACGTTGGCCTCTACATCCTTATGTTCCTTGGATTCGTCAACCAACTGCTCTTCACACCCAAGGTCGCCACCGAAAGGAACCGCGAGGTAAATTGGATGTCATAATCGTATAAAACTGTTCTAATTTCTTTACAATAGTGTTTGAAACCATTACTTCAGGCATTTATTAATATAAGTTTTACGAAAGGAATTATTTTCCTAAATAAAAAAGATTATTTAACTTATTAATTTAACTGGATTATTTACATATACATACATATTTATAAATTACACACTTATTTTTATTCAATGTTCCCTTATATGATCGGAATATCCGTACATATACATGAATAATTGTACTTTTATTCCACACAATACTATGGATAATTATGTTTGGTCCGCCCATATAAAAATCATGTGACGCAAGGTTACCGCCGCAGGCGTTATACGAGACGGACTCGCAAATAGGTCCCACACTCGAGACATTACATTCCTCCAATTATTAATGAAATACAACAGCTTTAGATTATGAAACTAGACAGACAGAATTCAGAATGCGCGGTGTGTACTTGATAACTTTTATTTTACGGACTGAATAAAAAAAAATAGTCATTTAATTTATAGACATTTTACTCTATTTATGAGATATTTACTTCGTTCCAATATATTAATCCAATTTGGGTCAATCACTTTGGAAAGTTGCATCTCTCGGCATTCCGCTTCGTGCGCGAGCCCGCAGCTGCCGCCGTCGTATACTGCAATGCGACGTTCCAATGTTTGTTCTTACAATGACATATTACGGACATGCTATAGTAGTTAGGTATTAATTTTCTCTAGAACGTAAGAAGCGAATCTTACTTATCCTATCATTCAATTTAAACTATTGATTGCTGGCCAAAGAGTACTTAGGCAATGAAGAACTTCTAATTGTATCTAAATGATATTTTGGGTCAATTAGCGTAAAGCGAATGGAACGTGCCCAGAACCACCTCTTGTTGCTACTACCTTGGTGCCAATTGGCAATTAGATGTTATCCTTAAAACTCCGTCTACCGCAAATGTAATCGTGGAAGGAAAATTGGTGGTATTATTGCAGTTAATGTATGACGCACATGAAGTATTGATGAACAATTGGCCTTAGACTTACGTATTTTATATTTATTTATTTTTTATTATAGACACACCAACAAGATTTACACTTACACATTCACAATACACATAACAAAACATAAAACTAAGTGAAAAATCTTAATTATAGGTGTATACGACATGAGTACAGAAAAAAAATAAAAGAAAAAAAATTATAAAATCAATGAATACCTGGTGAAATACCAAAAGTAGGAAGCCGATTTTAAACTTTAACTCTTGTATTATATGAAACACATGAAAACATATTAAATTTATGTAAAAGTAATGACAGATTTTTTAAGGTATTATGCGTAATTATACGTAGAAACATTTGCGGGTAATGGAGCGTGTATACCCAAAGTGAAATCAGCTAAAAAGCGTTCACATAACAAAGAGTTTTTTTATCTGTAAATTTTAATCGTTTTAAAGTGGTTATTTCTGGTCCACTGAATACACACATTTCTGCCTGGTTTTGTGATGTTGCAACGGTTGTGAAAGATGAACTGTACTTTCCCAAGCAAAACATTTTATTCATTAATTTATGACATTAGTAAAATCTTTGTCAAAAATATCCTATTGAAGTAGTATGAAATACAATTCCGGTACTAAGAGAAGTAAATGTTAATAAAAATAATATCACATATACATAGAAAATAAATGTTGTTGTTATGTTGTCCATACTTATTAAGTGAATAGCAACGCTTTTGAAACGATAAGCTGAAGAAAATTTCTGCTCACTATTTGGATTTATAAATTTTTTTTTCATTGTAATAATAAATTATCTAAAACATCAAGCCTTATTCAGTCGTTTTGCTCTTAAGTTTTCCCCCGAATAGTAATCGAGCAACTCGTAGCCCACAATGCAAGAGTGTGGCTTTTAACAGTTAAAAAATGAGCACATTAACAAAATCATTGGCGTAAATAACGCTCCATAAACCACCACTAAAGTCATAACGGTTATATTATACAGTAAACATAATTGGCAATCAACTCAATAGCCTTCATGCACATAATTATTATAATTTAACTAAATATAATTGACTTCTAAACAAAGTTGTAAGTGCCTAAGTCTTAAAATACGCCCATACAAAGCTAGAGCAGGTATCCAGTAATATTTCACCATACGGTTACACTAAAACTGTTTGTTCTGTAACTGTAATATTCATTTATTAACGTAGGCTATGTAGCTGTAATCAAATAACACGTTTCTTATGTCATACCCCGTCCCATCGTTTCCTTGTGAGAAATTGCAATGCTGAATTTATATTTTTCGTCCTATCCGCGACTTGATGAGTCGCATGAACTAACAATGTGGTGTTTTTAAAGTATATTTAGCTTAAAGTCCTCCTCTTAAAATGCATCGGTGCAAACTGTTGAATCAGTACATGGATGAAATTGGAGATAATTACAACAAATATGTTATCTTCTAGGATAGGATATGATCTCTGGCAATTATCAAATATTCAGTTAATTAAAACTATGGCTACAAAAAGTAGTGACGCGAGCAAATGTACCTAATTAAGGAGCTATTATAAAGTAGAAAATTGTTTTTATATGCAGGTTGTAGGAAACACTATCAAGTTCTATAAGTCTTTAATAATAATTATCAAATCACAGTCCATAACACATTTTACTCACTATCAGTTAAGAGTTCTCATAAGAAGAAAAAACGTAAATTATGTATCAATTGTTAATATACACTATACCTTTGAATAGGTATATCTACATATCACTTTGCTTATCGCTACTCGAAACTTGCGTGGTATGTGTAATCTAATCGCCAATCTATTCCAGCCAGTTAAAACAAAAATCTTTCTAATGCATTTCTTACAAACGCAAAACGCATTTAAATCTAGGTAGGCATTAGTAAAAACTTAAAGTTGAAAATGCTTACTACGTAATTTAATTATGATAAATATTTTAAATTGCTTTCTGTCATTCAATGCCAATGACGTAATCAAAGCTATTTATAACTGTGAAACAATCAATTGAAATAAATAGATATTTTTATTACGTATTTCAATCTACTATTTATTTTATACATTTTGATTAGGGGTATGCGCCATTGTACAACCCGTTCGAGCAGTTCTTCTCGCGCTATGTGTACCGCCGAGTGCGGCACTGCTTCAACTTGCCCGTCACATCTACACCAGCCGCCGAACTCACGCTTAAACAACGTGCTACTGACGATTACAACTGGACTTTCAGGTTTGATCACTCGCTATAATGTCATTTTTTATAGATGACCGACTAAAAATAGGTACGCTTATATTGGTAATAATATAACCCAATGATGACATATCCACTTTTACACTTAACAAAAAATCAGGCCTCTACAACATTGTTGTAAAACATATCGGTACCCAAAGGTTGTGTTACCGAAACACAGCACTCGCAGACCAGACTCGACTAGAATAAGAAAAGAACGCGTTCCATTTAATTGCTAATGCCGAAAGACGGGTCAGCCCGTGTATCTGTGAGGCGTCGAGCAAGCATCAGAACTCGTAAATAATCTATTGTCGTTGTAAAATGAATTCATCATATAATAGCTCATGTCATGATGAAGTTACTTAAAATTCCAGATTTACCGGGGAGGAAAAGAGATGCATAAACCTGGGCTCCTACAACTATCTGGGTTTCGCAGAGCCGCGCGGCGAATGTGCGGATGCGGCGGAACAGGCTGCAAGACGATATGGCCTCTCGCTTGCCTCGTCACGTGCCGAATTGGGCACCTGTGACCTTCATCGCGAGCTCGAAAAGACCACAGCAGACTTTCTTGGTGTGGAGGTACGGCAACCGTAGAGGTAGTATTAATAATTAGTTAATAAAGTCTTGTATTAATATTTGTTGTATTGCAGGACGCGATCGTGTTCGGAATGGGATTCGCGACCAACTCGATGGGTGTGCCAGGACTGATCGGTGAGGGTTCGCTAGTACTCAGTGACGAGAATAATCACGCCTCCTTAATCCTGGGCTTGCGGTTAGCACGAGTCACTGTTCGAGTATTCAGGCACAATGACATGAAACATCTTGAGAGTCTCGTACGCCGTGCTATTGTAGAAGGAAAGTGGAAGCGGATTGTTGTGGTTAGTATATTTTTTTAACGTGCTTTTATCTGTGTTGTGTTTAAACTCTACGGTACTAAAAACTATTTATTTATGACTAAAATGTTGCTTTGCAGGTGGTGGAAGGCGTATACAGCATGGAGGGGTCACTGGTGCCCTTGCGCTCTCTAGTAGCCTTGAAGAAGCAATACGGGCTTTACCTTTACCTAGACGAGGCGCACTCAGTAGGTGCAATGGGAGTCCGTGGTCGTGGCGTCACAGACCACAGCGGCGTGGACCCAGCAGATATTGACATACTAATGGGGACGTTTACGAAGAGTTTCGGCGCTGCTGGCGGGTACATAGCCGGTACCCGTCGACTAATCGACAGCGTACGCGCTCGCGGCTACGGCCACACGTACGCACATTCTATGTCGCCACCCGTGGCCGCGCAAGTATTGGCCGCCATGCGCGCTATCGCCTCACCAGCCGGGGCGGCCCGCGTAGCCGTTCTACGCGAGAACACACGCTACTTCCGCGAGAGGCTACGCTCCCTGGGTGTGATAACATTTGGACACGATGACTCTCCCGTGGTGCCAATGTTGGTGTACACCTTCAGCAAGATGGCCGCCACAGTGGAGAGGCTGCAGCAGCGTCGCGTGGCTACTGTCGGTGTCGGCTTCCCCGCTACGCCGCTGAACAAGGCGCGCATACGGTATTGCCTTTTCTATTTATTACATTAACGTCTCTCAAAATATTTAATTGTGGATAAACCACTTGTACTTGTAGCAATGTTTTTTGTGTTCTCATAGACTTGCGGCCAGTTTCTGGAAGGATTGTCAATACATGATCAAGTGATATAAATGCTCAGTTAATCTAGATGTCTAATCAATTTTTTGATTCTAAAATGAAGTTGTTTCTGAAATATTGATTACACTTAAATGAAGGCATTTTCGGATATTATAAATTCCATAAATATTTATGAATTTCATAAACATTATGAATACCGTAAATATAAACGATCGTTCATTAAAGTTCATCATTATGCATTCAGAAACTATTTATACTAAACCAGCGATTTGACAATTGATTAGTAAATATTTAAGTTTATCAGCTTTACAGAAACTTTTGCTATATAATTTTTTTAAGCTGCCATACTTACCACAAAAGTTCATACCAAACATTTCAATTCTTCGACAGGTTTTGCTTATCGGCCGCACACAGCCGAGCACAGCTCGATGAATGCCTTGCAGCAATAGAGGCCGTAGTGGACGAGCTGGGCCTTCGATACTCTCGTCGGACCTCGGACCTCAAGAGTTAAACTATGTGCCTCAACGTGAGTCACCCGTTCAGTTCACAAAATATAAAATCGCTCCTAATTATTTACCCGCTTCAGCGGTTTGACCGCAAAGGACAATTCTATGCGGGTTTTCCCGCTTCTGTTAATATACCAGTGATATATAAAATGTATAATACATGAGTATTTATGTATAAAACTCGATAAGAATGATTGGTAATTTTGTTTACATTGTTAATTTTAAGCGATTTTGCCTTTAACCGATACCGGGAAATGAGTTGCTTAAGAATGATAAATAATTAGTTAATTCGAATGTCTATTAAGCAAGCTTTCAGTGACATCAAGTACACACAGTATAGAGTCGACTGAGACCGTTATTTGTAATAGTTAATTGTATTCATAAATGTATAATAAGTAATACGTAATAAATTATTTTCGTATTAAGTTCTTTTCTTTGTTAAACCTAATTCCAATATTATTTAAATGTTCCTTAATTTGAAATATTCAAATAATTAGTAGGTATATGAGATAAGACGAGAGCAATCGCAATTGGCTCACATACGACAAATTGACTCATACCCAATAATACATTATTTATTTAAAACAGTATGTTTCCTTATTAAATTTGGATGGATGGATGGATGGATTTTGTTATAGTAATAGTTATTGTTCAGGTGCTATGAATTAAACTATAGCAATCCTAAAATAATTTTATGAATATAGAAATAATTCTCATAGCTTAGAATGATTATTTTTTGGTATGCATGACCCATTAACATTTTAAAAATTATCAGATAAGTATTGATCGCTGGAATTGCTTGCGGTATCTGATAAGTGTCCGGTTGGGCTGTTATCGGCCAACATTCGCACTCGTTTCGTCATATTTGATTTGTGTCACTAGAGTTACTCTGCTACAATCGTAGCTGTTTTTCGAATATGTAAGCTGTGTGTTAAACAACTGGTCTCAAATATGAAATTGTGTTAAGTGATATGTATTTATTGCTAAGTGTGTTGTTGATCTGCGGCGGGTATGCGCGTGCGCAAAGCGTCACCGTTGTGCAGCTCAAGTTAGTAATGCACATGTCTTTCGGTGTACTTTAGACTTTTAAAATAATAAAATTGTGATTCCGTTGAGTGTGGCACAATGTTAAATTAAATATTTTAAGTGTATACACATGTTTAGATTTATGAATATATTTTTTATTCCTGTAATTTTTTTCATGTCTAGGAACGATCATAAAGAGTACAAACACATTTATAAAATATATCTAAGCGTTACGAAATACAACGTTTTTTGTGGCTATTGAAGAAGATGTGTGATAGGAAATATTTTAGAAAACTCCGCTGCCCTGTTTCGTTAACTTCTTAACGGCCTTATTTTTCAAGAGGGAGGGAATTATTATGTTAACTTAATATACGAATTAAGTAAACATTAATTGATGAGTATAAAAATATGTATTGGCCACGAGTAAGTGACAAGAAATAGATTTTTTAGCCTATAAATATAAGAGACATCTTTAAACTATGAGGAAATTATATCGGGAACATTGCCATCGAATTTTTATTCTAAAGTAATTAAAATGTCTAACAGACAGAGAAAAGTTTATCTTTCTCATTTGTATAAGTTATTTGAACTAGATTTGATAAAAATGTATTAACATTAACCGTTTCAAAATAATTCACTGGACTTTTTGTTATCAGTTAGTATTTTGTACAAATAATGAGGGGTCAAGTGATTAACTAATATATATCCTTATATTCGTATTTATATAAATAATAGTTTTGGTACTTACATACATATTAGGCAACGGTTTTATTGTTATACATTTAACATGATAATAAATGTTAAGAAAGTGATTTTAAAAAAAAAAACAGACGTCAAATATCCATATCTTAAAAACTGAAGTGATAATTTGTAGAAAATTCATTTTGAGTATTTTCATATCGATATGATTTAGCACACGTAGCTTAGGAGCGTAAATATATCAATGTTGTTGTTGTTGTCCTATGGCACCCCAGAGGTGCAGAGGGTCTCCTCTAATGTCCTCCTATCTTCGACTGTACTTTTGGCCTCGCTCCAGCTAAGTCTAACAACTCGTAACTCGTTTATAGATCAATTTATAAGTTACTAATACTAATATTAATTTATGCATTGACAACACTGCTAAAGTTACTATATCACATAGAACCAATTAAAATAGGATTTTGTCTGAACAAAAGACGAAATTATTAAAAACAATCTAAATTGCAGTCTCCCATACGACGAGGTCTTCTCTCTGGAGATTAATAGTACAGTTGAATACATTTTGGACTTCACACCAGTAAGTGGCCCTATAGTAATGAACGATTGAATTATCAGATTTATGAATTTATCAGTAAAATGGCGGGTTTTCCTAGAAGGAAGGTGTGAGTCGTGAAGCCGCACGTGTCGTATGGGCGCGGATCGAGGGCGGAGATGGATCACGACCTGTGCTTGTTACAGCCAGACAGCGAGCAGGTACATGATCATTAATAAATATTAATCTACACTATTGTATTGGTCAGTTCACTTAACTACCACAATATTGTAGAATTAAAAATATTATAAATGAGAAAACTTTGAAATTCAAAATGTCTCTAAGTTTAGATTTTACAAGCTGTCAAGAATAACTAATACAGCCGCCACTCTTTTTAATCGTTTTACCATGGTATATTTTCATAAAATAGAAGCTTTTTATAGAATATATCTTGAAAGTTAGGTTTATTCAAGTGATTTGAATAGTTTAGAGAAAATTTGTTATTATATATGTATGAATAGGTGCCGAGACATGGCAACTACCGTACGAGGTGAATCGTCGCAAGTTGTACGAGCTGGAACGTACGCTTTGCCCTGACGATGCACATTTTGATACCACAGGTATTCAATTATTTATGAATCTTTTATAGTAGTTTATTGAATTTTGTATGAAATCTGATAGATTCCATTATATCTATGTTCCAGTGACCGAACAACGCAGCTCATACTCTTTGCATGTGTCGACATCTAGTTCAACGAGCGTTGCATTCCGCGTTCGCGTGTCTATAGCGCAGGCCTGGCGTCTTGAAGCACCTACCGCGATATACGCCACACAGGTATATTGAACACCGAAAATATAAAAATTCCGTACATACGTCATAAACAGATTATCTCAGATATAATAACATCTGTAGTAACCCCTCGCTCTTTTATTTCCAGTTTGCTCCCCGCGTGCTTTCTTACCAGTTCAAAGGTGAAGAGAATCGCGTGCGGCTCGTTGTGTCTTCCGATAGCGAGATCTGTGCCACGCTCTCGGTTCAGAACTATTCGGTGACTATCATGACAATTGTCCTAACATACATGTTTTATCTATAAACTTAATAAGCGGTGAAATCGTTCTACATAATTTTGAAATTCTCAAATAATTATTGTCGTTAAAAATTTATCTAATGTATATATTTGGTTCCAGTGTCCTATTGCGCAAACCATCGATTCGACAGCGTTGACGGCTGAGCCGCGATTGACAATGATGCGCTCAGGGGCTATGACAATTGCGGTATGACATAAATACATTTCCATCTGCTTCTAATGTATGGCGCCTTCATTGGTGACGATTTTAAAAGCATTTAGGTCGTAGTGTTAATTCAAGCGTAGCTGGTCAAATCATTTGCTTTAATAGTACCTAATGCTAATTGCTTGTTTGATGAAAATAAAGCTCAGCATAAATTAATAAAACTACCTGATTAACAACTACTCCGCATCTATTCTTGGCGACTTATGTGCGGGAACTTAAGTATCTAATTATTATTCACGAGAATTCTTTAAAATCTAAAACCAAGTATTTTAACTATAAATTATTAATCGCTCGATTGTTAATTGTTTGTGTGATCCATTAAACATAAAATCTCTTACTTTTAATTCGTTAAAATTACGATGAAATGGATATGGCTCCGTTTAAGCATATTTTAAATACCTTAACGATGAAAAATATAGACGGAGAACTCTCCGTCCTCGGTAATAAACTTATTATCTGTGAGAACTAAATAAACTATTAATATTAACTGGAATTTTTTGATGTTCACAAGTTTACTAAATATATAAATAAATTTTGAATATTGTTTCTTTTGTAGCGGTCACAATATCCCAGCGGGTTTTACGTTGTGTTAGTGGTGCACGCAACAGACGAAGCGTGTGTGAGCGAAGCGTCCATAGACGCACGGGCTGAGAGGCTGTGGGAGGCTTCTCTGGCTGGGGCAATACCATCCTACTTTCTGCCCCACGCCCCAGACCCCGTCGAAAGACGGAAGGACTTTCTGGTGTCTATACAGGTAGTGTTCATATATAGTATCGGGAAGGTATGAAGTTTATTTTAAGACGAATTTCTACGCAATTACAAGTAAACAGAATTATCAATAATCTAAGATTTTAAGACTTTAATATAATATTGTCTTTTATTAACATAACTATTACTCATTTAAAAAAAAACACTTTATTAACGGATTTATGTATTTTTGCAAAATTTAAATATATTTACATTATTTCTAATTTTTTCGACGTTTCACGTACTTTACAGCGTGCGTGGTCACGGTAGACTGTAAATGTACGTCTACTACAACTGAAAGAGAAAAAATTAAAATACTGTAAATATATCCTGAAATTTGTTCGATTCAAATGATGGAGTTTCTTTCAGGATGCTCTAAGCCGTGAGCAATACGTTTTAGCCGCGACGGTGACGTTAACAATATTCCTGTCGTTTTACGTAGCATTCGGAGTGCTGGTGGTAGCCCAGCGCTGGCCACCATTCGCTAAACTGGTGGCGCCCCGGGCAGTGCTGGCACAATCTCATTCCCAATCTGGTGGGTTAAAACTTAAAACCATCTTTTCATGTAACTTTCATTCTATTCCGCATTAAATCATAGACGGCATTCCAGCTCACTTAGAACCCAGTGCCCAAAATATATAATTTTTGTTTGACCTAAAGCATAAAAGTTGGGTTGGTGAAATTGAAGCGTACCAAAAATAGTCATAATGTTTTCAGCCATTGAAGAGGCCGCAGGTGAGCGAACGACTCCGAGCTCGGCTGCATCGCCCCAAAGGACCTCTCGTCGACTCTCAAGTAAGAAATTTCAATGTCATCTTTCGTATAAGAGGGTAATAGATACGCAAAAGAAAATATTTCATATTACATAGCAATGAACAATGAGAAAAGGGTGAATGTACATAATAACATAAAGAAATATGTATCTTCAGCAAACACATATGACAGGAGTGATGACAGCGACTCCGATGATGATGAGCCTGCACCTACGACAGCCTCGGGCCTCCCCTTCAGGCCCTGACCCTTCAGCTACCACCAATGGAGTACAGGTCAGTGTTTACGCTGTGATGAAGGCAGGCTGATGCTGTACGTTAGATAGAAGAGTGCAATTCAACCAATAATTAAAGATATAAATTTCAAAATAACATTAAAGTTTTAACAAAACTTTTCGGATGTCATGAAGATATATTAACGTAATATAAATTTTATCTACACAAAACTGCGTACGACACAAATATTTTAATGTTCTACGAATGAACAATCAAGCATCAAGTCTTATTAAGCTAGTCTCCATAATGTGTACCGATTTGCAGGGTCCGTTCGGTTTGCCGGCGCGATTGCGTGTGGCAGCACTGGCCCGGCGCCGCGACCACACGATACGGGCGCGATCTGACCGCTACCTGTACACCTTGTACACCGTGGCCGTATTCTACGCCCTGCCCGTGATCCAGTTCGTGATCGCGTTCCAGGTCGTCATGAACGTGTCGGGCTCGCTCGATATCTGCTACTACAATTTCCTCTGCGCACACCCCGCTGGTGCTCTGAGCGATTTCAACCATGTCTTCTCCAATCTTGGTTATCTGCTGCTGGGAGCCCTGTTTATGCTGCAAGTACGACGTCGCAGGGCACGACGCCGCAGTCTGCCCCGTGACCCGAATTATGGTATCCCAGCGCATTATGGACTTCTGTCGGCCCTGGGAGCTGGAATGATGGTGGTGGCACTTCTCTCCGCCTCTTATCACGTATGCCCCAATCGTCTCAATTTCCAATTCGGTTGGTTTTTGTTTACTATGAATATTGGAATGATTTAAAATTGAAGTTTTTATTCGAACTGAATTCGACGAAATAGCATTCGCACATAAATGGTTTAATCAAATGTTTTTTTATATTCACTACTTATTTTTGTCCATCAGGTATGAATTCCGGTTTATTAATATTTTTTAGATTGCTCTTAATTAAATCTAATTTATACCTGTGCGCACCACATTTCTTTACTTACAAATTAAAGTGGGAATATTCATATCAGTGGCTGATTTTTTTATATTATTATATGGCGGGAATATATGGTCATTTCTTTAATACGTACGATTTAAAGAAATACGTTTATTGTTTAATCATGTTCCCCCCTACCTGCCTATAATAACTTAAAAGTCACCTTTTAAAGAAAAACACTTTTTATTTACTGATTAATTGTGCATATATTTAACAAAATTTAATATATATTATTCATTTAAGTATATTATTATTATATATTATTATTTTAAATTTTCCCGACCACGCACGATGTAAAGTACGCGACAAACGTCGGGAAAATTTAAAATAAATTAATATACTTAAATTTTGTAAAAATACATAACTTAATCCGTTAATAAAGTGTTTTTCTTTAAATGAGTAATATTATGTTAACAAAAGACAATATTAAAGTCACGTTTTTCTTTAATTTATTCCGTGTTCAAGCGAGTATTACAAGAGCACTAATGTTCATAGATACGGCATTCATGTACGTGCTGGCAGTGCTGAGCATGGTGAAGATCTATCAGGCACGACATCCAGATGTCAACGCAAGAGCACATGCTACGTTTGGAGTGCTGGCAGTCATCATTGCCTTTGGTAAGAAAAGTTCGTTCAAATATAACTAAACAACTTCTTAGCAGCTGTTTACAGATAATCATTTTATTGTAATACTGCATAGAGAAACTTGCTAGAAACGTCCATAGATTATTATGAGGGAATGTACAGCTTTCATAAAATAAGTGCATCGCAAGGCAGATAATGGTGGTGATTTTGATGTACACACTCTAAACTAAAAATCTCTAAATTTAGCTTTAGACCTGTCAAATAGTTTTAGAGAGCGTAACCTATTCTGTACATCTCTAAATTGATAGCAATGAGGTTTAAAATTGTCAATGTAGAAACATATAGAATAGGTTACACACGTTTGACAGGTCTAAACCTAAATTTAAAGTTTTTTAGTTTTAGAGGTGTACATGAGAATCGTCACCAATAGTTGTTTTCTATTAGAAATTTTAATTATCTATATAAAATGAACATAATTGTGGATATAATAGATGTGCGTATAAAATGTATGTCATAGTTGTGTGGGGCGTGTTGGGCGGTGGCAGCGTTTTCTGGGGCGTATTCACGGTAATACACGTCTTCACGTTTCTGCTACTCTCGCTCCGAATATACTACCTTGGACAGCTGCGCTTTGGTAACTATCATATAACCATGATATACTTTGTCATTTAAAATTGCAACTGGAAATACCTATTATATTTCAGTCATACATATATTTTTACAATAGATTTTGACCTTAACAATCCTGTAACTTTGATATTAATAAATTTTCATACCTCTTGCATTCAAAATCGAGATGTACTGAGAGAAATATTTACTAGATTATGCCTATAAATCTTACCCCTAGCAATACTAGGATATATATATATATATATATAAAGATAAAAATATATGAATTAAGATAAAAATGGATATTTGCTATTTTATTTATCAATAAAGATCTAAAACAACAGAAAAAGTGAATATAAATTGTAATTATTTATTATGATTTCAGAAAAACAATCTCTCGCAGCGGCGGCAAACGAACTCAGGCGTGGCGCTAAGCCCTTGTATGGAGCACGGCTTCTGCTGCTTCTCATAGCAAACGCCGTGAACTGGCTCTTCGCCATATATGGGTAGGTATTTTCTTCCAAACGATTTAATGAACCTAGTTTTACCTTTTGATATTACAAGAAGACTATTTCCATATTCCTCTAAACTCAGCCTAAAAACTCTTCGTACTTATTTATTATTTTACTCTTAATTCAATTCAAATTTGCCCTATACCTTGTGTGTGTGTATTAATTTATAAGTATATTTTTTATGTGTTAGACTTGTTGCCTTAGAAGTGCCTATAATGACAATGTAGTAAGTCTTGCAAATCGATATAAAAATAAATAATTTATTTAGATAATATATGTATCGTACAGTTTGGTCCAGCAAGGTAGCGACTTTGCGTCTCACATGCTGCAAGTACTTCTTGGCAACACGCTGTTATACATGGTGTGCTATCTCGCTATGAAGTTAGTGGTAAGGGAACGCGTACGTTGGTACGTATGGGTGATGTTAGCGGGCGCCACAGCCGCCTGGTTGCCCGCTCTGTACTTCTTCTTGTCTGGAAGTACCAACTGGGCTGGCACACCCGCAGCTTCTAGACATAGCAACCACGATTGCAAGGTAACTATTGCACTGCCTGTATACTCATAATATTCGTGAAACAAGTTTCCAATTTCTGTTTTTCCGTGTTAAGAAAACTTTCAGTTCCTATAATTTACAAGAACATTTTTCAGTCAAAAACTAAAAAAATATTAATATTTTAACATATTAATGATACGTTTAACCTTCTCTTTAAATTTTTTTAATAATTTAATAATAATAAATACGTATACTAATAATAAACGTGATATAGTTAATAATACAAAATTCTTATGTCGCAGGTATTGCAGTTCTATGACTTTCATGACTTGTGGCACCTACTATCAGCGGTGGCGCTCTACCTCTCCTTTAACACAATGCTCACATGGGACGATGGCCTGTCCGCTGTCAAGAGAACTGAGATCGCTGTGTTTTGACTCTTCAATAAAAGGAATTTTTCAAACACTTGTATTTTACTACACTTATAGATTTTTTTATGAGACAGGGGCCGCCCATGGACACCCGCAACGCCAGGAGGCTTACAGGCGCGTTGCCGGCCTTTAAGGGATAAGTACGCTTTTTTCTTGAAGGCACCGAAGTCGTATCGGCTCGGAAATACATCCGCCGGCAGCTGGTTCCACAGTAAAGTGTATAAACAATAAAAAGTGTACAATGTATAAACACAATCTTTTTAATTTTAAAATTTAATCTAATATTTCTATAATCTCTCTTTCTATTACCTCTCTCTCTCTCTCTCTCATATCTCTGTAGTATGGTATCTATACAATTTTTATGTTTATCAGTCTGTAGGTATGTATTTGCTGCTCTCGAAACTTTTTTTAGTATCTGTTCAAATAATATGTAACCAGAAGGGTCGTATAAAAAAAGTATTATTTGTAGTTGGTGTATCTTAAAAATACACATTAATTTATTATTTATATGGTATGATACAAACGAAAATTTTCACTCTGTTAAAAATAGGCTATCCATACTCTATGGTACTAAGTAGATCGACCGCGCACGAAAACAGTAATGGTATTTGCCAAAAAGAAAAAGTCAAAACTTCAATGTCGGTGACGTCACGTCTGCAAATGTCACCACTTGCGTTCTCATTATTTTTATTTCGCAATTTCCAGAAGTTTACAGTTGAATACAATTTATTGCTATTTTTTCTTTAAAAAGTACCCTTATGTTATTTCTTTAAACGATGGACAATCAATATTACTACAAGTTGATGGCGAGCTATCTGTCTAAACGAAACTGTGACGAGTCATTTATGAGGTATTTCTTTGGTAAGAATGCAACAAAGAAGACCCCTGAAGAGTTGGAACGAGCCGATGAAAGGAAAAGACGTTTGCAGAGGGAGAGGTCGAGGCGATATCGAGCGTTGAAAAATGCCCGAAGGCAGAATGAAAACAGCCGAGACAGTAATGACAATGAATCTGCAAGGAGCAAGTCGCGAACTCTTTCCGTGGACGAGGAGGTTAGTGATTGCGATGAGCCACCTACACTATGTGACCTACGAGAGTTGCATTACGGTGATCCATTGCGAGAGCCAGCTTCTTCTGATTGCGCCTCGGACGATAACTCTGCTCATTCCGCACTCGATCATGCGGCGCCTGCTAATCTCTCACTTGATTTGAAAGAATTTCTCAGTTCCAATACTGAGCTGGACTATCCTACTGTACACAGCCTTATGTTTCACTGGCTCCAGACGTAGCATTTTGGCATCCTATATCAGTAAAGCCGACTTGGCTAACATTTAATTGGAGATATTGTCACAAATTAGAAATTGTTTCAATCCAGCTTCTATCAGTAGAATCTCACAAAGTATTATTATTGAGCTACCATAAGGTAAAACAGTAGATACTCACATATCAATACATAGGGTTGCTTATTAATGTGAAGCTGTCATTTGAGATTACCGTCCTGCTCTAGATTATATGCATAATATGTTCTGATGTTAATGGTTACTATATATGTTTTAATAATGCACTCTAAAAAAAGTCCTATAACAATGTCTAGTTAATAACAACCAATTCCCTAATATTTCCAAATGATATACAGATTATAGTGGTTGTTATGATTTGTAATCTATATTTCATTATTAAGAAATACCACTGGTGAAACTGCAATATGATTGCTATATTATTATTTTGTACAAAATCAGCATACTCATAAGTATGAATGACAAAGTATTGCGCTGAGTGGCCATTAGGCACTGTTCATTAAACAATGAATTCCATTAGACAATAAGAGTTGTTGTTAATTTGCCATATCCTAATTTTTAAAAACTCTACTATTATACATTATTATATATCCTTATAGAGACATAGAGTATATATACCTATAGTTTGTGATACAAGGCGTTTACATTTTGTGTGAAATCTACAATATTAGGTGTAATATAGGCTAGGTAGTAATTCAGTGAGTTTGCTCCACACTCAAGTGCTGGTGATATTCTCTAATCTGGCATTACATTTGAAACATTCCACAAAATATTAACTGCTTTATAGTATTTTTGTAAGCTAATTTATAAACTAGTTAAATTCATTTTGAGATATGTTATCAGTTCTAAACTAAAACAGGAATTTAAATGTAGCTATGTTTATATAGCAAATGCATTTAACTATATAATACTCAAATACTGCTCTCTTTTGTTTTTACATTGAATTGGTTTGTAGGAATTTTATATTAAGTGTAGTATAAGTTTAAATATATTTCAAATAAGTTACTAAAAATGTAGTTGTGATATTTAGGAGATCATGAAAATGTTCTGAATAACATTTTGGTATTTTACATTACAACAAATATGAATAGAAATTCTGTTCAACTTTCTTCATAATTCCATTAAAATTTACGTGGCTTGTTTTTTTGTATTAAATATTATAACGCTCAAGTGCCATTATTTTAGTTTTTTTTATTTAATAAGCACAAACTTGTTATAAGAACATACCACAATAATTTTCAATGTTTGAAAATTTAATTTAAAAATTAAGCTTTTTCAAATGTAAGATTGTTTATTATAAATCTTAGAAGTTTAAATTTTTTAAGATCTTTTTTATTGATGATAAATGATGTGTATTATAAGTTCAAAAATTTTGTATAAAATGAAATAGCATTCATTTTTTACAACAGCTTTATACATTACATTGGAAAAAAACAGTTAAGGCCTCACTTTGTAGTTTTATCTGAATTGTGTTATATATTTCATATGAGCTAACATTTATATTGCTTTGCTGTATAAGGTTTAGTTGCAAGGGTCATATTAGGGAATAATTCCCAAGGGTGCTGAAGTAAAGGTGCAGTGGAGTGCCCAAGCGAACTAGTTATATCCTTGCATATCTTTAAATATATGTATATGTAGGTACTGTAAGGTAGTGCCATATTAAAGAGCTTCCTATTTTTACACATTGGTTATTTTATTTCACCTCAGTTTAAATAAATATTTGAATTGTTTTGCAATAAAATTGAATGCCTTTTGAGCAAACAATTATTGAATACCGAATGTTTGTGTGTAAACATTTACCCACATAACTGATCATTATTAAAGTTATGGAATTAATCTTACCTTTCACTGATCTTACTAAACATATTTTAATCTATTAATTTGTAAATAAAATATTTTTTTATTCTTATTAATTATTCTGCAATCAGTTGGGCGAGGTGCAGGTGAGGATTATTCTACACTTGGAACTACTTACTCCTTAGATCCTGGGATATTGAGTCAATCTCCTAGTTCTAGTATGTGACGCCTCTTTAGTTGTCTCAGAGCCTTGGGACAGGTAAGCTGGTTTGGGTGCTGCGCTTCAGGTTCAGGTTTCTTACGAACCAAAATGAGTTTGCAAACTGTTTTAGGATCGAATCTTTGGCTCTTTGAATTTTTCTAATAATTGAATCACTCACTGATCCCAAAGCCATGCCATATGTCCAAATGGAAAAAATTAAATTAGCCGAATCATTGCATTTACTATGAATGTTGGCCTGTGAATAATTTCAGTATCTTCAGATTTCTCACTGACGAAGTTACATTACTAAAGATATATTCCTAATTCCATAAAAATATATGCATAACAACGCATGATTGAATCAACCGTTACGGCGATTTTTATGTTTTTCCTCCCACACATATAATACCTACATATTATATTATAAACTTGATTTAATCCGTTTTTATGACGTGTGATGACATGAAGCCCAACCATCGGCCTAACCGTGCGCAAAAAAATTAAACCAGGGAAATAATTTCAAATCAACTTTAATATTAACATTTCAGGTACTTTTGTTGAAAAATTACTATCTTAAATATTAGCGCCATAAAATTAATAATTATGATCCAGATAAGGGAATTTTTTAGAGTTATATTTTTCCAATTAAAGAAGCATTTATTTATGTGGCTAACAAGGTCAACGAAGTGGAAATCAAAGTTGGGAAAATTTGTAACTTTTACAGAATCCGTGTGTAACCGTACGTGGAACGGGTGATGTCTACGGCGATTGCGGGCGCTCGACTGGAAATCCCCACTGCAACCTAACTAGTTCTAGTTTTCTTTGGCTTTTTCACTAGCAAGATGACCCGTTTGCGATGCGTGCTGTTCTAGGCCGCTGAGCCGCGGCCGCTGCATTCACCTTGGGCAGTCGCGCTGCGCGTGGGCTGACGCCCGCGCCTCTGCCGCGGCCCGCATGTTTGCTTTTGATACATATTTAGTGGTACGAATAATATTGTGAATTATGAAATCCTGTACAATGTACAAAATTACTTATGTGTCTCGGAAGAAGGTAAATATATTTAAAATACGTAATAACTGTCGAGGTGTTAGTATCTGCATGTATTTACAGGACTATATTACGAAAATCACTTATTGAACCATATACATATTATTATCATGCAATCAAGAAGTCATGTAAGAATAATATTTCTTATAGATGAGGACAAGGGAAAGTTATAACTAGCATTGCTGGAAAAGATATCTCCACAAATTCCTTCATAGTCATCGGAGTTAAGTGCATAGATCATGGCCCCTCTCAGTTTATGCTTTTTTATATATTCAGCTTTACTTATAACACTTTTAGGGCTGTCAAAAGAAATCCACTCACTTTGTTTATGTAAATATGGAACTCTTGCATTTTCCTCTTCTAATATACTTACATTACTATTACTTTTCAAAAAATTACAAACGTCAGGATAACTTAAAAATCCTGAATTACCAACATGGCCATATCCTGATGCGGGGCTACCAATGTCAGCATTATCTTCATTCACTAGTGTAAAGCTGTGGCCATAAGTTGGAATACCCACAACTATCTTACTTTCATTTAAACCTTTGCTTAAAAACATTTGTACAGTATAATTAATATTTAAGGTTGCAATGTAGAAATGCTCAGAACTTCTAGCATATAATGGTGAATTTAGTCCTGTAAATGGTGTATACTGTGTGTAATAATGAAAGTCATATGTCATTATATTTGCATAATCCACATACAAATTGATTTGGTCCACATCATATGCCACATCAACAATGATCTGAGGTGCAGCCAATGCCACTGTTAGGATGTAATCCTTTTTCTCTCTAATATACTCCATCCTTATCTCTCGCAGCAACTGAGAGAAGTGCTGCCGCTCCCTCTTGCCTACATCTCTGCTATATTGATGAAGCACAGGAAATTCCCAGTCCAAATCTATGCCATCTAAAGTATAATTTTTCAATGTATATTTTATAGACTTAATGAACTCTTTCCTTGCTGCATGATTTACTACCATATCTGAAAATCCTTCATTATTTCCAGATCCTCCCACAGACAATAATACTTTTAAATTTGGATTAATGTTTCTTATTTGTAAGACTTCTTTTATGGTTTTAATTTGCAAATTAGACAAATAAATTTGTTTATTTTTAACCTGTGCAAAAGCAACATTGATATGTGTGCACAGGTGGGGATTTATATTTTGGGGTAGCAGCTGTGATGCATCATCATTGGCAGGTGTATTATAATAGCATGATACCACTTCATTACTACTTACATGATTTATTCCATCATCAGAATTGACAACATCAGTAAGTGGGTCTTGCTTCATAAGTAAAAATAGAGCTATTAGTATAAAAAGGATTAACCATATAATTATACTCACACATCTATAAAGAATAACAAATCGTTTAATTTTTGCCTCTTCCTTCCGAATTTCTTTTTGCGGGCTTAGAATTAATAAATTAATATCATCATGATAGCTAAACAAATTCTTCCATGTTTCTTTCATTGTTTATTGAGTGTTACTTTGTTCTTTATGATAACAGCCAACATTACATTGAATTATTTTGATAAGCACAAAGACTGAGTAAATTCTTCATTCAGTTCTAATAAATCTTGATAAACGCAAAAGTGCTATACAGACAGCAATAACAATACACTGTAAACTAAAAAAATATTAATAATTCTTATTCGCAAGGACACGCAAACCCGCTTGTAACTCTCGACAATTGCGAATAATTTATGTTCTAGTATTAAAGTAGTCCACTGCTTTTGGCTGTTATTAATTATTACCAATGTACTTATTTTGAATTTGCATTTTTCATTGAATGAAAAACCCTAATCACACCACTCACCAGGAATCAGGATTTATGTATTCTAATATCTATGACACTCCAGTGACAGACTCACGCCTCACTACACAGATCATTATTATTAGCATAGATAACTAAATATAATTATGTGTATAAAACACACACAAAATACAGATATTCGAACATTATTGTAGCAGAGCCTTAAAAACGCAAAAAGCATAGGTGAAATTCTTCATCAAATTTCCTGTTCTTCCCCCGCTTACTAGTTACCAGTACCCTCGGCCAGCATCAGATAAATAATGACCATTATCCTTATCCCACACCTGACCATATTAGAATTTTAAAAAAAATAATGAACAGGTGTGTTTGATGGTCATCATGTGACTAGGGTCCCGTCTCACGATTGAAATACAGATATACAAAGACAGGCTCACGGCGTGAATCAGTACTTATCAGGTTGATGTTGCGAGGGCTTCCACGACCCGCTACGCTTTCTTTTTTTATCATCACCGTTAAGGAATAAAATAAAGTCTTTAAAAATAGCAAAAGGGAAATTAATTAGCCCGGCGTGATTTACCACCTTAGCTAACATATCATCAATGATAAATTCTATAAAAAAATTTTTTTACTACGATTTTGCTTATTTGGTTGCACTAATTTCGGGAACTACTAGTTCAAAAAAATAGTTTGTGTCCGGCAATGCATTTATCCAGGAGGATATTAGATAATATCTCATACCAATAAAATGGTTTATGTAACTATGAGTGATTAAATTATAACGTTTACAGCTTAATAGTAGCTTTAACGAAAATTTAAAAACGTATGCTAAATAGCCTTAAAAAACGTTATATTTATAAATGATCATCAATCCAGCTTCAAATTTGTTATACATTCATATATACTTAAAATTCAACATCTATGAACAAAATAAAAAAATACAAAAAATACTGTACACTATCAAAATGTAGTATGTCAATGTCGGACGTCAATTGTGTATTGTCAAGTAATTATCAAGTAACAACTAATTACTTGTTGAGGTTGTGAAAAAATTTATATAGTAATGAATGTATTTAAGTTAAACAAAAAATAAGAAACACTACATATTATGTTCCCATATATCCTATAAATACTGAAACATAACATAGATGCTATTTTTACTATAAAATATTGTTCGTTATGGATAGTGTCTCCATGAATCACTATGAAAAACAGCTGTACAGTGTGTTCAAAACTTTCGACATAAATAACGAAGAAGCCTTAGATAGATCTGCTGTTCTTGAGTTATGTGACGCGTTGCAGCTCGAGGATCGAGGGGCTACACTAGTCGATACGCTCTTTGACGGGCGGCCTGACCGTGTCACCTTCGCCAACTTTCGCAACGGACTACTCTCTGTACTGGGTGGCGAGGGTCCCTCATCATCAACCAGCACCCAGCCTGCTGTATCGTCACCGCAAAGTGACGACGATTCATCGGGCCGAGAAGTTGCTCCGAAATTTACCTTTGGTTTGAAAAAATATGGTCGTCGCTCACGACCCCAACGAATAGAAACAGACGTGTCTCCGCGACATCGTGTGTCTTCTGAGTCGCGTTTAGATGGCGAACGTTGTAAGCAACGTATGAAGTGTAAAAGAAGCTCTTCAGCAATGGAAAGTCGTACTGACTTACGTCTCGATGATGAAGATGCACCAAAGCTAGATCATGAGCAACGTGTCGATACAGAGCGAGCTTTAAAGCTTTGCCAAAACTTGGAAATGCATGGTGTGAATAGGAAGCTCATACAACAAGTATTTGATGAATCAAAAACTGATGAAATGACTTTAGGTGAATTTTTTGATAGGCTTAATGTGTCTCTACAGTCTACAATTGATAGCAGTCTGGATGAAAGTGTTTCTGATTTAAGCACATGTATTGATAATGATACTGTCCCCAGCGATGTGATTGTAGAGGCCTGGGAACGGGCAGGGGTTCAAAAACCTAGAAGACTGCTTCAAGAACTAGGCTTCACAATTGTTGCTATTCAACCCAAAGATCTAGAAACTTCTCTTGATGAAGAATTACAAGCTTTGGGATTCCCATTAGACATTTCAGAACCACGGTCTCTATTGTTATTAGCTGCAAATACATTGAGCAGGCTACAAATAGAAAGACTCAGATCTAAATTTGAGATGGTTGTGGCTGAACGTAATAAGCTACGGTTAGATCTATCAGAAGCAAACCGGCGGGCTAGGATGTTAGCACAAGATGTCGATGAGAACCATGCACAGATAGAAGCAGAGCTAAAAAACAGATTAAAAGCAATGGAGTTGAAACATGCAGAAATATCCCGAGTTGCTGCTGATGAAGCTGCAGCCGAGCGCGAACGCGCTTCACGTGAGGCCAATCGCCTGGCTGCTGATATTGCGCGCCGCGCTGATATCGAAACCCAGTTGCGGTTAGACCTAGCAACCCGCACCCAGCGTTGTCAGGATCTTGAGGTACCTTTTGAATATTTTAGGATTTTTTCTTTTTATTAAATTTTTGTAGTATATGTCTACATACATATATAATTTAATAATTTTTGTTCACTTAATAGTCTCTAGTATAGTCTAGCCCTTTAAATTTAAATTTACAAAGTTTTACCTGCTCATCAGAAATAACTGTTTATTAGTGGTCTCAATTGTGTTTTATTAACTGATACTTTTTCTTTAACCTTAGTTAAGTTAATTAAACTATTTTTTTGATTTCTTTGAGTAAGATTACTCATTATCAATGTTTGTGTATATATTTCAGGAACGAATTAATGAGTGTGAAAATCGACATAATGAAGTTGAGCGAGAAGGGGCACGTGCATTGGAAGAGGCCCGAGTTGCAGCTCAACGCGAAGCAGAACGTGCTGAGAGTGAACACGCCATCGCCCAACAGTGCGCCGAACGCCTTGCTGAACTGCGGGCCGACAATGCACGCCTACGTGACCGTGTCGACGAGCTCGCTGCCGCGCTAGAGGCTGCTGCCCGCGCTCCCCGCCCACCCACACCTTCTACCAATCCAGTTACCCTTAATACGCTTCAGGTACTGCATTTTACTCTAAATTTTTTAATTTATAGTAATTTTGTTCGTGTTTTAAAAGCACACATTTATTAATCGGCATGAATATACATTCTCAGCGTGAATGTTCGGAGGATGGTGATGGTGACATAGAAACTGGTAGGCCATCGCCAGATCTTCTTGGCGAACTGAAAATGTTATCAGCAGAGAACGCGAGCTGTGAACGATGTAGCGGGAAGTGGGAGAAAGTGGGAGCACTATGCGCAGCCCCAATTATTCCAGGCGACGAACTGGCTCGTCTAAAGGCATCACATGATGCTGAAATATCGAATCTCAACGCTATTATCACGTAAGTACCGATTGAATAGGGTTATAGACATTTACAATATTGTTTGTATATGTGCATAACCTGCAGCACAATCGATTTTAATAGATTTTGGTGCTAATAAACTGTATTTTTTTGGACAGGGAGCTAGAAGGTAGCTTGGATGCTTTGCGTGGTGAATACGAGCGCTGCGAGGAGTACTGGGCGGCAAGACTGCAGCGCGAGCGAGACGAACAACGCGCTGCCGATGAGCTGCTCGCCGAGTTGGCTGATAAGGTGGCGGCCTATGAGCGCCAGTTTGCGTCTTCGTCGCGGACCGTGGCACCACCTGCCCTGCCGTCGCTGCCGGAGACGGCTCTCGAGGACCAGTACGCCCAGCTGGAGGCCGAGATGCGTCAGCTCCGGGAAGAAACCGATGCTCGCCTCGCGCGACAGGTACCCTTCACACCGCCTTAGCGGACCCGTGCCTGATACCCTCATGGTGCTTTTCGGTTTTATTTTAAATCCAAGGTCATTACTTTTTTCAACACCATACTTTATTCTGTGGAGAGGCACATTTTGGACAGATGTTTTTTCTTGTATACATATTATTGTTGATGATGATGATGATGATGATGAGATCTTCTAGGAAATTTCTAAGAAAACAAAAATATTTAATCTTTAATTGTACATATTTTCAGAAAAAATCTCCTTTTTTCCCTATTTTTTGAAACTGAATACTTATGTAAATGTTATAGTTTTCCCGTTTGGGTTTGTTCCAGGCAGATGAGCTGTCGCAGAAGTCTCAACGTATAGAGGAATTGCAGCAGTGTGCCGAACAGCTCCAACAGCAACTGCAGAGGCCACGCCCTAGACCCTGCACGGACCTTGACGTGCAGCGGTTTCAGCCTGTAAGTCCGATATTTTACACAAGTAGCTTCATCTATTAAGAGCGAAAATCACGCCTAAGAGCAATGTGAAAAAGCAAACAAGCCAAAGTATTTGAAATGCGTTGGCAGACGTGTGCGTGCGGCGGCGCCACGGCCGGGGCGGCGCTGCGGGCGCGGGCAGCTCGGGCAGAACGGGCAGCGCAACGGCTGCACGCGCGCCTCGCCGCCGCCGACCTGCTCGTCAAGGACCTGTACATCGAGAACTGCCGCTTGGCTCATCTGCCGCGGCTGCCCTGACCTAACATTCCTAGTTTGCTTAAGTTTTTTCCAGGATGGATCGGAAGAATACTATAAAGTAATCGGTGGGCTACTAATCATATACCAATGTTTACATAATCGTATGTATTTACAAACGTAAAACGAATGCAGTTTCGCTCAGATCATTGAAAGACTGAATCTTAGAGAATTGTTTTTATTACAAATGTTTATTAGTGAACTATATCGCCGGACATTTGATTACCATCAGGGATTGTGTCTGACAATTTTATTATTTATAAGCATTAATTCCTATTTGAATGTAAATAATTAAAACGACAAGTGCCTTTTAAATAAATATTTTGTATAAAATATGAGTCGCCGCTGGCGCGGGGGGAGTGAGAAACCTATTATATGACATATGCATTCAATATTTAGAACCTCGATTATCGAGCTTTTCGTTATACTATTTTTAGTGATTACAATACATTAGCTTAAGTTTAATGAAATATGTGATCATATAATAACGACATTTGATTTATTATTTGAAAAATATAATCATATGTTGTCTCGTTGTGATGATAGAGCACTTAGGAATAGGTAATGGAGTCATATAGAACTGTTTTACGTTCTTCACGACTCATAGATAACCCCGTTAAGCATTTACCTTTATGCCAGAGCGACATAATTTTCCTTAAATATCAATTACGCTTCATTTATTTTATTTATACAAATTCTCATAGTCTGACTCAATGATATTTTTTTACAACCACTACCATTTGACAAATAGTCATAAGATTTTCATATAGTTACTCCGCACTTAGACCTGCGTCTGACTCTTAAAAGCTCTCTATATCCTATGACTTGGACAGATGGGTGATACGTAAAGTTATCGCTTGAGTTGGCTTAGCCTATATATATTCATCGCTCTCTTGTAGAAATCGATTTGACATAATGATCATTCCATTGTTAATTTAATTTAAAATTTAAAACTAAAGAAATATCTTCATACTATCCCCTTGGCAATATAATGTTAGCTAATTATTTCAAAGTTATTACTTCGAATGATTTCTAAACGATTAATATAAAACATTCTCTTAATAAAAATGTTGATTGAATAATACCTCGTTTTATTTAAAATTCGAACTTACCTAGTTAAAATTGTATGTTACGTTCGTAATTTTTGTTCATTTCACGTGAATCCAGCGTTGGAATATTTGCTTTTTATTTTAACACTATACAATACTATTACACCAATTTATTTATTAATATTATATGTCAATATTCCGCGAGACCCAAAGACCCGTCGCACGTTTCCACACCGGAGCATCCTCAGGATGTTGCCTTGCTACTGTTTGAGGGTTTTTTCTCGGAATATTGCTAGTAAAGTAGCATTGAATAAAATGGACTTCCGCAAAGTAACGCCTGATTCTATTAGGTTGGGAAAAAAAATTATTCGCATTTTATATAAAACTTCAAAAAAGGTTTTAAATTTTATTTACATTTTATTAAAGTATGTTAGTGTCATTTTGTAGCGATCCTATTGCTATAAAAATTTTAGGGTTTCTTTGTTTCCCCGCTTGTGTTGGGTTTTTAAATTTTCTGTAGTAAAATTTTAAAATGAATCGAATGATTACATTCAATCATTTCAACAAAAAAACAAACGAAAAGCACACGTTTTCCTTATTTGAAATTGGACTTGTCTTCTTTATTTTTTTTGCAGTACCAAAACCAGAACCAGCCAGTACTTTTAGAGCCAAATGGATTTTATTACAAGTTCATACATACTAAGTACATGCCAAAAGACTTTCCCCAACCTATTTTTAATTATTTTAACACTGTCAAACAGATAGCTCTTGATTATCAATGAATAGCGTGCTCTCGGTAAATGTTTTGATTTTCAAAGTTAAAACACAAACGCATCATTGTGTCGTAAAACATTTTACATTCTGCCTTCTATGAATTTTGTAAAAGTTAAGGCTGTTATTGAAATTGATTTAATTACGAAGAAAGCAAGGAATTTGATTAACAGATTTATTAATTAAAACAAATTATATAATGTCTTAAATATTCAATTGTTTGATTTATTTAATAGCCCCAAGACGACATTCTTAGCTAATATTTTCAGCTTAAAGGCAGTAATGTTGTGCCATGAGGTTAACAGTATTCGATTATCTTACCTGCTGTCTATAACTGTATATATACATACTATAGTGAATTTTCTATGTAAAAACACATAACTTATGGTAAAGTAAATACTGTTCTAAAATGAAAATAAACATTTATTGTTTTTTAAATAATTTAGCCGTTTAAATATAGCTTTAGGCAACATTAAAATACAAAAAGTTTATTTAGCGCGGTTCATACAATTATAATTTTAATAAAAATATTAATCTCTGAAACAGGTCACGAAGTACGCGACTCAGTTTTATTTAAAAACTTAGGTCTACCGTAATCACGGCCATTGGGTATACCATATTAAAATGTTATCAATCTACAAACGTATCATAATTTACTTTAATAATTGTTTTTACATTATTTACACATTCTTACAACAGAGGTTCCTATAAAGACTCCGATTATTATATGGATCATATCAGCAGTGTGAATTAGTATCATGAACATTCATATCATAAAATTACTTCTACTTTAAATTACTTACTACTTATTTACATTGAATTTAATAGTTCGTCACTTGTAATACGTACATTTGGGTACATTGTACTTATTCAAAAGCACTAATTTTGATCTGAATTTTGCGAATTGCTAAATTGATAAGCAGTATCGTTCACAAATAAATCTTAATGAATATTATACAGTTTCTCTTTCGAGATAATGACACTGATATGTGGGCCCATTAGTCTATGTAGGCGTGGAATCTGGCGGCTAAAGATACATGCCGTTCACGAGATAGTCAGCGTCGAGCGCGTACCGCTTGTGATGGCGGCGGCGGCGTGATGCAGCTCGCAGCCGGCAGCCCGCCAATGCACCCAACGCTGCGGTTAGCAGAGTTCCTGGATATAGACGATTGGTAAGAACTGTGTGTAGTACTAATAATACTTTTTATATATACGGCCAGCATACCCAGAACAAGTAGCAATATCGCAGCTGGAGGATGTTCGCTGAGACCCTCGTGTTCGTCACTGGCCCAATGCTCGTGTTGCCCGATCTGCTCGACCCGTCCGATGTGTTCTTGCTGTAAGAGCGGAGTGCGCTGCTCAAATTGCTTTGAACGGTCGTGTTCGTTTGATGGTACCGCTTGCTGCCCTTCTCGACTCGGGGCCGCAATCGTGTCATCGAGTTCCTGTTGAATATTTATTTAACTGACTATTTAGACTGACTGATTATGGAGTAAAATTTACACCTTCAGTATTTAATTAATCAGAATAACATGTGTATACACCGGTTTTGTTATCTTTATTGTATTGTGTAAGTGCAAATCTTGTTGGTGTGTCTATTGTAAATAAATAAATAAATAAATAAATAAATAATCAAATAACATATTACTTGTCAACTTTATTTAGGATTGCTTACTTTATTGTATGGTTGTATGTCTTTGAGAACTTTCTTCTTGGTGTTGTTCTTAAGCGGTACTGACGAATGTTCTATTGGTATTGACTGTTGGGGATGTGGTGCGTTTGGCAACAGTGCAGCATGTGGAACCATCGCGCCGGCTGGTAGGGAAGGCGGCGAAGTGTATGGCGCTCGCTCGGCCGCTGACATTAGCTCGAAACCTTTCTTGGGTGCATCTCGAAGCACCGCACTGCGGTCGCCTCCATATACTAGTGGAAGTTCTGGCATCGTGTTGTCCATTACAGTGTCTGTTTGCTCCATTACCTACCACAACAGGAATAAACGGTGGATGCAAAATTAAGGTGAAATAACATGACTTAACACTTGATAATGAATTCATTAACAACTCTTTAAAAACAGGAATGAATCTTATATAAACTTTAACTAATTAATTATTAAATAACCATACCCTCTGTGGTGGGGCAGGTGGTAGGTGATGTGGTGACCACATTCGCTCGGCATCAGACCAATATCCAGGCGGCGCGGCTGGCTGCTGAGGTGGCCATTCTGGCTCAGTGCGGTGAGGTTGTGGCCAAGCGTGTCGCGCCCAGTTAAGTGGAGGCGCTGCTGGCTCACCCAGCTGTTGCACCAAGCCACCTGTGTGGCTGAAAATATGTGGCCCCGTTGCTGCATCCCCCGTCATTGGGCCCGGCACCACTATAGAAATTATACTTGAACAGATTACACATAACCGAAAATAATTATATTATCATTATCTATTTAGATGGCTTACCGTCGTTGTAATGATGTTGTGGCTGAGCTTGCGTCAGACGATGAGGCCAGAGCTCGGCCGCTTCTGCTACCGCCGCAGCTTCTGCTGCGCTTAGTTCCCCACCGGAATCTATTTCGGATTCAAGTCGAACCTAAAACACCAATAAGATGTTAAATAAATACCAAAAACATGTAAGCCATTTGGCCGAGCACGATGTTTTCACCTGTGTTAGGGTTGGCAATGGTGTTGTAGTAGTGGCATGAATGGGTGGAGCCGCGGGGGGGCACCGGTGGGCAGGCGAGCTCGGGTGCTTCGTCGCTGCCATCGGCGCACTGGGGCACGCCGTCACAGGCATTATATACCGCCACGCACTCACCACCGGTAGCACACGCAAACTGGTAGCGGCTGCAGTGCGTGACACTAGCAGTTTCTCGTGTGGGTGAATGAGTTGAAGTAGGCTGTTGAGGAGGCCGAGGTGCTGATGGCGGCGTCGTACTCGTAGTTGTGCTGCGCCCGCGGCTGTTACAATCCAGCTCATTTGAAAAATGAATCAGAAATATATAGCAACATAGGTTAATATACATATTTCGTGGTTATTGTAAGCGATGTTGTGGAGCGTTCAATGTACCTGAGGTCAGCTAACTGGTGTCTCAGCGGTGCCAGGCGCTCCTGGTCCTGTAGTTCCGCTAGGCGTCGACTGATGGCCAGTACACCGCTGCTGAAGTTGCCGTGCGCTGTGAACTTGCAGCGAAAGTCTTCAGGTGGACCACAAGCGAATAGATAGCAACTGCCTGGGCTCTGAAAATGTTTATATTTTTACTAGCATGTTCACTCCTAATAATTAATGACTGGCGTTGTTATCTTAGCGAATCTTTGTCTTGGACAGAAGAGAACAAATAATGTTTACTCTGGTAAGATAATTTCTTTCCTTAATTTGAAAATATCTATAATTTATCTTGTATTTTGTTTTAACTGAAAGTTAAATGAATAATAAGAATAAATTCATGTGTAGAGAATAAATTAAAATTTTACTTTTAAAGTTTTCATTGCATTATCAAAACAGAATTTATTTGCCTTTTCCTCGAACACGAATACATCGCAATTATCAGTCTCGCAGCAGAGGCGCAGGCACTCAGGGCGAGCCCCCACATCCAGCTCTGCCAGATAGCGGGCGCCCATCTCTCTTGACTCCTCCGTACGGATGATCTTATCCAGCTGCACGTCGAAGCGCGCGGCGCACGCGCCCGGATCTAGCGACCGCGCACTGGCGTCAGCCCACCACAACGCGCACAAACTTAGCAGCACCCCATACATTACGCCACTTTAACAATAAACCACCAAACCACGAAAGGAGCTGCAAAGATGTGTAGGTCTTAACTAACAATGATTGCGTAGTGTAGCAGCCTCGCTGACGGTGTCCCCGTGACTGAACCTCAACGGTCGATATTTCCGCGCAGACGCCGTCGCTACACACCGACTTTGTTCAGACTTTCGAATTTATTTTATTATTTAAGAATCTAATTAATTAATGTATGAATTTACACATATGATACCGTGTATTATAGTTATATAACTATATTATAGTATAATATAGTTATATAACAATATAACAATTTTTACTGTATGTAATTTGTATAGTTTACTGACTTAGTATTTTTAATTTGTTTGAAAGGTAGATAAAATGTATAACATGTATTTATAATGTTGATGAAATGACATAAGATATAAAAGAATCTCTCCTCAAAGATATTTCACCGTCTAGTTTTTAATTCGAACAATTAGCAAGGGATCACTAGATCCATGACAAACATGTTACCAACATTTGTTTATATTTTTACAATATCAACTCTAAAATTATAGCTAAAATAAATTTATTTTAGACTCCTATCAAGTGTGACTGAAAGAATGAACAAAAACGTATTATCAAGCAAAGCACACGTGTGCCCATCAGGTGTTTGGGCGATGCGTCGCGCAGCCCGGGCAGCGTAGAGCTATCCTTTGAGGCGAGCGGCGCCGGCGTGGGGCGAGCGGCGACAGTGTGGAGGCGGGCGCGGCCTCAACAGCCGCCCATGTCGCTCTTCTTCAAGTTTCGCACCGTGAGTACAGCCTACACTTTTACAGATTAACACTGCATGGCAATCGCAATCGAAACAGCATTATCACAACGCCAAATCCAGCATTTTTTATTTTCATTTAATTATTTAGCTACACGCCTATAGCTAGCGCTGGCACTAACAAAGGCCAACCCGTTCCGCGAGAAGGAAGTAAATTAGTTAGATATTGGTGTTGTATTTGGTGTGGACAAACTAGACTTATTTTAGTTTAGACTTGTTAATATTTCATTTACTTGAAATCAGTAAATTAAATATTGGGAATTTGAAATTAATTTTACTTTAGACGGAGTGGTCAATTTAGAGTGTTAATAAAACACATCAAGGACCGTTGGGACTAGTGGTTATAGTTCTGGCATGCCTAAGACAATCACAAATTCAATTGATCTTTTTTTTAAATTATCGTATCTAACTACTAAATATTTTATAATGTTTAATACTTTATATCTGTGCTTTTTCCATATGTTGTATGTTTACTAGAATTGTATTATGTTATATTTATTATTTTAAACGAATCACATCGCCATAGACGTAACTACTTCTAGTATCTACAGGAGGCAAGAGCATATATAACAATATGGTGTTGGTTACGTACTTGCAAATCTGTTATACATAAAACTAAATTCTGTCTATGTGTTATCTGTAAGTACACCATATTACACTTAGCATACACGCAACAAAATAGTAAAAACTGTAAATAAATATCAAATGTATAATGTAAAAAATGTACCTACTATTACAATACATGTTAATAAAAATCTCGTGTCAATTTTGCACGAATTATTTCACATAATTTTAGTTTTCTTTTGCATAGCGCTCAAGACACGGCTGTGAATAAGTTATTTTTTTTATATACGAGCATACTAATTGTCAATAAACATTTCAAGATGACGCTGTAACTTTATGAAGGTTAATGCGGATACTTAAGTACTTTGTACGCTCAGCAGAATTGCAATAGCTTAGCTAGCTTCGGTTTCGGAACACGCACAAAAAGTAAAGTTTGACGCGTTACGCTCGATATGCTCTAATCACAGATAAGCGTCACAATCTATTACATTTTTATTCGACTTCAAAATACTGAAGGAGGATATTTATACCACTATGCATATATTAAATGTCTTTATAATTTTAAAACTATCGTGATATATATTTTTTTTCAACATATTACGTTGAGATACCCATTTCTGTGCAAAATAATGTGCCATTACTGTGCAGTAGGTAAAGGTTTATAGACTTAAATAGGGGTTTCAAATATGTCGATTTCTTTCTTTTATCCTACACCATACGATTATATTTTATTGCACCCATAAAGTAGTTCTTAACCCTATCACATATTAATTAACGATGACCATTGGTATATAAATTGTAAGAAATAGGATATCTCGGTGGCCTCATATGTAAGGGTTACTAGTTTTCCTATTATTAACATCGTAAACCACACTTTTAATTAACGTCTTGACATATCTTGTGTCAGTCGACTTTATATGTGAAAAGGCGAACTCAAGGAAGGAAGGAGAAGAAAGTTATTGTAGTGATTTCGAATAATTGTTGTTCAGACTTTTGATCAGTTTGAGAAACAATATATATGGAGCCTTCGTAACGAAGTTTTGAGGTTAACGATGTAGCTATTGAAAAAACTACGACACGTACTCGTAGGGATTAATGAATATTTCATAAAATTGAGAACCGAAGAGAAAAATATGGTGTGAGCAAAACCAAGTTTTAACGAGTAGTGGGACTGTTTTGTTATTTAAAATGTAATCTAAAATAATATGTTATAAGCTCAATGATTTTCGTATCGTCATACGTTTATACATATCTAACTGACTATTATTAATAATCGAAATTTCACAAGGAAAAATGTTTTTCTCCACCTACACACTAATTAATTGTTTACCTGTCTAAAAGAATGAGAAAATATAAGGACAAAAATTCACCAGCTATATAAGATATCTATAGTAGGTACTAGATATGTATAGTAGGTAAATCCACCGCGGAAGGGCTCTTGTGAATTTGGACGAGTACCCACTCAAAGCCCAGATTGGTTTAACCTCTTCACAGAAATAAGCAAAATCATATTTATGAGATCGGAAAAAATAAAGCAAACCACGTTAAGTATTGTGAAACACAGAAGAATAGTTACCTAGCGTAGTCACTACCTGTAGTTGAAACAAAATATCTAACACTAAAGGTACCTATAATCAAAAGTTTAACTGCCTTATTAATGAAGTGCTAGCGCTATTAATTAATGGTTATTTGAGTAGTGAAGCTCAATCGAGGATTATATTTCACGTCTCATCATATATTTGTTTGTTCAAAACAGTTTTGTCAAATTGTTCTTAATTGATACTCGAATAGTAAATACTCAATTCTTTGTCGTAAAAAGAATTTCAATTTTTCCCCGTGGGGTATGCCTGTCGGCCTATTCGCGGTTGAAGTCGCGATTCAGAGAATAATATAAGTATCGCGATTCATGATTCCTGCCTCATGACCGACGTCTTTGTGTGAGTGAACCCCGTTCATTGCATTCATGCTCATTATCTAATATCTACTCAAACTTCACAGTTCACCGTTCGCCACTCGCCAGTAACGAATCACGAGTGCTTGCGATCTGACGTCTCATGTATCAAGTTCTCTGTATAGCTTGTATGCGTTGCGACGACTTTGTGTGAGCTGTGTTTACGCTTTACGGGAAGTGCAAACAGTGCGAAGGTGTGACTTTATTTGCAACTAAACGGAGTGAACTGAGTACCCGGGCTGGCGAGTGGGCGCAGCCTCCCGGGGGCAACGACCGTGCGCTCGGTACGCCACTACTTATTTATTTATTACAATAGCTATGCTTAAAAGGATATTTGCATACTAAATAATGTTCAATAAAGTAACCTCATGCCCTTCCATCCTTCTTTTAAAGTATTCCTCATTTTTTATCTCGCTTCTTGGCTATTTTAAATTTAGTAAATATCAAATTACCGTTTTGCGCAATATTCAAAAAATAGCATAATCAATGACATCATACAATATATATTAATTTTATTTTTAGCTTTCTAGATGTTAGTCAATTTCATTAATTACTATTACATATCAATTTTATCAACATGAAGGGACGGAAAACCATAGCATTGTGTTCTTGAGTCACGAGGTCATGAACTCCAGAGTATCGGAATGGGAAATCAAAAAATTATGCCGCAAATAATTATAGTCTCCATTTTAATTACTAAGGATTATTAAGTTTATGTTAGTAGGTATTATTTATGTTTCCTTAGGGCCTAAGAAGAAAAATAACTTTTTTTACGACTCGTATTCACACTTGTTATTGTATCATATAGTTTTAATAATAAAAGCAGCGCGGTAAATACGATTGGAAAATGGCAATTAGCGGAAAAGGCCGCTGCTCCCATCATCACCTCTCAACCGTCAATCGTCACGATTACTATCTGCACACGATCACGATTAGAAAACGAGCTTCCACATTACACGGATTTTCCCTACATTAGCATATTCTCATTTAACCTATAATATTCTAATTTCTTCACATTTTGCCACATCGTGTCACGTTATTCGATAAATGTTACGTCGTTCCACTAAGGAATGCCGTAGAACCGAGCTATAATCGGCTTATCCGGTATATAGGTCACGCAGCTCTGTAATACCATGACGGGTGCTAATTGGTATGGCTCAATAATATTAAGAAGCTTGAAGACTAGGGCTGTTTCTACACTGCTGAGTACGTAACGATTCTTATTATATTTAAACCGTAGAGCATCCTCTGCGATAGTCGAATGTTCACCATCGTGCGGCCCCTATATTGACGCAAGAGCTATGGGTCAGTCACCTTTGTTCGATACGTTATTAAGCCACCTTAAGATGTTATAATACAATATTTAAGTCAATTATAACAATATACCATATTTAGATTCACTTTAGAGTAGACCGATTTTTTTTTAACTTTACAAGGTTGTGCTTATGCCTACTTTGACAAGGAAGTAAAGAATTCATCGAACATGATTGAAATAGAATGAAAATACAGATGAATTTACATTTCAAATGCTTCTTATTATATTTCCTCATGTAAAATATTCCTAGTGATGAGTCAATAGAAGCGTTACACGAATCTAACTGTCAGGCAATGTTTCAGGAACGTTAGATTGGTTATATTTATAAAACTAGTTTTATTTAGTTAGTGTAATTGAAAATGTTCGCATAAGAACCAAATTGAGATGATCATGATATACTATCACGTTTAATGAATATATCATTTGTAAAGTGGATTGTAAAATAAACCTTTATAATAAAATCCTTATCAATGATTATCAACTCAGCTTGTTGATAAAATGATAACATCGCTGATGATGATAGGGTGTGGACAAATGTAGCCTGGTTAAATGCCTAGCTCCTAGGGAGTCACCTCTTTTCCTTTTTTTGCAACTTTTAATGCAAATGTGCAAACTATACATATGTTCTAAAATATGGATAAAATATACCTACACCAATTGGAGGAGATACTGAAAACTGCCAAACGATTAATGTTTAGTCACCGTCTTAATCATTAAAATAAATACCTACGTGAGCAGTGAGTTGAGAAACGGTCATCGTATATGAGTGTGCGGCAAACGCAGTACTTCCTCCCTCCGTAGATACCCGTGACCTCACTCCGTTCCACCTGAAAGACTTTCTTGCTAATAATTATTTTTTATGCCTGCGTTGCGCATAGATGAAGGTTGGTTAAACGGCGATTGTTTGATTCCCGCGTGCATTCTCTAGTTACTTAGATATAAAATGTAGCGTTGATAATGTGTTTCTTTACAAAATATAATAACTCCTTTTTCCAGACGCAGACGGGTAGCTATTGACTATGCATTATGCTATCACCCTTCCCTCCCTCCACCCTAAAGTCTAGACTGCCGCCACTTCGTACACCGACCTAGTGTTAGCTTAGCCAGCTACTAAATAAATCTACACCACATTTTTGCTGTAACAAATACTCTTGCTTTGATATTGCTTAACTAATTTTAGTAACTCTTTGCTATTATTATACAGTTTCAATGTCACGTTCTATTCAAAATAATCAACTAATGTTTGTATTCTGAATCTCATCTTCTGGGAGAAAATTTAAAGGTTCAATGAGCTTTCATTTTGTACTTTTTGTGTTTGATATAATCAGATACTTTTATTAACTTACGCATTGATATTTCAGGGGCGCAGCGGCGGGGCAGGCGGCGGCATGGAGTGTGGAGTAGCAGGTGCCTTCCCGGCCCGGACCCATGGGTCTCATCCAGCGCCGCGGGGACACGCCCCGCATGGGGCGCTATCGCCCACCGAACGATCTCCTGCTAAAGCAGGACTTCATGTTAATTTTAGTGATAAAGGCGAGGTAAGTTTTTGGTCATATCAATATAAATATCCGGTTGAATTGATAAAGGCTACCAAATAATAGCTACGAACTACTACGTAAGGTTCTCCGTTTTTTTGAGATTCGTTCAAACTGGTCTAACAAATTCAATGGTATACAGGTGAAGGAGCGTCGCGAGAAGTTCCTCACGGCCAAATACGGCAGCCACCAGATGGCCCTAATCCGTAAAAGACTGGCCGTCGAAATGTGGCTCTACGATGAGCTGCAGAAGCTGTACGAGGCACCTGCGCCTGTAAGTATATTATTACAAATACATAATTATAAAACAGCGTTTAGTTTAATCTTTGAGATTGCTAATTGTTTAAGATTACAGTCTCGTTTTATCAAAATATTTAAAATAATATACCTTCCGGTCGGTGTTTGTATAATAACATTCTATCCGTGTCACCATTTAAATGTATAACTTTTCTGTTACTCCTAATTGGGAACACACTATTATAATATTATTTTTAATCGGTAATGTCAATAAATCCATTTGCTATATGCCTAATAGGACAAAGGTGCTTTGTTACTTTTCAAATAATATTGCTTCCGCAATCATTAGGTAAAGTGTTAAATTTTCAAATTTCTTTATCAACTCTTCTAGTAACTATTTTTATTCCAGAGCGAGAGCGGTGCGGCTACTCAAGAAGTGGAAGTAGACATTGACGAGCTATTGGATATGGACAGTGATGAGCAACGTTGGAGACATCTAACGGTAATATCCTGGTGGTGTGACCCAAAATGTTTAAAATTACGCCTTAGTCATAAAATATGGGTAATGCCTTATTTTATCGATATTTAATGATTTGATAGTAAGCCGACATACCATACTCATTTTTATTAGTCTATGCGGTTTCGCGTGTTTTTTGACGCGTGTAGGTACCGTTTTGAAGCCCTTGTTTGACTCTGGGTATTCAATCGAAATGCATTCATTCTGGTGATGCGTTTTACACGTGAAATCACCGATAGGCATGGATTTCTTTTGACTTTTTGTTTAGTGAATTATAATTTATATCTAGATAGCGTAGATAACATTTGATATGTTATCTACGCGATTTTCTCATGTCCATAACGGGCAGATTTTCAAAGTATATAGGAACTTACTAATAGTCTACTATTAGATAGTGTAATAGTGATGTGTTTAGAGAAATAATTGTTCCAGCAATAACATAATATTGTTCACTTAATATAAGTTTTGTGATATCAACAATATTAAGGGCGGTCAATGTATTCTCGGTATCAGGGTATCATCGTAAGTTGCAGACACTTTTGTCGAGTATGCGATTTTAATTAGTACCTTGATTTAGTTGTATTAAGTTGCACACATATTTCGGTCAATATTGGAATAAAAGATTCGACGTCATGTGAAAATGAGGCTTTGATAAATGTATTAGCGAACAGATGAACTAATTATAAATAGTTAAATGATCGAAAATGGAAAAATAAATAAACCAAAGTTTTTTTCATTAACTATATATCTTGTTGCAGGTGCTGTTGGCCGATGCGAAAAAACCTCAGAAAGATGTACATGTAAGTTTTATGCAGCTTTATTTTAACATTGTAAAATTTCTGGATTCTATATATATATATAAATCTATAATCATAAATCGCCCTTGTCTTGATAATAACTTTAGACGCTTCCAGCAGGTTATTTGCTTTGAAATAAAGACTCTAGATTGAATAGTGATGTCTAATTATGACGTTGTTTGGCTTGAAATAATTGAATGTGAGTTGATACTCAAGTGTTCGAATTAGGAAATGTGATTTGTTCAATAGGCAGTTTCATTTAATTGTACCTTCATGCAAAGAATAAATAATGATTTTTATAACATGAACCCGGTAAGGATTAAATATGCCTTGTAGGGTATGTTCTAGTTACAAGTATTTTAATCCGTTTATCACCAACTGACATTTAGCCAATATCTTGCATTTGTTTAACATACGACATAAATCTACATTTTCCCACCTGCTGTGTGTACCTATAAAAATCCAATTATCAACTAACAATTTGTGTTTGTTTGTTTCAGAGATTTATAAACGATCTTTTAGAAAAAGCAAAGACGTTGTAAATATTGAGAAGCACTGCCAGGCGACCCGTAGGTGATAAACCATCCACTCCGATAGACTATGACTCATATACCAACGCTTTATAGTAGGACTGACACAAAACTACTTTGAATTCTATTTCTGTCCGGTGATAATAATGTTGTGTCAGTCTTGCGATAGAGCTTAGAGGTTCCACTTCACTATACTACCTCGGGCCGTCAGGGTCGCTGTAAATACTTATAAGTAAGCTCAATATATCCCATACCACATTGTGGGATCAGTGCTTCCATAATAAATGAAGTTTGTCTAAATGAATTGAAAACATTTTTGATAGTATACTTCTGGCATAAATGTTTGTTGCTGGAAGCGATAATACTATTTATCTGGAAGCATTGATTGGGAACTACTGCCCCCATGGCGCAGTAGTGTGAGTTATAGAAATGTCTGCTCACACGTGCGCATTACTCGATTTTTAGCTAAATTTAGTTGTACTCATTAGTGTTAAATATTGAGGAATATTATATAAAAAATACGATGACATAAATTGCATCACCAAATCTTCAAGGCACTTCAAAACGATACAATGCACAACATATCAGCAGATTTAAAGAGTCGGGCACTCTATAGAAGATATTGGAAATGTTTTACTAATTACAAATTTTAACAAATATTGGTTTTCTATATTTGGTATTTATACATTTTTGGATGATTACTTTGTCACACAAACTCACAAGAGTTTTGATTTGATATCCATTATATAAATTTAATATAGGTATTTTACTAATATGATCAATATACTCATATAATAAATGTAGACAAGCAGCTATTACGCCTGCAGATACTGGTTGATGTGCTAGCGCGTGCGTAACAATTTGAATAACGCTTGCGTGGTGCAACTTTAACGCTTTATTTGCCCAATCTCCGTTAAGCTATTACTTCAAATTGAGGAATATTAACAGTCACTTATGAGCTCAAGATCAGTTCATTGACCTGATGCTTATGTCGTACAATTTGCTTGTTCGCTTTTTTATAACTTTCGAGCGCTGAGCGCAATATATAAGTACGTAATTTATTGCTTTAATACTTAAGTATAAAACAGCAAAAAGTATATATGTAACGAATTCATGTGCTTAGTTGTCTGAATTTGTGGACTTTAGATTTTCTTTAATTATTATGGCCACGGTTCAAGTGTAGCGTAAATAGTCTGGTGGTATTGTAGGTGAGTGCTCCATGAGGCGGACTGCAGTTTATTCACCTATGGCAATTCCACAATGCTTAGGTATTCTGTAAAAAATCACCCAAGAACTCTTACGAATTAATATGGTGCCAATTTTGGAAACAGGTTAACATCTTTACAAGCAGTCCGTCTTGTGGAGCCCTTAGGTAGTATATTAATAATACTAGGTACTAATAAGTGTCAAGTGATGATACATTTTGTAATAAATCAGTCGATATAAAACGTCTTTTGTTTTGGACTATAAATATGCATTCAACGTGCTCCACTTATCAAAGAGCACACATGGATGTTTGTAAAAAATCGTGCTGTTACCTTATCTTGCCACGTTATGTGTATAAATGACGCGCTCCTGCGGTAAAATAACACAATACAAAATCAATAAAAAATTTAATAATAAAGTATATGCTAGAAGCAATTCTTTCATACTAAAACAATTGTGTGGTGGATATCTTTTATACCTTTAAAAATCTCAATTCTACCCTATAGATTTTCCAAGTGGAGCAAAGAAATATAATTGTAATAATATCGCGAGAAAGTTCATCTAAAATGGAATTAAAAACAACAAAAAACGACGACAACTTTATTTATATCACATTACAAAACTTTTTTTATAGAAAATAGTGTTATAATAAAAATACATGCAATTTTGAAACCATACTCTCTATAAGTCAGTACACAATAATTTGTAAGTATAAAAAATAAATCGGTGGGCCCTGCATCTAGTAATGTTAGTAATTGAATATTGTTTAAACAGCAGTATAATAAAAGAAAAAGTAAAAAACTAAAAACATACAAATTAGTCTTAAATTTAAGGCTTGCATCAAAAGGCACATTAAAAATACAGCCACATTTTATCACATTTATGGGAATTACCATTAATACCAAAGGACAATGTGGTCATACAAGTCACAATGCAAACTACAATGGACATTGATCACCGTTGCAAAAACATCACATTTGTTTTAAAAACATTAATTTCAAAGCATCAATTCATATAAGTTATATTAACTTTTATAAGAACTCAACAACTAGCAAGATAACAGAGCACGCACATGCCAAATATATCGTTATTATGCGATGTCCATGCGGCATGTTTCCGTAGTGACCGGGGTAAGCGGCGCCAGTAAATCTCGTTGCGGAGGCGCAGGCACAGCCAGCGGCCGCAGGGATTCACTCAGCTCGCGAAACCTGCGCTTAAAGGCAAGACCGCACCCACGCGCACGCCGAAACTCAATCATAACACAGCCACCGGCCGCTGGTGTTTCCCGCACGCGTACAGCCCATGCGCGCATACGTACTTCGCCGCATTCGACTGCCATGACACGCGGGTGTAAGTAGCGGTATGTATGACCACGGGCACTCAGCTGTTCGGCCAGTGCAGGTAAAGCCTCGCGTTCAGAGCAGCGTAAGAATAAGCGTGTTAGGCGTGGAGCGAGGCGTTGCAGCGGAGCACCCGCCTCAGCTAGCAAGTCGTCACTATGAGCTGGTTGTGAGTGACAAAGGAGCTCGTCCATGTCGCGAGAGCTTAGCTCGGCTTCGTTGCCCGCCGCTCCACCGCACGGCTGCGAACTCCAGGGACGACCGCCCAAAGCACCCGCATCTACCTCGTCTGTCCAATAAAATATACCTTCAGTTAAAAAACGAAAACCTAGTAGTACTTTCAAAAAATAACAATAATAATCAATTATATACATTGCAATTAATAAAGATATTACACAAATAATCATTTTTGCATTTAGATACCGATGATCGTATAAATTAGTGATTTCTGAAATTTTAGAATGCTAAACTTTTGTATACAAGCTAATAATAATAGTACACAAACAAATAAAAATATACACTGGCAACATATTTTGAGAACTTTTGGACAGTCCATTTTGTGTGTTAAGAAAATATCCAAATCAACAAAATTACACCAATAATTAATTTGTCACAACAATATCCTTTTAATGAATTTTGTCTTAATAAAAAAAACTGCTTAATTAAACACTATAGAGAAAAAATTTCTCCAAATGGAACATCTGTGACATATTTACCAAAGATAAGACCAAAGTGAAAAATATTTTCATGGAATTATATAATAGTAGTGTTATTCTTTCTGGTCTGACTTTCATAATCAATATTGTTACAATTAACAATATTCACTATTTCATTATGTGAAATTAATTTCACAAATAACAAGGAGTGTCCTAAATTTTACATACAAAATAACTTCTTACTTCCACAATAACAATACATTGTAATTGGTGCAACCTTGTTCAAGAAATAAAATTTATTGGCATATAATTTAGATCTGATTATGTTATATAAAATTACATATATTAATATAATTATGACACATATTAAATAACAGGACACATTTAAAATACAGTCACATGCATAAAGTGTAGATGGCAATATCATAATCATAAAAAGAATATTAAAAAAATGGATTTCTTTTGTCAAGCGAGTCGTATTGATTCTTGCGGTGTAAGTGCTGGCGCGGTGCTTTGGTAATCTAGCTTTATGAGCACTGCACGTCATGAGCTAAACAACCAAAGGGCCGAACCAAGCTGGCGGTTGACAGTGTTCCGCTGGTCACAGGTTGATCTGTTGTTGGGTCTCGTGTTGGCGAACAGCACCAGGCTGAGGCACGAGGCATCTCTGAGGTCAGTTCCACTCAGAGTCACCTAGTACCTGACCGGGCGTAGCGCGGCTGAGAATTAAATAAGTCGAATAGCCGTGAGCTATGCACCTATGTGGTACAAATTGCCACTGTGCCATTAAAAATATCTATAATATCTGTTGATTATATATACTTTGTTGAAACAAATATTACAAACATATTTGTGGAAGGCTTGAAAAAACTAGCAAACCTCACCTGAATCTCGAAGCCATCGGTGCGCAGAAAGCGCGTCAAGAGCTGGTCGTCGAGTAGGATCCGGGCGCAGAGCCCGCCGGAGTAAGTCCAGGGCGGGCAGAGGCACTTTGCGCCAAGGACCGCCTGGCGCAGGGCCGCCAGCTGCCCATGCGGCCCAAGCCGAATAGCGCGGGTCCGACTCGTCAGCACGCTCCCAGGCTAATTCTGTAACGCACATGATATAGGTTGAGGTCATATGATTAATAAATTGTTATATTTCTGATTTACATAATCTGTGCCCCTAATATATTTGTTATTAACTAATTCTGTAGGTTTTTCATCAATAAATCATCCCTAACTTCCAATACCCAATTCATTTTATTATTTGCTTAAAATTAAAATGATCTCGCTATGTGAACCATACTTCAATCAGTTCCATGCAAGGAATTCAGCATTATCTGATAACATAAAGATTGATTTCCTGATGAATCAAATTTAAAGGTCTATGAAGGATACATGTTGTAAATATATTCATTTATCCAAGATACATCCTTCTTCATACGCTAAATAAATAATAGTTCATGTCGACTTTTCAACAGTATCAAGTATTTAATTCTTAATTCATCATTATATAAACACTCATCAAGATTGAACACCTGAATCTGTGTAGTTTAAATTTGTAAACTTTTAAGAATTCAAAATTGAAGACATGGCAAGAATAACGACGATCACCAATCGTTCTTTATATAATCCGCCGGCAGCGCATCGAGGGACAGCGACTCGTAACTTCGGTACCGTAACTTTAGGGAATAAAAACGCCTACAGCTAGGATACCAAAGAGACGAGAGGCAGCGTGTGACGTGTAGAATACTGCAGGCAATAGAATAGCATAGCGCGACACTTACCTCCGGCCAGCATGGCTAATAGCACCAGTGCGGCAGCCCAGATGTCAGCAGGCGGAGCCCGATAAGGCTGCGTCGGTGCAGTCAACACCTCAGGCGCTGCGTATGGGGGCGTGCCACACACACGAGACAACAAGCGTTCACGGCTGCCTTGCCGAAATAACGTGGCCATGCCGAAGTCTGAGATCTTGAGCGTGTCATGGTGGTCGAGCAGTAAGTTCTCAGGTTTAATATCACGATGTGCCACGCCGCGCGAATGCAAGTATCGCAGACCGTCCAGCAACTGACGCCAGTAACGACGCGCAGCCGCTTCACCCGTCCCAACATCGGGTTCGATGCGGTCAAACAGTTCGCCGCCCTGCGCGTACTCCAAGAAGAGATAGTGAACGTCACCGTGCTGGCGCGCGCCCAGACAGCGTAATACGTTCGGATGACGTAAGGCACGATGGAGACCCGCTTCACGAGCTCCCGCTCCTTGCTCTGCGCCACCGCGTACCGCCTTCAGAGCCACGCTCGCACTCGTACGCGCGTGCACCAGAAGACGCACCCTACACACAAGCATTGTTAACATTCTAGTATTTGAATTAAGATCTCATGGTATATTTTCATCACAAACTTGAACTACATTACAGATATCCATGAACGTGATAGGTTGATAAGTTACATTTGATCAGTGGAAATCTACTTCAATCTCACCTAGAGTTCGAATAAAAGATAAAACAAGTACATACTTAAACTTATTTTCAGCATACAATTTGAACCTTTCATCGATAAAAATAGTTTTTCACTATGTTGTTTCAGTATTCCAGTATGTTATGTTTATTTTGAATTATTTACCTAGCCACTTATTGCTATATATTTAAATGAAATGATGATGATAGACTATGATGGTAATTAGACAAGCCTACTGCTGGTGTATGTTACTTTGTTGCACTGATATAAACGTGTTTCTGAAAATCTAGAAGATCACTACTGCATATATAATACAAGATAGTTGCAAACCTCATAAAAAGAGATCATAATACATAATCTTCCATTTACTATTGTATAAATTTTATCAATACTGTTGTATTATAATTATAAGACAATTGTCTTAAAGACTGATTTATTTGGCTATCAAAATATCTAATGCCTAATAAGTAGTATGCATGCATAACTAATGATTATATCAAAGTATTATTAAAAACAGCATAGTATAATATTACTTTTTTAATTCTCGAATAAAATCGTTATAAATTCTGTCATCTATTAAGGTAAAAATGACAATATATAAAAATTCATATTTCATACTCGCCATAGGCGCCTTCGCCCAGCACCTGTGCAACAAGCCATCCTTCAACAAACTCTCCGCCGGAGCTCATGACACCTCTATAGTCTCCCAGCGAAGCTGCTGCCGTCACACGACCGCAGCACTAGGCCCCGGCGGAATATTTCGCCGAACACGCCGACGACTTTCTCTATCAGAGTATCTAATACATATTTAATCACTTAATGAAATAAGAAACAAATAGTTTAAATAATAATAGAGTAGAGGCTTTCACTGCGTCCAGGTAAAGTAAACGAAATGTTTAAAACTAAATGGCGGAAGGCACGTGGAGTTTAGCGAACAAAGCCTTTGACGAATATCGACATCGCCCTCGTCCTGTCACCTTTCTTCCGCGATATTGATAAGTTCAAATTAATACACAATAGACAATAATAAACTGCTCAAAATTCGTATACAAAATCGATCATTAACAATATTGAACAACTATTATTTGAATACTAACCTTTTAATGTATCTACACCATTTTGCCATTTTTCCTGCTTTCAAGTTTCAACAAATCAGCATTCAGGCGGCGAACTGCAGGGCAAGGTGACCATCTGAAAAATAAAGAATCTACCAAATGCTTACCTAAAGGGTGCCAATTGCCAGATTTTCTCAAATAATTATTGAATCTATTCTGCCACGCAATGATAAGCTGTGTGCTTTGTACTTTGTTGTTATTAGATTTGCTTTACAAGATTTGGACTCATTTGCATTTTACGTCAGTTCACATTTTATAATCTCTCGTAGTATTGATTGGGTGAAAGTATGACGAACTATATCAACCAATTAAGTAAAAAAATCAGGTAACACTAAAACTTAATAATAATTTTTTTTTTTATAATTGTAATGAATGTGTAATCTAGATCATGCTTTAATTTTTTGCAAGGCTTTTAGACGCTATTGCAAAAAAATTACCAAAATATTAAGGATTCTTTAAAAAATGGTCACAATATTGCGAATTCGACGGCTGCCGCGCCGCCGTGACCGACAGCGCCGCGCCGGGTGCCGTCGAGGCCGAGGTCGATTTCGTTTAGGATCGGCTTTTATTCGGAATCTCGCACGATCAATGGCTGGGATCGTTCGGAAACGATACAATTTTGCCGTTACTGTAATGTATTATTTTCTATACAATCTTCAATCTTCCTTGATAGTAAAAAAACTGAAAAAGAATAGTAATTACCTAATAATATATAGTATTTTTTTAGGAAAGTTTCACTTGTTTTGCTAAATTTGTCGGTTGATTTTTATATTTGTCTATGGAATATTTAATACAGATTGTTAATGTTGTATTTCAAAATAAAAGTATTACAATAACAAAAATAGTTATTACCAGCTAATAGGTAATTAATTATTTTAAATAAAAAAGATATAAAACATAAGTTTGGATGGATGGATTATTGCGTAATTACAAATCTTTAGTTTTATATTTTATAACATCTGTGGTTTAAAAATTTATTTAATATCTATGGGCAATTTATGTAGATTAAAAATCGTATTAGACATGTTAGATGACAAAAAATGACATTGTGTTGACTAATGAGTAATGACTAAAATTGAAAAAAAAAAGAACATTACCAATAATTTGGGACACAAAAGTTGTGATTTGATAATTTTCAAATTTATTTTAATCGTAAACATAAGAGTATCGCAGTAACAATCATGGTACGTTGCTTTTAAACTTTTTTCAAGTAATTGTTTAATGATATAATTAATTGTATTATGTTTTAGGCTGGATATTCCGAAGATCAATTGGCAGGTGAGTGAGTCATCGGAACAAAGAATTTATCCAATATTAAAGTAATTATCAAAGGCAAATTAAAACAACATGCCAATCGACAGCAAGGGGAGGCTACGTGCAATGTATTAATACCTTAAATGTTGGTTGGAAACCAGTAATATTGTTTAACGTAAGAAGATAATATTTGGGCGTAATGCGTGTTTCACTGTTGTAAGTTGGCCCATGACTCACGTCAATCAACAATCTTAACGAAAGCGTCACCTATTGCAAGCGCCCTACATTCCATATAAGGTTGGTATTTTATACAATATGGATGTTGGAGGCCGACTGCCGTGTGGCGTGTGCAACAACTGCCCAGTCTACAACTACTCAGTGCGTTGGCGGCTTCTCTCAGTGCAACATGTTTATGTTTGACCCACCCACAAAGCTGAAACTTAACTCAGTTGAAGGTATAGTGTAAGCTTCCAGTTAAGAATACAAAACATATTAATAATATCTTGATGTTCATATTGCAGAGTTTCAAGAAGCATTCCAACTGTTTGATTCCCGTGGAGATGGAAAAATACATGTGGCACAAATCGGAGATGCTCTGAGGGCTCTTGGTCAGAACCCTACTGAATCTGATGTGAAAAAGTGCACATTACACTTGAAGCAAGATGAAAGAATATCTTTTGAAGTATTTTTACCAATATATCAGGTAAACATTATATTCAATTTAATGGAATGAATATAATTAGACTCCTTACCTTGAAACATAGTGTGACAGTTAAGATTCAAGGTCAATTTATCTATTTAATTATCCCATGATGCTATTGTAAGTTTTTATGATCATGTTTCTCTAGTAAAGATTACATTTGATATGACAGATACAGTTTGGGCAATTTTTTATTCTTTGTTTTAGGCAATATCAAAAGCCCGTAGTGGGGACACAGCAAATGATTTCATTGAGGGTCTGCGGCACTTTGATAAGGATGGCAACGGATTTATATCATCTGCTGAGCTACGCCACCTACTGTCAACATTGGGTGAGAAACTGAGTGATGATGAAGTGGAACAGTTGCTGCAGGGCCAAGAAGACTCGCATGGCAACATCAACTATGAGAATTTTGTGCACCTTATTATGCAGGGCTGATTACTCTTATTAAACATTAATTCTATTGCATTAAGTATTATCACAGGTACTGACTAGTATTTTCAACTGGTTTCAACCTTGTAACAGATATTTAATTTTATGGACCAAATTAGTTTTAATATGTTTTAATAAACTTAAAAACATTTCCATTTCTAATATTATGAGGGTATAACGTCTTTTTATCATTATCATGATCATGATTTAATAAATATGTTTTTGTTGCTTAAGGATATTCCAAAATGTACTGCTTTAGTTGATAGTGACATATAAATGTTGTGTTTTGCAGTTATATGATACATTACAAATATAAATATGTATAATATAATAAGTGATATTATTTATAATGGTTTCATTTATATTTTATTGGCTCTTACTCTGGCAATTTCTCAAGGCAATTTTAATAACTCTTAATAAATCAGATGAGTTCTACAAATCATTTATTTCATATTTTTAGTATAATCAATAATGTCTTGTATGTCATATATTATAGTATAATAAATATCTACAATCCTTGTGATAAATTGCACAATGAACTACAATGTTTGATTTTCTATATAAATGATTTAAATATTTTTTATTACATTTTCTTTTTCTTGGTACTATTTTTTAGTATTCCTTTTGCAATACCATAATATAAGGGTGATATTGTCTCATTAATGTATGTTTGTGACTGTGCTCGATTGCAATATTAGTTCACAATCATTTTGTTAAATTCTGAGTGGAATGGTTTTTTATTTGAAGAGAGTTAATGAACAAATAAGCTATTTTGAAATTAAACTTAAAAGAATACAGCTACATATGTTAAATTTAAAACGCCTGATACAATTTGCATCGCTATATCCGATTTAAACTGTGTGTATATTAAATTGTTGGCATTTGAGGATATTTAGCGGTGACATGAAATCACTTATTAAATTTATAGGGGTACTATTTGATTAGGGTGATTTAATTTAGATCATGTCACCGCTAAATATCATAAACAAGATGTTACTTTCAATTTTGATGTCATACCGTTAAAACAATAACCTGATATTAAATATGTATTTATACAACGCACCGATACACTAATTCCGTGGTGTCGTGGTATCACCTGCTACTCATCAAGGCTGAATGACGTGAGGGTCGCGGGCGAGGTGCAGTAATCATTTGCACAGATCACCGGGAACAATGAGTCTAAAGGAGAGATAAACGATGCAACCATTAGTGGTGCTTCCTGCTGGTACGCGAGGCGTGGGGGTGAAGGGGGCAGAGTAGTCGTCACTTGTCAACGGTCAACGGGCGGTCAGTCCTGTTGTGGTCAGTCGGCGGTCAAACGGCGTGAGATGTGGCGATTGTGGGCGCTATGTATGGCGTTCGTGTGCGCGCGCGGCGCGCTACTGCCTCTGGAGGCTGAGAGGCTGCGTGCTTCGGTCGGCGGGTACGCTGTTATGAACTGCCACCTAGACTTTCCTTTTGGTAACGAGATACCATACCACTTGCAGTGGGATAAAGATGTGAGTTTCTTCTTTAGATTTCTATGATTCTCTTCTGAACTTTCGTAAATATATACTTAATGTATTTTTCCGAGGAAAAGCGACGGTGTGCAAAATCGTTGTCTGTGGATATAAATTGCTTTAACAATCATATACGAAGGTGGGAGTCGTAATATTATCATGTCCTCGTTTGTACTATTGCGTAGCACCTATATTAAATTTTGAATGGCTATTTCTAAATAATCTTAATAACAAAAAATCAGTTTTAATCGCAATTGTCTTTTATTTATATACTTGTAATGAATATGATTATTAGTATAATAATAACAACTCTCGATAGGTATTCTCCTCCGGTTGCCCATCGGTTAACTTAAATTAAACACGAAATATTCCTGCCTAACTAGGTTTTTAACACCTTGCAACTAAATGGCTCTTAACATCTATACAATTTTAAATAGTTCTTACCAAAGAATTGAGGGGTCAACAATAATGTAATATAAACTTTATAACCGCACAATTATTTTGTCAGATAAATTATAAATCACGTTTATTAAGTTTTTAATTAAGTAGCACATAGAATACATATAAGTAATCTTAATATAGCAAATATGTAATAAGTTGTGCTCTTTTGAACATAAAGATCCACAATTTGGAAAGACATCAAAATATCTTCAGCTCTTCCTGATTTACTAAAACTTATACTATATTACTACTATACTTATATATACAATGTACTGTACCCGACAAGTGGTAGCTATTCTACCATTATTTTAATAATACATGTATTACTTAAATATATATTTTCATGTAATCTCCTTAACGAGTACCTGTCGCATGGTGAAGGCAAAACGCGACCACAGCTACATCTGTGGCGTGCGGTCAGTGGGTACTGCTTGTAATACATCTCAGAACCATTCAATTTGAATTATCTATTTGTCGCGGAAAGACAAAGAGATTATTTTAATCTTACCAATTGCTTACAGAGTGCAATGACTCGAGGCCATGTCCGTCTTAGATTCTGTGTGTACTACGGGTTGGTATAATAAGTGCTTATTAATGAGCGCTACACCTGCTCGAGTCCTATTTTTCAATGGACTGTAGTGTCTATGAAGATATTTTATAAAGTGACTGTGTGAGTCACGGCCGCATTATTTGTAATGTTACGTATGAAATAGAAATAATAAATAGCTTTCTTTCTGAAACTACAACTTTACTGCTTAACTCAAATTTAAAAAATTAACTCGACCAAATGTGACTTTCTTATAATTTTTCTTCTTCGATGTCGATTTGTTGATGATATTGAAGTGAGATTTTATAATTTTGTTGAAACGTGAAGCGATTATTGAAATAGTATATATTCTAATTGTTTAATATTAAATTGGTAATAACAAGCTGACCGCTGACCGCGACTCGCCACATTTCAATTAAGATTATTTTTTTTAAAGATCTTTATTCTAACCTTAAGTAACATTGAAACCAAGTAATGCACGGGGCAATTTTAAATATAAATTAAATACTTATGAGGAGGAAAGAATATGATCAGGGCTAATATCATGTCAATGTATTATATTAGTTCAAGAAGTTTTAAAATCAGTTCAGTAGTTTTTCATTTCTATCGTTACGAACATACAAGTCCTTGGCGGTCCTATTACCATTATCATAGGAGTTATTCTTATAATTCATAATTGAACAAACTTAATAAACCCAAATATGTAAGAGTATATACTAGAAGATTTGACTATTAGTATTATAATTCACCATATAGCTATTGTGGATGAATGTAAATGTGATTTGTATGTACTCAGGGATTCGTACTTATGTGGCTGACGGCCCCCGAGGCGGTAAGGGCCCCAGGGAGCGCCGTTGAACCGTTAACACCCACAATGAGGACACAGCTATACATTTTACCGTGACCGCTTTTGGGACAAAACATATTCTTTACACAAAGCGCTATTGTAATGCGATCTTTAAAATGGTTAAACTAAATTCTGTTTGACTATGATTTAAATTCTCAAATAGATATATTCACATATTCCAAAAGAGGCCTCTCGCTACCTGTGAGTGTGAAGTCCGAGTCTGTTCACGAGCTCTCTCGCATGTCTTGTGGGTATAAGTGTTTGATGATGCAAGAGAGGTAAGGCGCGTGGGAGACGTCGCGGCCGTGATAATTGTGCAGTTAGCAGATAGCGGGCAGCGGGCTGCCTGTGACGTCACAAATAATGATTACTCAGTTTGCAGTACCCAGCCCTCGCAGCCGCCACGCGCCGTCCCGTACGTACCAACTTCCACATTGATTACCGGTGATCAGCCGCAATCTTTAAATCTTAACATTGTCGATTCAGTAGCAAATTAATAGGTATCCTTGGGATAGTTTTTTATTGAGAAAACTATCATTATGCCATGTTGTCTTTTTAACTGCCTATCGTAGATCAACTTCTGTACCTTGGACATACTTTAATTTTTATGTTTCATTAAACGATTTTTAATTACAACTTCATTCTACATTACATAGTATACATTTGTACATGAAATACATCAATTTACATGGGCATTATACTCAAAAAAGTTGCATAAAGATTAACTGAAGGAGAATCGTCACTCTCTTGCTCTTTATTGCTTTATAGAACCATGAAGCAACAGGAAGTGACCTACTCCGCAGTGGGTACCTACGGACACGTATGCTTGAGCTAATCATATCATGCTTTAAGACATCTCTAAGTAGTATTCGTCACCGCTATTATGCTCTAGTGGCGACATCCTGCTGTATATTATTTCTACATATAGAGTTAGCACTTCGCCATAATATTTTTAATACTGTTGAGCAAGACATAATACGTGTGATTTCAGGACGAAACTATATTTTCGTGGTATAGCGGGGACGCATCTCCGCGTGTGGCAGATCGCTGGGGCGGACGCGTACGTCGAGTGGGACCCGGCGCGCCCACAGAAGACGATGGTGCACAGACTAGCGCCTTGGGCGGAGGTTCCGTTAACGTAAGCTCCGTACGCGAGACCGACGCCGGTCTATATCGCTGTCTGGTCACCTTTCCTAACCGGACACCCCCCTCCCGCAACAATGGCACCTACTATTATTTAGACGTGGAAGGTAAAACATGGAACCCGCTAGCTACATTTGGATTGAACGTTGAATTTTATAGTGAGTTCGTTATATCTATGATTACAGGTGGTAACTTAATAGTGACTCCACCTGTTAACGTGACGGTGATAGAGGGTGATAGCGCGGAGCTCGAGTGCTTGGTGAAAAGCCCTGAGTGGAGCGTGCAGTGGTACCGCGAAGACGTAAGCGTTAGCGCACTGCCCGAGCTAGCAGCGCGAACTTCGCTGGCCCCTAATGGATCGTTGCTGCTGCGACGCGCAATCAGTTCTGACCTTGGCCGCTATGAATGCCGAGTCAGTGCACCCGATGGACGCCGCCAAGCTGCCGCGGCTCACCTCGACGTCCATTGTAAGTAAATTGATCAACATTCTATATATCTATTTAAAATAATTTTTATTCATCACTTTAATAATATGATTAATTTAATGTTATCGATTTCTATAGCATTATGCTCTTTGAACGGTTAATAAAAGTGTAATATCATGATTTTCAGACAAAGCAAAAGTAGTTTACTCGCCCGCCGAGCGTCACCTCGGCTATGGCAAGCCGGCGAGTCTCGACTGCCACTTCAGCGCCAACCCACCACTCACCAATCTACGCTGGGAGAAAGATGGCTTCCTGTTCGACCCTTACAACGTACCTGGTGTCTTCTATAGTCGGAATGGCAGTCTACTCTTCAATAAGGTATTATTGAGTATTAATGCCTAAAGCGGGCGGGCGCTGAACACTCACGCGCGAAAATTATTATTTTATTTAATTAGATATTAAGAAAAATATTACTACACCTTATGGACATAATAAGAAAAGCAAATAAATTACAACTACTACTGGGCCTAACTAATGTTTTTTATTTTAGTTTACAAACAACTTTTTTATATTTTACCAATAATTCCTGTTACAGGTGGACGAGTCGCACGAAGGCGTGTACTCTTGTACGCCGTACAATTCCTTGGGGTCCGCTGGCCCTAGTGCCGGGGTGCGCGTGCGTGTTCAGCGTCCGCCTGCTTTAGCCATACGTCCGCGCCCTCTCTATCTAGCGCGTCTGGCTGGTCACATATCGTTGCCTTGCGTTGCTGAGCCGCAGCTAGCCGCCGTACCGCCTTCACTCTCCTGGACCCGAAAGGACGGCCACCCACTACCAGAAGGCCGCCATACACTCGACGGCGGTAACTTAACCATCACCGAAGTGCGGGAGGAGGACCGCGGTACATACATATGTACTCTAACAAATGAAGCGGCCGCTGTCAGCGCTGAAACGGAGCTGGTTGTCGAGAATGTGGCTCCACGTGCGCCTCACGATTTGCGAGCGCGAGCCGAGTCGAGTGTCATACACGTCCAATGGGCGGCGGATCGTGCTGACCTGGAATATCAGGTGTGGTGGCGTGAGCGATCGCGTGGCGAGTGGCGCACAATGAAACTACTGACGCGTGGGGACACACACGCAACACTGCGTGGTCTGAGACCCGGCACTCCCTACGAGCTCCGCGTTCTCGCACAGGACCAGCTCGGAGATGGCCTCTTTAGCCAGCCGATATTCGTCACGACTCCGGGTGTGTTGTATCTCTCATATATTTGAATAATTCGAATTTTGTTGCATTGAACTAGGGCCCTCCAGCGTTGATCATCAATATAAACTGATTTCCTGTTTGTTTAAATTATTGTATAACATTTTGTTTCCGTATTAGATTTGGAGGCGAGTGGAATGTCAGAAGCTAGTGAAGAAGTTGCAACGGCGTTGCCAGTCAGTGAAGTGACGGAACAGATTGAAGAGGCGCTAGAAGTGGAAGGCGTAGCGGAGTTAGAAGTGCGCGTGTCAATCGTAGAAGAGGGCGCTTTGGTGCGTTGGGAGCCACACGTCGCCGCCGAACGCTGTACCGTGCGCTGGTTCCGCGACGGACATCCGCGCCGCCTACTTGCTGTCTCGCATACCACTCACGATCACCTGCTCGGTGAGATCATATTAGAAATTTAATATATTCATAACAATTGTTAAACGTACCCCTAACTTTGTCACAAACAAACAAGTGCAACATTCATGCCTAGTAATAGAGTAAGAGTAAGAAGTTAATATAGCGAGGGAGCACAATATTTTAGTGCTTACCAAGCAGTATAAAGAGCGTGCATTCGCTAAATATCTTTAAGAAAGTTCTTAAGTAATATATGAATGAACGATATTGTAAAAAAAAATTTGTGTATAAGATCTTATATAATTGATTTTTGTAACTGTATATTTTATATAATAGAAAATTATTATTTTTCAAAAAGTTTACCTAATTTATAAAACTTTATAACTGAAACATTTTACTCTCCCTCCCGTTTTCGTATGACGTTTTATTAATTATTGGTTGTCATGGATAAAACTATATTTTAAGCTACATAGACAGAAATTCCGGCAATCAAAAAATTGTGTGCTGGCTTTATACGACAAGGTTATTGGACTGTGATTTTTCATCTAGCTTCGGACTGAATACTTGTAGAGCTCTCACCTCCAAATATCGAAGAAAACGCTTAATATATTTTGTATAGCATGACAATTCATAATATAAAGATAAATATTATTGGTAGTGGGAGCTGTCGAAGAGGGCGCTGCGTACTGGGTCCAAGTGCAGTGCGGCGCGGCGTGGGGCGGGGCGGCAGCGCAGGTCCCACACTACGGCCGTCTGGGCACCGCAGCTCTTGGAGTCAGCGTGGCCGCTTTGCTGTTAGGCGCCGCCGCTGCAACCACCTGGCTACTGCGACGACGTTTCTTACGCCGCCCCGTGCGCGATAAGCGCTCACGTTGAACTAGTGATCAGACTTGAGCGAAAGATGACTTGTGAAGTGATGTGCAACTTGAAAGCAGTTGGAATCCGGAGCTGGAATAACGTTCTCCGCAATATTTTAACATCGATTCCTGGACGGCTAAAATGTTTTCCTTCTTTAGGAAAACTGGTTACCAGCTATGTGAGCTTCCGTGAGCTCGTTTTTGTTGCAGTTAATTATTTTAACTTCAATACGCGATGAAATATTAGATCTATAGGTTGCCACTTCTAATATTTGCTTAGTTTTAAGAAAACAAGTTACTTTCGTGTTATAAATCAATTAATTTATTGCAAAAATGTAAATAAAAAAATAAAACAATACAAAATATATGATTTTTTTCATTCTTCTTAACCTAGACACTACCTGCCTTATTACCTATAAAAAAATTGCGGTGTTAATCTATGTTGTATAGATAGATGAACTCAAATTCTAGTTTTCAGGCCAGGCATAAATAAACAAGAAACCTTAGGCCATTTTCCTAACCTGGTGACAAAACATTATAAATCAGTAACGTCTGAAAAACGAACATTATAGTTTAAATCCTATCTAATTCAATCTTGAATATAAATACTATTTTTTAAATATAAATAACGTTATATAAATTCAAATTATATTAAAATGTATTGCACAATGTAAATACAAAAAAATATTGCACAAACCCAATGATAACGAATTCATCGCTGTTTTAAGTTAATCTCTCTTAAGAATTTAGTGTTATTTGATACAACATTTCATACAATTAATCTAATAGTTTACTTATAATGCCTATGGGCTAGTAATCATGACTTGCTTGGGAGTTCGATTCAAGCCAAAAGAAGACATTCTATAATAAGTATGACCTATTCACTATTGCATCATAATAACAGTCCAAAACTTTCGCTTTTGACAAGTCACTTTTATACTGAGTATAGTTAAAATGCCTTTGCGTTTACGTAATGCAGGAAATAAGATAATGTCTACGAAAATTAAGCTATTATATGGCCCGTATCACACCGAATAATAGAATTTATCTCTAATTGTAATGCATTGTATAGAAGAAAAGTCATCTTTGGGTACTTTAACAATTAACTTGAATCAGGTTTATGAAGTTGGGCGAGTCTACGTAATAATCACAATGTCACATGTAAGTGATTTATGCCAGTATGTAAAAGCCTTAAGGTAACAGCTTTCTAGAGTTTTCACATTTGGCGGGAAACATTCTTGCTTAAATATTTTGGTGTGAAACTGTTGCTGTCAGTGTTGTGGTGTACTTCGTTTAGAATACATTCAGAATATAAAGAAAATGAAATTGCATTTTTATATTATTGTAATTTATATAGTCGTCGTGATTTCTATGTATAGCGTTCATGTGTGTGAACATTGTTCTAGATTTAAGCCCTTATAAATTAAATATCGTACTGTGTTTTATTCTTACGTGAGCAAAAACCCAACATTCTACATAACGCTACGAACTACACGCTAAATAGACAAGTGAACTTCATTTAAAAATCAATCAATGCACATGTCTTTTTTTTTTGTTGGTCATAGTTACACTGTATAATAGTTAGGAGTTTCCTTGTCCCGAATTGAACTTCACTTTTTGTCCTTACGACTAGACAGCTGTTGTTAAATATTTGTATCAAACAAATCTCATGATTTAGCTGGCCAAGTGATCATAACTTATGTCGGCATGGTATCCGCTGGGTCCGGCGAAGTACTGCACCTTCTGCATTCTTCCATCAGGAAGTAACACATGATAACGCCCGCTGGTTTTCTCACCTGCCTTTGCTTCGTATTGACCGAAGTAATTACCACTGTCGGGGTCGCTTACTCTATAACCAAACTCGTAGTTCGCTGCGTAGTGCAACTGTAAAATTATTTAATCATAGTTAAACGTATAAAGAAAATTGATAATAGAGGAGGCAAAGGAAGCTACTTGTTATTATGTTCCGTTCACTTGATAATTAAAATTGCGGAATGTGAAATTATTGTAAGCTTTAATATATTCATTGATGTTGTGTTAACAGTGTTGAGCAGTTTTAGTCCAGTGGCTTCAGCGTGAAACTGTAAACTCTGAGGTGGTGCCTTTGAATCCTAGCTATGCATAGGGATAATCACCTACTTGTACCTATCTATTATTAAAAGAAATGATGAAACAGACACAAAATCTTAAACCCAGACCCCAGAACTGTAATTTTGGGTTTGATAACAGATTTAGGATCATAGGTATTTTTTTATAATTACGTAATTTATGTACTTGACCAAATTAAAACATATTCTCTTTAAAGCTTGATACTAGCGATAACTACTAATAAATATAAAAACCGATATATAAACCGAGAGGCACGGCTTGTGTGAATATAAAATGGTATTGACTAAAAATGACCTTAAATGAGATTAACATCATGTCTTTGTTTATTTTTCTCATCCTAATCTTATTTTCTCACATAGTTATTGTCCTTTGTTTATGTGAGTGACACACATAAAAAAAGATTTAACAATGTATTTACCTTAATTCTACAATGATTGAAGTTTAATTTAGATAGTAAAACCCGTGTTTCGGTCATGACAATATGTATTCAACACAAGTTTATTACCTGCAGTGTCATGGTCAAATCGAATATATAAAATAAATACAGATTCAATCAGCAGTGACATCCTTTCTCAATTCAATTGTAATCGAATAAATAGTTGGGGCGTACTAAAAGATTCCGGAATTTTCCAGAAAAAATATTAATAAAGGTAAAAAATGATGATGAAAATTTTTCTCAAAATTTTTTATTCCTTTAATATTATGTTGTCTCTAAGATACGTTTCTTTGATAATGACGTGTACGCCTATAAATGGTTTTCACAACGAAATTTGTCTATCTAAATAAGTTATCTGTGTATGTTGTGCAAACTACTGGTGTTCCATATTTAAATAAATAAATAAATAATACTTTTATGCCACTCTCTGTAGTGACCTTACAAACGTGTTTCTCATAATCTTCGACTGTCTCTTTTGGTACTGAAAATCTTTGATCGCGTAATTGATTCCCGTTTATCGGACCTACACTTGTCACACCCAAATATTTGTGACGGACTGATTGTATTTGAGTCATTCTTATCAATCCTATGTCTAAGTATGTGCAAATGTCACTTGCCTGTCTGTTTCAATCATGCGACGTACAACATAGATGTTTTTGTTGGTCACAGGCGGTGGATGGGCGTTCACCGCCACACTATCTCGCGTTGAATTTTCGAAATTCAAATATTATTTATTTTTACATATAGTTTTTATAGGTGGCTGGTCACTATCGGAAACTTATAGCGTGACCTATGTGTTAGTTCGTAAATAATAAACATTTGTTACCCGTTTTGTCAGTCAATTTTTATTTTATTCTATATACATATAGATTTTTTGTTAATTTGATAAAAAGTTTACCTACATAAGATTAATAAATATTAATAATAATTAAAGATAATGTTAATTTTTTTACAAATTGGTTTATGCGAATAAATTTATTTTAGGAATATAATATTTGTTTATATTATAGTTACTAACAAAGTTGTTACATTACTGGCCACAGTTAGAGAACGAATAACAATTTATACATAATGACCGATTATTTGATATAACTATATAGTATGCATTTACATTGAATGTTTTTCATATAAAATAACGACTATTCGAATTAATGCAACGTCGTAGATACGCTTCAACAATATCTTTAAATAGTCTTCATACAATATTTAATTCTAAATAATAAATATTGCCATTTTTTCAGTTTTTAAGTAATACAGTGGTACAATTAGACTAATTTCAATTTGTGGAGTTTATGCAATTTATTTCTTATATTTCTGTGTTTGTATGGATACCTTTTCCTATATTTTCTAGGGTAATGCACGTTCTTTTTCTGTTTAGAAACTTGATATACATCTAAATGTTCGATATTAAGGTTTGGTTGGCCAATTAACTGCCTTAATTGTGACTGTGTTAACATGTAAACAGGCTCCAATACATTTGGTACTACCGAATGGATGGGTGATACGTACGAAGAAGGATTGAACGTCTGTGGTTCATACAGAGATGGGAGACCATAAGAAGGAGTGGAAGGAAGGCCATATATAGGGCTGAGGCTTGGGCGTCTAGATTCTCCATATCTATGTGAGAAGCTTCCCTTTATGTCGATTGGATAAGAGGCATGTGTATGCTGCAATGGTTGTTCTGCTAGACTGATAGGCCTTTGTTCATCGTATTCATTACCTAAATCATCATAATACTCATCATCATCATAAAATGATTCAAATTTCGGAGCCGGACGCCGTTTCGGAGTCTCGTCGTAATCATAGTCTGACGCTTCCCCAATTTGGAAATCAGGTGTTAAGAAAATATCAAAGTCATTACGTTTTTTGTGAAATGGACGTCGCAAAGCTTCAGCAACAGGTTTGTCAGTGGCATTTGAAGGAATTTGTGTCTCATTTATTGTTTCATTAGATACAGATAGAAGAAAAGGTTCAGTGTTTAGTTCAGATCGCTTAAACCTTAATTTATTACTTACATTTTCGTCACCATAGGCTGATACGCCGGTCCCATCTTCTGCTAAATGTTGAACACCGTCCGCATGATTAAAATAACTTTCACCTATAATTGCATTGTTTTTATTTTGATCTTGAGTAAGATATAGTTCTTCATTGATTGTGTTAGGTTTTAAAGTGTTACTAATAGTCTGACTAGCTACTTCAACTTTGTAATAACTGTTAGTAACCATTGGTAAAGGTGCTACTGTAGTTACTTGAGGTATCACATAGGTATTTTGATATGGCATAGGATTTTCAATATCATCAATTTCTTCTGTTATAGGAGTGTGATCTTTTATGGTGTAAGCACTGGCATATGTGCTAGGGATCTGGTCAAACGCATCATTGTGATATTTGGCATTATGGTCCTCAGACAGATGTTTTAAAGGATATTGTAAGTCATCTTCACTTTTATCTGTATTAATCAATGTTTGAAATTCAGCTAACTGTTCATTAGGTTCTTTTCTAAGTATTGACTCTAGAGTATTTATTTCTTTAATAGAATTAAAGGTTTTTGGTAGATATTTACTTGAGCTAGATATAACTGTTGAATATAAGTTACTCGGATTTTGGTCGTTTGCTAATCCTGCATTTCCATTTGGTTTTATAGTTACACCTTGATCAGATGCGGTTGCTGTCAAATAAGCAAGTGGATATTTTGACTGTATGTATTGTTCATATTCAACAGAGCCATACGATCTATGATTTCTACTTCTCTCGCTAGCACCGTTGCTCCTAATATTTTTTTCTTGCTCTTCACCTATTGTTCTGCTTTTAAACTCTTGTCTGTGAACTCTACTTCTATCGCGAACGCTCGTTCTTTGTCTATTTTGAGTAGGCCTACTTTTTATTGGTTTCCTAAGGCTTGTTGCTTGAGTTGTAGGTGCTACTTCTTTTACAATGGCTTGTTGTTCTTCTAATGCTTGTTGATGATGTTCTTGTGATTCATGATAAGCTTTCATATAGCTATCTATTATCGGTGGACCCTGAGTTAGTCTTTGGAGTTGCGCTTTATGTTGCCTTATCTTTTCTGCGTTAAACATAGCTTGCTGGTTGCTAGCATGCAGTCTTGCATTTTGCGCAGAATTACCAGCTAAGGGATTACCATAAGGAAGTATGGCAGGTGCGTTAGATAAACGTATGTCATCCATTCTAGCTTGTTCATTGATTACTTCGTAGACAGGTCTGGCATTATTTTTAGCCGATGTGGCAACTTGTAAGGTTAAAAACATCAAGGCTGTTAAGAAATTGACTCGTGAACGCCCCATTGTATCTGCAAATAAAGAATAATTAAGTGAACATTTCAATAGTAAGTAACAAACAAGATTTGTGTGTGTTTTAATTATATGATATAAATAATTAAAAAATAGATATCACTGTTAATCAAGATATTAGAACACCGTGTAGTTCTAGTTAATATGTACAGATCGTGGCCTCGGTAAATGTATTGTTGTATGCATTCTAAACAGTTGTCTATTGAAATGTATAAAATATTTTAATAAATAAATAGAATTTATAAACATTATATTCCTACTAGCAAAACCTTTAAATCATCAAAGTGGCTTAGAAGGGCGTTTCTTTTAAGGAATGTAAATCTCATATAACTATATATATATAATATATAATATTCTATAAAATAGATTTCTACTACATTGTATATTTCGTAACATATTACAAATAATATGATGTTCAAAGTTTCTCTTTATAGCATCTAAGTTGTGGGTCAGGTTTAAGATCATTATGTCATGAATTTTTATTATCTTCTAAACACATAAACGCATGTAATGCTGACATTACTCTGAATGAATTACTTCATTGGAAAGTGGTTCCTTTAAAATTGTACAAATGCAATAAAAATATTTTATTATTTTTAGGCTTATTCTACACAATTTTATTTCCGGTGTCCGTGAATTTAATTATCAATCAATCAGCTAACGACTGACTTGGGGATTTTCACTTTATCCCGGAAAACGGCAAAGAAAATCTGTGTAATTAATATTCAATTAAAATCAAGTTTAACATGAAACTTATAAGAAACTCATGGGTAGCTTTTTGCCATCCCAACTACTCGGTACTTTCACTGTCCATATTAAACAAGTTTTAGGCCCACGATTTAGACATTAAGGATATCCTAGATGTTTTATGGTTTTATAAAGATACGCCTAATCTGTACGTTAGTAGCTATTGCATTGAATGTATCCAAACGTTCAAGCCCTTTTATTTACTTATTTAATTAAGGTAACGTCAACTAAAGTACATTTTTATATGGCGCCTTAAAAATTATATTTAGTTTATAAAATATTATTATTATTATATAGTATTAAAATATTTTGTTTAGTTATCTATGTCGACCCAAGCGTACAATTACTATATGTCCAAAATACATAGTCGAAATCTTTTTTTAATTGATTACTTGAACTCGAAGTTTAATTTCAAAGATGAAAACTATGGATTCTGCAAGATTCATGTTGGCACTCGAAAAAATACTATACCTATTCTCTCAAGCCAAAAGCTTAATAACTAACAGTAGATGTATGCATATTGAAGTTGATATAGGAAATAATTGGGAAATGTTTGGCTAAATGGCTATTTTGTAAAGCAAGAGCTTGCTTGCATCGATAAAAACCATAGACGTGTGAGGAATACATACAATGTTGTCGGTAATAATAATCGGTTCTCATAAACTTTCCGTTTTTACCGATCACTGATAGGGTCTTATCGGATGAGAAATTTTCAATTCATTCAAAGTAATTAAACTCACAAATACGACTCTACAAACTGTTAACTTTGTTTTATATATACTAATAATTTTCCATATACTTAAGATTAAAGGGTGAATACAAAAGAATTGATAGTGTTTAACGCAAACACAAAACTAAATGCAACGACAACTTAGCATAAAATTTATGTGTGTATAATGTGTTATCATTTATTACATTATTTTGATAATATTGCATACTACAACGTTTTATATCTACTCCATTAACAAACTGAGAGAAATCTAGGCTGGATATTCAAGTAGAGAAACTGACAGTGACGAAAATAGGATCTAAGAATCTTTTAAGAAGTTAAGTACGTAGCAAATAAAATAAAATAAGTCTCTTTGTCAAAGTCCTTTATGTGGTTGGAAGTGACTTTAAATAAATAGTAGAAAATTCCTCGAGTGGAGTAACTGAACAGGAATGTACGAATAAAATAAAATAAAATTCTTTTCATTTTTCGCATTTATAATTGGACTGGCAAATCTATCGTCAGCCGTCGCAACCATATTTAGTTTCTCCACTTATCCTGTGCATATTTAAGATTTCTGGTTTTTTGCAATCACTTTGCGAACTAAATATGTTATATTTATTTTTTATACATCTGTATACAGTAGCTTGAAGAAGTTCGTGGAAAAGTGAAAGCATCGTGTCGTATGACAAATTTATTGATCGACAGCGAATTTTCTTTAGGCGCTGACAAAAAAACTTACTTTATCTAACTAAATGATTCAGTGTCTACTAAAGTTTCACATGTTATGTTTTAGATTTTTTATAATTAGTTATTAATTAGTATATAGGTTTAGTCGTAATAAATAACTATAATTAATGTCTAGCTTTATCAAGAGTTTCAGCCATTTTTGATGGTATCTAGCCTATAATAGCTTCCACAATAATACACTGGCAAACAGAATACATAATACATATTTTCAACCAATAGTTGCCATGACAAACAAAACACTTCGCTTTAATACTATTAGTATATATGGAAAGATGATATAAAAACATCAACTCAACTCTAAACCGAGAACTTTTACTTACGGTTAGTTAAATATTGAAATACACTATTCTCAAGCATGTCACGTACGAAATCTCGGCTATTTGACTACTTCCTCGTAAGTTGGTTCCGATATTATGTAATATATTAGGTAATTATGTATGGAGGCCAAGAGTTCGGTGATTTACCATTCATATAAGTTTTCAACTTGGTATTTAGCCTTAATTAGCTTTAGGTATGCACGCTCTAAGATAGAGATCAATGAATCACTTTTTCGTATGTGTAGAGAAAAACGATTAAGTAATTAGCGACGAACTCTCTGGTTTTATAAAGTCGGGAAAAAAGTGGTAACTAAGTGAACATACACAAAAAACTGCATATTAATAGATGTTCGAACCAGGTCATATGACGGTGGAAATTTATATCAGAGTTTAGAACAATAAATTTATTTAACAAAATACTATAAGTATTACTTATTAGCCTTATATTACTTATAACAAATATAAAATATGAGAGCTATATGCTTATTTTTTTTATTATTTAAGTCAGGAACCTGCATAAAGTGTAGAATATTCCTTTGACGTTAATATTGATTCGTCGGGAATTTGATCTGTCATACGCACAATAATTTCTATATCGCCCTATTTTAGCGGTATTGCCGGCCTTTTAAACCTAAATTATGATTATTTATACAAATATTTTGTAATCATTAATGTATTTATATAATGGCACGAGGTAATCAACGACTGCTAAAGTTCACCGGTTAAAGTTTACGAACGAAAGTTGAACTCCTTGAGAGTTTGTGACAAAGGAGTTAGTCCTAATTAAGTTTCATGAACAATGCTTAACAAATATGATGATGTATATCTCGATTTTAGTTTTTTTGTTGACCAACATGAATGAGGATATATTTAATGCGAATAATATTTCAAAAAATCATATAAATTGTTGAGATATAAATTAATATTTGATTATCTTAACAAATTAAGTATATAATTAAAAGATAGGTTTTTATATTTGAGTTCCTTAAACAAAACTTACTTTTTTCTCAATCCAAATTCATTCACACTAAGAATATTAATTTAAATAACTATTTCATTGACACATATTTCACAGATAAATTAGAATATTACTCTGTGGATTAAAAACAATAATTCAAAATGGCGTCCACGCGCCAAAACGTTCTCTTAGAACTGGTTGATTGGAGATTCCTGAGTTACTTTAAATTCCGACTACTAACATAGGTGGGGGCGGAAAACATTGTGGCCTTTAAAAACGTTACAAGAGGAGATATGATATATTCAAGAAGGACTTAAATGTAATAAATTTAAGACAATTAAAAAATATCTCATTGTAATAATATTAAAAAGATAGAAACATCGACTTAGTTTGTTGAAATTACTACATATTACTATTTGAAAATCTTCAATAGCATTCAAAAATAGAATTCAAAATATTAATTCTGTTTTAATTTTATGTTTTATCGGAACATTATTTGCAGAAAGTCACTATCGATGGAGCGTGCCTATTTTACTTAAATTTAATGTTATTTGTTGATGTAAATGATAATGAATTTTCATATCGATTAAATTAAAAAAAAAAAAAAAATTATCACCTCGCATATTTCTTTGGAACATGATTTAGAGAACTTAATGATAGATGAGAGATAAACCAGATACCTATTACATAACATAAGATAGCCGTAAGTTGTTTGAAACCCAAAATAATTACGTTGTCATTAGCACCACTATTGCATATCTGCTACTCTTTTAAATAGACTCAGTAAAAACTTAGTATGCATAGGTGATGTTTTGTAAACAAATTACTTTAACAATAGATTATGTCATGTGAACCGTCTGCCCTTAATTAGCTAATTATCGTAAACGCAACGTTGTCGATAAAATCGTATTTGGAATTAAGTTAAGTATCTAGAATCTAGAACGATGTGGTAATGCAAAGTTCAACTCTAATACGTTATATATTTCTTTTTCGAATAAATGTGGCAAATTCGTATCCATGATAACCGGCTCGTTGGTCTAGGGGTATGATTTTCGCTTAGGGTGCGAGAGGTCCCGGGTTCAAATCCCGGACGAGCCCGGAACATTTTTTGAGTTTTTTTCTTTATCATCGTCATTTATATCCTAAAATTAGTATTTTGGTGAAGATTCGTAATTTTAAATAAAAAATGTATCTTTATGCCAAACAACATTTATTAGTTACTAAACATTGATGTGTTAAAAGTTATATACTGGTCATAAAATAGTCATCAGGAGGACATGGATCATTAGTATCTATAGGCTTGTATCTGTAAATCTTTCCTCTTGTGCCAATAATAATATTATTCTTGTTATCAAAAGCTAAGCCTGTAATTTTGAAACCCAACTGTCCAATCTTAACAGGTATAATGCTTCTAGTGAACAGTCTAAACAACGATCCCTTTACTGCAACGATAGCTTCATCGTGATTATTTAGTTTCAGTATATATTTCAGCTCTCTAGAGAAACCTTTATACTGTATAGGTTCATACAAATCAATGGGAAAGAAGTATAATCTCCCGTCAACGTATTCATAAAAAGCGTTTCCTTTGCTGTCTAATATAAAGTTGTAAGCCTTTGGGATCTTATCATATCTTTTGACAGCGGCCGAGCCATTAATAAACTTGAAAATTTCATGATTTTGACCTGTTGTAATATACATCTGATTATCTGTTTTATCTATAAATATACTTCGGATGTCGTCATCACCGATTGGTCGCTCCACACTTATGTCCGGTCTTGAATAGTCGTAAGTAACTAAACCTTGGTTGGTTCCAATATAAATTATGTTGTTAGCCACATCAACACCAATACACTGTCCAACATAGTCATCAGCCACTGGAAGTTCTTTGATTCCAAGGGAGCCGTGTTTCAAAATGTGAATTCCTTTTGTGTAGTTCCGTTTATGGAGTAGGAAAAATATATTGTCTGTTCTTGGATCTATGACCATTCCGGTGGGGTAGCCATCAATGGCTGCAATAAGGTGACGTTTATAATATTCATTACCAATCTTGATCCTTTCACATTTTTCAGCATAAATTGTAGCCAACAAAGCGTATAGAACGATTGATAGTCCATATTTTACCAATTCCATGATGCAACATGTCAATCCCTGAAAAATCAACAAAAAAAATCAAAAAAAAAAAAACTTATACTTACGATTCTATATTTCTCTAAAAAGTTAATAATAAATTTTAATCATGCTAAATTTTTTCAGTTATTTTTAAATATTAATAATGAACATAATTAAAATATATTAATCCTTACTGATCGCTTAAGCTGTGATCTGAGTTTGCAATTATGTGGACGATATCCGACTCTTTTAAAACAACCATTGTTATGTCACCGAACACCAGTTTGTAAATATCGTCTTTGGGATATTATATAGCGGGTGAACAATTAATTGTAATGTGAAAGTCTATGGAAACTCTTGTAGTTGTTAATAGATAATTCTACTATGGGGATAGATTATTTATGAAATTTGGACTGTGGACAGTACTTGCTCGAACCGAAATATTTTTTTATAAAGCTAAGCAACTAATAGTAAATCTAACAAAGAAAATATTATATTTTCCACATGAAATCGCTATATCGCCCATTTTCACTATGGTAATAATAAAACATAATTTAATACTAAACATGACACAAGATTCATAAAGACATTCTTAAAGTAACTGTATTTAAATTTTATAAACTATTATAAAAAGTGAACATCATGTATATGACAATCTCTAGGAAAATAGTGATGTAATAGTTATAAAACAATGAGTCTATTCTTAAATATAGAAAAAAGTTATTTTATTAGAATATGCCAGTCTGACGGAGCCCTTCGGAGTAGTTATATCCCGAATAGAAGAGATTAAAGGTAGGTAATTTAGCTAATTTTCGTTCATCCAATATTTTTAAATTTGTGTTTGAATATTAGACAAAAAATATATATAAAAAAGGGCTATAACATTTATGCGCCTGGATTATATTTCAGGCAAAATCATGTTTTCCTTGTTAAATTTTAGTTTTAATGTAATAATAATTATAGTGTTAATGGAGACAAAATAAAATTACAATTTTAAAGAAAAACACTTTATTAAAATTACTATTTCAAATCACAATATGTAATAAATTATTGGCACATTTCATATTTGTAAATAACGCCTGTCGTTGATATGTAAAAATCGTCACCGCTAAAGGCTATGCCAGCCGGAATATACTCTAAATCCATCATTTTCTGAGGGATTACATTATCCGGCCTTAACCAGTACAAGCCATCGTTCGTTGCTAACACAACATCACTGTCATCATTAACCGTTATCGCTCTAGCAGAGTTCTTTGGTATTCCCATGAATTCTATCGATTCTTGAAAACCTTTCAATAATACTTTCACATACTTAGAATCGCATTCATAATATATATTATCGTCACCATCTACTGCTATTATATACGCACATGGGACATTTTCAACTTTTTCCTTTTCGTTACTATTTAAATTAAATCTATAGACCTCATTATTTGGGAAGAACACAGCATACACATTATCTGAATGCCGCGGCTTAAACAGCTGGACGATGTCTTCATCTTTCATTGCTACAAAGTTGGGTTTGTCCGTTTTGTTCAGTACATGCAGGCCATCATCACTTGCAATATATACTTTATCATTATCGTAATCGACGGCTGCTGCTTGACCGTTCACATTTTCAATTTTGATTGGTTCGCCATTTCTTAGAATATATTGATCCATTTGGGTCTGTATATCATCATTTCGTAAAGATTCCATGTCAATTAACGTGAAAAATAGATCCTTTGTATGCGAATTAAATGCAAGGTTTGTTGGCAATCCTTTTATTGTAAGTATTGCTGTTCTAGTATAGTTCATTCGATGAAACTTATGTGGACAGTCATCGGCTAGTGTCGATGTGATCAACAGCAGTATGAGTAGAGGCAACATTTTGTCTGAAAAGATAAATACTTTTATGTATTACAATAATTAACACAATTTATTAATTTTAGTAAGCTTTTGTCGATGTATGTCATAGCAAGTAGATAGTTATTTCATTTTATGTTATGATAACCTTTTGATCCACGGGTCGAACTATTATACCAGAAAGTGGGTAAGTATTGGAGATAAACAAAATAGCTTTATGATCTAATTTAACGAGTCAATTGGAAGGATTCTTATTCTGCAGATAGGAAATGGGGCCATTAAAGATAATCTGCCATAAGGACGAAACCATTAAAGTATTCTTATTTTATATATAGGATGCAGTTATTAATTTCATTTAAATATAACAAATGATTGTGTGTTATAGAAAATTATTTTTGCGTTATAAATGTGTATACCATAATTATGTGGTTTATAGAATTATAACACAAGGGACTCTCAAAATATATTTTCGAAACACGCAAGTTTCTACAAAACTTTAGTTTGTCAAGTATACAAAATTTATCACTTGCATACACAATTTTGTTCCCCTTGCGAAATAAAATAACAATAACATCATACCTAACATTGTTAAGGATTATTTTTGTATGCCGGTATTGTACAAATAATAAAGTAAGCATTTATTTAAATACCTTAATGTGCATAAACCGTCTTTTTATTTCGTAACTCTATTTACCACACAAGATTAATCTCTACCATAATTAATTATTGACTGCTTTAATTAAGGTATCACAAAACTAGTAATGGCAAAGTAATAAGGATAAATATCGAGGATGTATGTTTATATAATGTATAACTTACTAGCTCAGTAGAACACAAACACCGATCACAGGGCCACAATTTACACTGATATAGTAACGATTTTGCTGGCACCGGCTAACGTAGTTCAATGCACTGCTAAATGGGGTCGATCTAAAAATTTTAGCGCAAAATATGAACGATTTTCCGTTTGTCAATGCATTTTCACTCTTGGAATAAGATTAACAGGCAGGTTCAATATATCTACTTTTATAGGAAGGAAGGAAATGCGAAAGACTAATTCCACTACACTACGAGAAGTAATATAATTTTGTATACATAAAACTACGATCATAATATTAAATGCAAATAATTTAAGATTTTCATAAAGACCGAACACTTAGATACATTTAATAATATAAACATAAGTACTCTTTACTTAAATTATTATCGACCATTATTTTCCTATCCTCTTTTTTGCAATATACTATCTATTTGTAATATCATGATTTTTATAAACCAACCAATCACGGTTTTCCATGCTCCTAATGCCAAGTTCAAGTAAACATATCGAAATAAACAGTAGTTCTTTTTATAAAATTTACAGAGACTGACATAGGGATCTCGAAAATCATGTTAATTCAGTGGATTAAGATTTCTGACATCACACATGAACGATGCAGACGTAGAGGCAGATTTTAATTGTTTATAAATTAATTTCATAATACTGTTATTAATGCTTGACAAAAGCCGGTGAAATTATCGCTCAACAATGAAAACCATGTAGGAACCAATTCTCTTCACGCATAAATGGATGTGCGTGCCGTATTCCTAGGTTCAATTTACGATTATATAACATCATTTCAATTTCAAATATTACATTCAATATTTACGATTAGCTACTATTGACAAATAAAGAATATAGTTTTCTTTCTTATGACGTTTTAGGTGTATGCACGGAAGCATAGAACTGGAGAGGATTAATTATGTAGGTTGAATAAATGGTTAATATTTTATAGGTTTCTTAAATTTAGAACGCTTTTTTGTGATAAAAGGTAAAAAAACTATATCCAGGTATTCACCGAAGCTCGAACGTTTTTGAGATTACGTTCTTATAGTCGCAGTCTAAATCCATACATTTCGCTCTCTTTCAACACAGACGTACTACTACATCTGTTACGTTGAACTGCATTGAGGAGTGGTTCAAGCTTCCGCCGAAACCTAAATAACATTTATCTTTTAAGGGAAAACCGTTAATTTTTGTATTTCATCATTGCCATTTATATAGAAGAGCTACTTGTTTAACTAGCTAAAACTAAAACAAGTATATTTTTATACTTTTAATTTTTTCATCACTAAGACAGAAACAACAACGACACTACTGTGCAATATAAAAGGTTTTATTGGTAATAAATTATTCGTGTACTTAAAACATTTCCTCATCAAATCAATTTTTTGGTCATGAATTAATAACTAGTTGAGTAAGAGAAAAAAAATTGGCAGGCGATTTCAAAGCGTTTTTTATACAATACTGCTTAATAACAGAATATTTTCGTTGTTTCAGAGATATGTGGACATTTATAGCAACTGTATGTATTTTACTAAAATCAGGACTTTCTATACAAATATTGTCAGGACAAAAGAGATATAACTCAATATTGAGACCAGAAAGTGTTATCTTTAAATCTAATTATACAATTACAAAACTCTTAGTTCCTGCTGATGGCGGATCATATGTAGATCACACAGATATACCAACGATATTTTTTACTGTCTACGATCGAAATCTAGATGGAGAACATTGTATATATGTGCTTGAAGGCTTTGCTGCTTATGAGATACTTGAAGGAGGCAGAGATTCAACTTCAGATTATGGGCTTGATAAATCAGTATATTTTGGAGCAAGAGACGGAGTTTATAAATATGATCCAGAAACTTTATCGGCTAAGAAGTTCGGTGACTTTCACGATGATATCATCCAGATTCAAAAGGCTAATGGGACCGATCTAATCTACTTCCTTACCTCACAATTCAAATTATATAAGCTAGAAAATAATGGTACTAAAAAAACAAAAGTAAACTCTGTACTTTGTGCTTTGGAATTTGTATTAGATACCTCAAACAATATCTATTATTTATCTTGCGATGATCGTATGCCAAGGACTGTTCAGAGTGATGGAAATCTGCAATCATACCTCTCTAGTGTAACTGAGGACTTACAAAATGTAAAATTAATACGACCTGCTTTTATAATGGAGAATGGAGTTCCCTTTCTTGGAGATGGAACATTGTATATGTTGTATTCTAACGGAACAACTATGAAAAAAGATTTTTATATAAAAGAAACACCTACGGCAATGAGTATTGACGCTGCTTTGTATTTTGTAGCGGCTGTTGATGGTAAAATTTATGAATTTAACATAATGGAAGTCCTATTAAGAAATATGTTTGGGGTTTCTCTTCAATGGCCATCAGATCTAACCAAAATTATTATGTCTGTTATAGATTCTACAAAGGAAGCATCGCATTAATGACTTTTATTTAATTTGTTTGTATTTTAATTTTAATTTTATGAATACTAAATATTTATAATATTTATTTAAAAACGATTGATGGTGTACAGTCAAAAATAGAAGATTTTATAATATTTTATTGAATTGTTTATTTTTAATTGTGAATTGTCAATTTGTTTATTCTTTTACACTTATTTTTTACTTTTTATCTGTGATCATTTGCTGCGTAGACTTGCTCTTCTGTTTGCAGCTAAGCTCTGAATTTCACCAGTTTTATTGCTTAAAAAGTTTTTCAATTCATCTAAAATTTCACCCAAGACCAAAACTAATACGTTGTATTCGTATATTTTCTTTTCATAAGCGTAGTACTGAATTAAAGCAGCCTCCATACCAAATGCAGACGGGATAGCATCCAGTTTGAAATCAAAATCGGAATTTTCACTGGTACCGTTTGAGTAAACAATATATGCCACATTATCGATCAGAACGGGAATACCATCTTCGATAATAAATGGTGGTTTTATAAGAGTTACCCTTGTATAATTCTCTGGAAGGCCCTCAATGTCTTTTATACCATCTGTGGTTTTTACGTGAACTTTTTTATCCGAAGTATAAAAGTAGAGGTTATTGGAGTAATCTAATACTATTTGTTGGGCATCAACAACATCTTCGAGCTTCGTTTTTTCATTACCATTATTTATGACTTCATAAACAGTATGATCATCTGTCAAAATGTATAAGGTATTACCCTCTGCTATATGGGCAATACCAATTATGCTGTCACTTAAAGAACCATATTTTACAGCTATTTCTTCATCCTCTTTGTATGTGTAGATCCCATCACTAGCTGCTAGATATACAGTTTTACTATTATCGGCGGAAGACGCAGCATCTCTACCGTTTTCTAAGATCTTCTTTGTTTTTCCGTCTTTCAGTGTATACAAACCTTGATATGTTGGTTTTCCAGTTTCATCAATATCAGCCTCAACGAAAAATACTGTAACATTACCATCGTCCTCATTCGAGTTAGATTCAACAGATTCAGTTTCGTCGAAATTAAGCGAATTTAAGGGTACAACGATGCTTATGATATCATGGTTTCCTTCGTATTTAACGAATTGTTGTGGGAAGTAGTCTTTATCTATTGTTATTTTTTCATCGTCATCTATGGAAGTAGGAGCGCCTGAAATAAGCCCCACCAACAATAACGCCGTGAAGATTTTCAATTTCATCGTACTTCCTGTAAATAAATTATAAAAATTAATTAGTATTTGGTACGTAACGTGTAAGTTCAGACGTTTGTTAGATGGCATAAAAAATAAAGTGAATGAATTATTATATTTCCCCTAATATTTATTCATTTTGCACCCTTGTAGTTGCACCCTTCACGATATTATAGAAAAGTTATTTGTAAAAATTATTAAAGTAATATTTTAAATGATATATAAAAGAATTCTATTCTGAATTAAGAATTTAAAACAGAATTCTTACACAGGATTCTTCTTATACAGGATAAATTTTTCAACAGGCCAAATCCGAAACTAAGAAGAATATTAAAAAGAAATCAAAGCACTCTTGATTTTGATTTTGATTATACCTAAAATTGCATTAATCGATTTTTTAAAAATCAACAGTCTTACCAGGAATCGAACGAACAGTTTTTGTGAAATAATAAACATCAACAAAAACAACATGTACTGGGAAATGACGCATGGAAAATTTATTCTTAACGGCAAATTGCCATATGCTAATAGTTTCGGATTTGGCCATACCCGCTGAGTAGTAAAATTCACCTGTATATTTAAATGAAATGTAAGACTAATAACTGTTGAATGAAGATAATGACCATCAAAACATGAAGCAAACGGCAATGTTCAACAGTATTTATTAAAATTGTAATAAAAAGGACAGAATTCAACAATAGTTTACAACATATAAACGATAATATTAGGCAATTTTATAGGACATACAATATTTGATTTGAATAGTTTTACGTGACTGTCATAATATTTTTGTCATATATGTTTTAGGCATGTATACACTATTAGGTAATTTCTGTCACTATAGTCATTGCTTTCTATAATTATGAAAATTATAATCGGTACTAACTTTATAGCTTAATGCAACTTCTACGCATATGTTTGCTTGTTAAACATAAAATGTGCAGTTTAATTAGTTACAAATATAATGCTGATATCATAAATTATGTAATGCGAACAATATTAGTGTCTACAATTGATATCTATAATTTTGTATGTATATATAGAAAATAAATAGAATTATACAATTTGTGTTGTATAGGAAATAAACCTACATGTAGTGCAAATTAACTTAATGATCGTAAATCATAGATAAAATTACTATACAGCCCTCGTTTCTTAATATAATTTTAATTAATAAGTTATGCTTTAATACTCTGTATTTAAAAATTAAAAAAAGATTATGTATGGACTTACCGACGTTCACAATTGAAATGGCGATTATAATGTTATCTCAAATAAATAAATTACTGTTGCTTTAAGCTTATCATTATTGTGTTTATAACGTGGTCTATCAGTAACATTTGACCTTATATGGAAATGTGCAGTTTTTAATACTTCTTCTTCCCGAGTTCTTCGATTAAAAACTTTTTGGATGAATTGACAAACAGTATGAAAAGTATTAAATTGAGTAGTATATAAAATGCATACAGAATACCCAAGAACGAAAATATGAATTTTCGAAAGTTTCTTGGGGAAAGCCCCATATATTTATTATTCATAGTTGTATGATCTAAGGCCCCTTAGCGACTTTATAAATCAAATATTAGAAGAAATTATGCATAAATTACAAAAATCAAGGAAAAGTCTTATTGTTTGTGGAATTTTAATATTAATTTATGGACATGATTATTGGTAGGCGTATTTAAATCTTTTAAATCATTAACTTAACAAATCACTTTAATGTTCCTACCAAATTACAGCTACCACTCAACATCATAATAATAATATAGTACCTAACCCCTGTTAGTACTTTTTGATTAATAAAATTAATCTATCATACTTAATATTAAATTTAAATTAAATAAACAAATTCCCCTAAAAAAAAAACTGTACTGTGCCATAAAAGTGAACTCTCAAAATTTAGGGAAAAATTATTTTAAAATTCATCTTATTATGGACTATCTAAAATTTATATGATACCCTATTTGAATATTTATTGATGAATTCAATGATATTTTAAAAGACTTTTTTGGTCTCTGGTAACTAATTTATACTGGCAAGTAGAATTAATAAAATGAATTAAAACTATATATATTATATAAAGGATATAATAATAGTGAAAATTTAAAACAAGCTAAAATTATACTCGAAAACTTTTAAAAAGAATTAGGTTGCAAATCAAATTTTTATTTAAAATAAAAAATAGTTTATAAGGTAAAGCACCTGGAAAATAATAAATGAGCAATTAGGAAAAGTCTCCAATTAAACGAATATAAGCTTAATATAAATGTAAACTTTAATATATAGGAAGTGGCCATCTTTTGAAATTTTTTTTCAAGCATACCAGCCACAATCACGAAGACTCTAATTCTTCGCCTATCTTTATTTGTTTAGAGAAAAACGTCCCTAATTCCAAAAGTTTAATTTACTATATCAATACAAAGAATTATAGAACATTCAAGACTTAAAATGAAAAAAACCAAAGACCTTGGGCTTTCTGTCTTTATTCTAAAATCATAATTATTAATATTCAGAACTAGCATTAATATTCAAAAATATATTATTTTCCAGATAAGATGAAATTAAGTAATCACCTTTATTCAAGGCAGTTGACTTCAGATCCTACAAATTTTAGACCGATATCCGTGCTGCTGGCTGAGTAAAATTTTTGAAAAGATTCTGTTGATATTGTCAAATTATTTTGAATCCAATAAGTTACTGCATAACAGACAATACGGTTTTTCAAGGGGGGCTACGATCGATGCTGGTTAAAATTATTACGATATATTTGACGCATGGGAAAACTTTATATTTGTCTTTTGCGACCTGTCAAAGGCCTTCGATTGTGTCGATCATATAACCCTGATAAGGAAGTTAGACACTACGGATTGAGACAAGGCAGCTGATTTGCTTCAATGTATCTAGAGGAAAATCAGAAAGTGAATATTAATGGAGTTATTCATCGGGGTAAGTGTGTGTGGGTTTAAAGGCTCATCTTGACCTTTCTTGTTTCTGTTTAATTAATGATCTCCATTCTGTAAAGATTGGAGAAATATATTTTTGTGATGATACTTCACTCTTATACAAAGTTGATAGAAAGAACCAAAGTATTATAGATAAACAATCTATTTCTTTATGGTTAACTGTTTAACCTAAATAATTTAATTTAAATGAAAAGAAAACCAAATGTTAGATTTAGAATGTAATAAAAATTTAATACAGCCAAATTAAAAGTAAAAGATGGGGAGATAGATTATGTAGAAGACTGTCTTTTAGGTATAAATTGATTGTAAACTCCATGGGGGGCACAATAGAAAATCTCTCAAATAGATTGTGTTTGCTGCCTATGCAGTCAAGAAAATCCCAGCTCACCGACCTTCACACAGCCAAACTAGTTATTATATTATTTCCACAGTGTAATGTCTTATGGCATTCTTCTTTGGGGTAATGCTGGGAGGTTCAGACTATATTTATTTTACAAAACGGGCAATTGCGGATTTGCTGTTTGCCCCCACGGGAGTGGTGGAGAGAGATTCAAGATTTAAATATTATGACCTTGTGGTCAATATATCTATGAAAATATCATTATATTAGAAAACACATAAATCGTTTTAGTATAATTTGACTTTATCAATATAATACCCGAAATAAAAACGATTTATGTGCTAAATCCACAAGACTGATAAAATAAGCAATTATTTAAGGAAATGGTGCTGTATTATAATAAAGTCCCAAGCAAATTCCGATAACTGTCAATAAACAAATTCAAAAATATTATTAAAAGAAAATTGATTGCTAAAGCCTATTACAGGACCGCGGATTATCTGAATGAAAAGTTTGGACTAAATTGCTCCTTTCTAAAAATTAAAAGTTTAAGATGATCAAAAAAAAGACAAACCCGACTGATTTTTGTTTTCTTCTAACTGTTATGAAAAGTTAAATTTATTTTAATACTAAAGGTATATGTAAAGATCTATTTGAATAAATAAATTTGACTTTGACTTTGACTTTGACTATTATATATCCATTATATTGGTTCACTAAAATTAAGATTGGTCAATATTACTTACTCTAAACTTATAATATGACTTGTGTGTACACAAGAGAGGTTTACGTGTATGTTTAAATAATAAATGATAAATGAAACCAAAAATTTTCAAAAGTTGAAAGTGAGTTCAAAGGTGAGTACAGGTAAAATATAACCTAGACTTGGACTGAAAAGAGACCGGATATTATTTTTTTTTAACCTGATATTAAAAGTTTCTATAAGGAAAGCCGAGCCGCACCGCGCATCTTCGGCTGAGAGCGGAAAACGTTAGACTTAGTATGTGAGAGCATTTCAAGTTTTGACAAGCTCCATTCCAGAATTCTCTCCAAAACTTAGAGGATGGCACCTTTCCCCCAATTTATAAAGCGGCTCCCTGTGTGGCCCAGCACACCGCTCACAGCTTGTATTGCTATTGTATATGCACCCATATATTGGAGATCGACATACCACCTGCAATGATGGTTCTGATGGCCCAAAGTACGCGCTCCTCCCTCTACGTTCCCATATGGGAAGGCATAACCTCCAATGCTTTCGGGACGAAGGTGGGAGGTGAAAAAGCGATAGTGCTAAGGGAGCGAGTGTTGCCCGCAATTAATACCTCGTGCGACCCCAGGGGTATACATTGTGGTGCCTGGTGCCATTCGCTCTGTGCATTTTTGTCTACAATCCACATTTCCGTGATAAGCGTATTTTGTGATTGTGGTCTGGCTATGTATGTATTTATTAGCCCATACAGAAGAAATCTGTTCCGATATTATTATTTATAAATATGCGAGTTCTGTTTTATTAATCTATTTTATTAATAATAATTAAAGTGTAGTCTAATGGTCGAATCACTCAGCCACAAGTAGTATTGTAGATACGATTCGAACAAAATAGTGTTTTAAATAACAGACTTTTAATTAACGAGATATAATTTATTACTGTTTTTAAACGAGAGTTTGTATATTTAGTAACATATCCAATGTAAAAATGAATTTAGCTTAACACGATATTTTTTATTAAACAATATTAAACTTTGTAATCAAACTTTATATTTTTACGTATAGTATCAAAAATGTTATCTAATAGTACATTAATGAAATCGTACTCATATATTTTCTTATTGTATCCATAGAATTGGATGAGCGCGGGCTGCATACAAAATGCGGTTGGGATTGCATCAGTTTCTATAACAAAACCAGTAAATAGACTTGTTCCATTTGAGTAAACGTAATAAACCACGTTATCCATCAGAACTGGTATACCGTTTCCTTGTACAAGCAGCGGTTTTATTAGAGTTACTGTCGTGGAATTTTCTGGGAGACCTGTCACGTCTTTGATTCCCTCTGCGGTTTTTACGTGAATTTTTTTATCAGGAGTAGAGAAATAAAGATTGCCCTCAAGATCAAACACGATTTCCTGGGCATTAATTACATCATCCACTTTAATTATGTCTGTACCATTATCTGTAACTTCATATACAATGTTATCTTCGCTTAATATACATAGAGTATCTTTCATATTAGCAATTCCTTTGATACTGATATTTAATGAACCGTATTTTATTGCTGTTTTATCTTCCACACTGTATGTGTAAAGGCCGTCAGTAGCAGCAAAATACACAGTTGAATCATTACCAGTGGCGGATGAGATATCTTTGCCGTTATCTAGAAGTCGCTTGGTTTTTCCATTTCTAAAAAAATATAGACCATGATATGTTCGATTTCCATTTTCGTCAATGTCGGCTTCGATAAAAAACGTTGGTATTATTGGTTTTTCCAATTTATTAGAATTGGATTCACTTGAGTCATCTATGCGGAAGACGTCCAGTCGCGTAGGGATATATATGCTTACAATGTCATGGTCACCTTTGTATATTACGTTTTTCTCCGAGTAGGCACTTTTCGTAATTGTTGGTGTCCGGGTGTCTATTTTAAAGGCGGGACCGGCAACAGCTAGGCCCACCAGCAATGATACCATGAAGACTTTCGATTTCATCTCTATTTCTGAAAGTGGAAATAAATATTTTAAATATCTATGGTATGTATTTAATGTAGATAATTACTTAAGAAACTTGTTACCGCTATTACTATACTTATAAAGAAAATGTCTAAAGATTCTGTTAGTGTAAGAGATTCTCTTCTTAGTCACAAAGGTACTTTTATATAGACTAATTAAACATTGCTGCTTTATATATTTTTCCTTTGTATGAATTAAAACTGTATATGAGACAACATCAAATTTTGAATTTTCTCGGAAAACTGATTTTGCCTGTTTCATTGTGTATTTGAAACCGGACAAGAAATATGTATGTACTTACCAATGTGTAATAATGAAATGGCAAATCAGTGTTAAGTCTAATAAATATTATAGTTAATAATTATCTGGGGTTACTTGTATTTGACCTTCAATGAAATGTACTATGACTTTGTTATGGAATTAGCATCAGCAGATATTTAACAAAATATATAAACGGAATTAACAGACACATATACGGTGAAATACGGTGGTGCAAATAATAACAAATCATAACTAAAAAAACTTTATTTATAAAATAAAAAATATCTCAATTATACATTTTTATATAATTCAACATATAAAAATTCGTATATTCATTATAAGGCAACGTCATGGGTTTTATCATAGATTTTATTTTAAATCAAAATAAAATTATGTAAAAATGTCAAGCGTCAGCCATTAACAGCTTGAGATTTTTACAAAGAAAGCAAAATTGTACTTATAAGAGATTTGAAAAATACGATTTTGGGCAATTATAAATCGTATTTTACAAAAAGCTATGCAGAATATATATCAAGGGTAAAAAGGAGGATTTATTACATATAATATGTGCTATAGCCAAGCCGTGTCACTTAAACAATTAAAAATTAACTAACTTAATTACTGAAGGCAGTTTTCCTAATCATATAATCATATTTAGCCACAATACTGCGTCCCTTATATAATTTGGCATCGATTATTTAGGAATTATTGTCGTATGCGCCCTCAATAAAGTAGGCTACAAAAAATAAACCTGACCTTTTAAATTTAACCATCGTAATGTTATAGATCAAAACTAAATTAAAATTTATAAGAAAACATCGACTTCAAAAACGTGTTGTGTTTAACATACGTCCGTGTACAATATAATCATTTCACAGCAACGCTTGAGCAAATGAAAACAAATCCAAAATCAACAATTTTACAGGAAAAAGTCTTCTTGAAAACGAAATGAGAACGACGTGTATATAAAGAAATTTGCTGTATACTAACATAAGAATAAAACGCACTATTTCGGCAGTCTAATATAGGAATGTAAGACGAAGACCTAAGAATAAGGAACTCAAGACAGACGAACGACTTTAATAACTGTCAAAACGAAACCTTTCTAACAAAATTACCTATTCTTCAAATTTTTATAAAAGATCTTTAGATTGCATTGATCTTAAAGAGTGGTCATATAAAGATCTGATCAATTTTGTCGTTTAAAGACTGTCCTAAAAAACTAAAATTAAAATAAAGAAATAGAAAAACAAAATGCTAAGGCAACGTCCGGCTCACTTGGAGTGAACAAGGTTGAGGAATTCCTCACGAGTCTTGGGGTCGTCACGGAACACGCCCAACATCGTGGAGGTCACTGTTTTACTGTTTATCTTCTGAACACCACGCATCACCATGCACATGTGCCTGGAACATAAATCAAAATGAATATACAAATAAATAAAGAAGGTTTTTTGTTTGATGTTTAAGTGAATTCGAATTCTGAAAACCTATCCCACTATGAGTGCTAAATTAAGTAACCTGTAAATTAAGTGAACAGTTTATTCAAAAAATTAGGCATGTTGCCTGAATTAAACTATATCAAAACGTATCATTTCTGTAGGTAGGATAAGCTGTAATTGAATACTTACACTCCTTCAATGACCACGGCTACACCAGCAGGTCTTACTGCTTGAGTAACGGCTTTCGCGATCTGTTTAGTCAAACGCTCCTGTACTTGAAGCCTTCTGGAGTAGATCTCCACGATTCTGTGGGTAACATTTTCTTTGTTAAAGATAACGTCAACAGAACACATTTTATTCAGTATTGAATAATTAAAGCTAATATCACTTATTATACATTTAGCCTGCGATTTAAATATGTTTGAATAAAAAAATATCTAATGAAAATGTCAATTGTTGCTATTTTCTTTTTAACAAAAGGCTAAGTAGGTGACTCACCTGGCAAGCTTACTAAGTCCAAGAATCTTGCCCTGTGGTAAGTATCCGATGGATACTTTTCCGTAGAAGGGCACCAAGTGGTGTTCACACATAGAGAACATTTCAATGTCCTTAACTACAACCATCTCATCGGTGTCCTCATCGAAGATGGCGTTGTTCAACACCTCTGAAACACATTCATGAACATATTATTTACGTTACTTAAGGTTATCAATAAGATTACTTGTAATTTTTTATTTATAATATTCCAACGATAAAAACTAACTATTTTATTTTATATATACATAACACATGAATACTGTGGTAATGCACTGATTTTATGCATGTTCGGCGTGTATTTTGAAATCTCATTGTTCGTGAATCGTAAGTTACCTTCTAAGCTTTGGTCGTATCCTTTAGTGAAGAACAACATGGCTTTGGCAGCACGCTCCGGAGTCTTCAGAAGACCTTCTCTTTCTGGGTCTTCTCCCAACCCTGAAAAGGAGTTAACCTACATTACAAATTTGTCGAAAATTGACATAAATATTTTAACGAATATAAGTCTACTATATACTATATAATCATCGTATGTGCGATTTTATGACATTATGATGTTATTATAATGTAAGTGTAATAACTGGATATTCTATGTGCTATCACCTTCTCCACTTGTGACCAATATGTGACCGGTATTACAAGAAAGCATTTAGAGCATGGAGTTAAAAATGTAATAAATTTGCTTCGCGCCCATTCATAAGGTTTATTAGTTTAACATCGACTGTTGATATAAAAATTTACCGGTGAGCAAGAGCCTGTAGGAGTTAGCCATGTCGGGGAGGAGAGCCTCCCGGGTGGGCGGTCGGTGGTCAAGCTCCAAATCATGGTGGAATGTGCACTTTTCGTGACCTGAAACAATTTAAAATACTAATTTAGCTAAAATAACAACAATACGTCTATAATGCAGCTCCGATTCTGCTGACAATTACCAAAAAATATCACGGCCCAATACTTCAAAATGATGAGACCAAAGTAAAGAAAGTTACAATTAATAACATCATTGTATTAAAATCGTGAGCTGAAGAAATTGATAATGTAAAAAACAATATAATAACATAACATTACATGTTTTTAAATTCTTTCATAATAATCACTGATTAAAACATCTATACTGATTATGCCTCCAATTCTATTTGCTCTACATTATAATCAGGCGAGAAATATGTCGTAGAGGCATATTGTATATGAAACAACGACGAATTTGTAAGAGGATAATATGAAGCTTAATCGTTAATGCGTACCCTTTAAATTTGTATATTATGAAAACCCACTTATGTAACGTATTATATAAACAAATATCATAGTTTCTGAATGCCACAATTTTTTTTAGTTTATAGACTTTTGTACAAAATTCTAATAGATCAATTCATTAACAATACTTCGTGAAAAATCCTCAAACGTCTCAATTCTGCGAGTTTTTCTCGGTGATTGGCCTATTATAATGGTTTATAATATGGACTTCCGCAAAGTTCTATTAATTACATATGTAAAAGTTATGAAACTAAGCCGATCTATTTCCGTCCATGTTTACAAATGCACAATCCTTTATTAGTATTAATAATTCGAATTATAATATGTTATATATTATCCTATACATTAGGAATTGGTAATTTCTAGCGACTTATTAATCGACAGTGCTTTGTACTTAGCTAGATATCTCACTAAAAGATAGTTAGGCAAACTAGTAGTTATAAATGATTTAAATCATCGTAATTTAGTATACATTGAAAGCTGCAATACATTAAATCCAATCTGAGATTGTCGGATATTTCGTACCAGTGTTACTTCTGTAGATATATATTCTAATATGTAATTTATTAAAAGAAGATAAACATACGTCTTTAAGTACGCATGTTTGTCTCATATAACTTTCTAGTTATATATATATATAACTAAATAGTATTAAGACTGTAGGAATCGCATTTTCTGAAGTAACATTTATTACATTCAACCACAATTCAGTTATTTCCACTGATATATAACAATTGTCTTTGAATGAAGTAATAAAAATAAATTACACACCTATTGACTATCAATGATTTGATACACTCATATTTGATGACGTAGATCTACATTAAATTGTTAGGCGAAGTTCTACGAAGACGAACATGTTAGTGATTCCTTTGACGAATTTAATTGCTGAACAATTTAAACGCGATATAAAAAATATCGTAGAATTTAAATACGAATTTACGTTCTCACCCGCGTTATTTAAAAGCACGTGAAATTCATAAAAGCTCGTGAGATGGTTTTGATAAACGCACTATCCAATTCGGATAAGTGTCTAAGATTAGCCAACTAAACAAAGAAAAATCTCCTTAGGTTATATTGGTTTAAACATGGATAAAATCGAGTTCTTAGCAAACATCAAATATTAACTCGTTTCCTAAAAATATTAGGTTGGGGAAAAAGAAATCCATTATTTTTACGTGAACTTCAAGACTTTATTTAACATGTTTTGCATTGTCCGATTTAGGTCAAATATGCACCATTTTGTTCTATAATTTGTTGCCATTTTAATGGTAGCTTCATTATGCCTCTCTCATAAAAGTCTTGGTCCTTATTAGCGAAAAACTCCAGCAATTGATTTTCACACTCTTCCATTGATGCCAATTTCTTATCACTAATAAAGTTTTGCAATGCAAGAAAAAGATGGTAATCGCTTGGTACGGGGTTCGGACTGTATGGTGGATGCATCAAAACGGCCAAATTGGCCAACACAAGAGAGGTGTCGTGTTCCACCAGGACAACGCCAGGCCACACACTTCTATAGTGACGTCAGAAAACTCCAGGAGCTTGGTTGAGAAGTTTTGATGCATCCAAAAGGGCCCCCAAAAAATCCGGGCCCCCGCACAAAGGGTTTACCCCTTTTTTCTTGCATTGCAAAACTTTTTTAGTGATAAGAAATTGGCATCAAGAGGGGAAGGGTGAAAAAACCAATTACTGGAGTTTTTCGCTAATAAGGACCAAGACTTTTATGAGAGAGGCATAATGAAGCTACCATTAAAATGGCAACAAATATAGAACAAAAATCGTGCATATTTGACCTAAAAATATAATTAAATTTATTTCATATTACTATTACGGATGTATAAGTAAAAATACTTGCAAGCAATGCAAGTGTAGCAAATAATTTATTTAATCAATGTAATTTAACACTTCGATAATTATGCAATGGTTGTAGGCAGTATACAAAAAAATGCCTCGTCAATTTTTAGGAAATGACAATGCACTTTTGCAAAAATATACAATAAAAATTTTCAAGTAAGTAATATTGCGAAAATACATATTTTTCAAACTTGTTATTTGATAAAGAAGGAATGAATGAAGAATTTAGCGTCAGCTAAATAATATACTAAATTTTATGAAAATACGAATTTCGACATAATGAATTTAATTAATAATTTGTAAAATAAAAACTTAAAAGCATAATAATAAAACGTTTATAAATTAATTTAATTTATTATTAGTAATACTTTATAAATTAACTAAAATAACTTATAAACGTTCGTTGAAAAAGGTTTGACATCGTAATATTATAAACAATTCAAAATTAAAATATTATAAATTTAATAATTATAGTATGTATAAAATAATAAAAAAGGCAAAAACGACAAACCAGGGGTGGTCGAAGTCCGTGGCGTCGCCGGCGTTCCGGGAACCTCCAAATTTTCTTCAGGATCGTTTAAGTGAAAATTTTTAAGAGCCTCCGGCGCCTTTTTGTATTTACTAACGAACGCCCCCTTACATACATCGCCATTTTCTTTCTCCTCGTTTTTAATTGTACGCGAACTAATTCGTCGAATGAGGGATGATGGTGCTACATCGTTTGTGTCTTTTCCGTTAACTGTCGTCATTTTAGTACATCAAAGTCTACAATTTGAATAATGTGTTAATTTATTTGACGAGTTCGTTGTATACGTGTGGATTGCGCCGCGTTTCTTTTAGAGTGATTATGTCCAATGGCCTATCCACTGAGGTTATCTTGGGACATGTTTCGCCAACATGTTGATAGCCTTAAATTTGCTTCCGAGTTGCTACTATGTATATTGTGTAGACTAAGTAAGTGTAACAGAACGGAATTTAAAATCAGATTTAGATTAATGAAAAGTATGCTTGAAATATTGCTTTATGTTTATATCGAGTGCCCATAGTTAGGTATACAATTTCTAATGGTCTTGATATGTTATAAAAATAGTTTTTGTCATCCAAAACATTCCCTTTTTGGCCTTCTTCAAACAACTCTAAAGAGTATTTAAAGTTTTCTAAAGTAAAGAGATATTATAGTTATTTAACATATACTTTCTATTAATCAGGACGGAGAAAAAACTGACTAGTTGTTATAAATAAAATTTTAACATTAATTTCTCGTTAATTACTGACGTAAATTGTATTCATTATAATGTAAGTGTAACTACAACAAATAATTAGCCAGTATGATTATTATAGAATCATACACATGTCAGTGGGGTCCAGTCTTTGTACTCTTATCAATTTTATGACGACGTGATAATTCATTTGATTCCGCCCCGACATTCTTGCTAAATGGAGAAAGGATTGTACAGAATGTTACAGTTTTATTCATAATTTTTTTTAAGCCTTGCCTCATTTGATTTTTTGTGTAATGCAGGGAACTACCAGAAAAAAGATAAAAAAAACTTTTACAGATGATCTGGCTTATTAGACGAAAAGGACGTATAGATTATATTTGATGATGATATTATAATGAGCCAAGATATGTTTGAGCCCGATATGACTTTTGTCATCATTCGAATTCTCCAACAAAAAGTAGACTTTAGAATCACACTACGACTATTAAGAGTACATATCTGTGAAAAAAATAAACGAGGGATTTGTATTGTACTGCTAGGTCTAAACTTCCCTTTCCAATGTAAGAAAAAAGCAAAACCATTTGAATAATCAAACATCTATGATAACATAGCGCTTCAAATGTAGCCTTTGCTACTCAAACATGAGCAATATAATACCTATTTCACAACATTTTTTACTTTATAAATATGTAAGTAGGTATTTAAATTAATTGTAATTAGATGCAGATCGTTTTTTTATTGTATATTTTATGTAAATCTGTGTTCTAATTGTAGTTTTACATTAAACAAAAAGTCGGGTGATAATTTCGTGTTATCTATAAATAAATGCATTAATTACCGATTTATTTTAGATTTTTTTTCGAAAACTGGTTTCCAGAGACGCGACATTAAAGTTAATTTAGAATAAAACGCCATAGCAGTATAGGTTTTGGTTTTAGTAGAATTTATACAAAACTGTGAGATAAATATTATAGAGCTTTTTAAGTTAATTCTTTACAGTTGATCGGCATTTTATTACATAAGCTAGTTGCATTATATACCAAGTGACTATTATGATATTAAAAAATGAATCAAGCAACGACGTAGGAACAAGTATGTAGTAATTAAACAAGTATCAAGAGAGGAATGTTTAACGTGAAGTTTTCGACCTCAAGGGTATCTGGGTCAAGTTGACTTAGGTATTAAACCTAAAACTTATGGACAATGTAATACGCGTACAAAGTCGTTGTGGTAAAAAAACGTGTGGGATTTACACGAAATAAAAATAAATACTGATTGGATAAGATTTCTTCTAAAATCCGACGTTATCGATTTAACTCGGCTCATTCTCGTATAGTTAAGGTCATAAAATGTAAACGAACTGTACTATTACGCCATACGTTCAAATTATCGAAATTTTAAAATAGTTTCCAACACCTGGATTATCGAAACATGGTAACAAATTGAAAATTATACATATCCTTGTACCATTAAGTATGTAAAGTAAAGTAGTAGACATAAGCTGGTTAGTGTTGCCGCTAACGACATTCAGATTCACAATGAGTACCAGAAGGAAGAAATTCCAATATCAAAAGTATTTTTATAAACACTACCTCTATAATTCTTCATCAAATTCTCTAAATTTGCAAAAGGCGAGTCTTCATTCAGATATTGTAGCTAGATTTAATATTTGAAATGAGATGAATTCGCAAAAACGTATTAGTTCCCAAGGAAATAACAAGACGGTGTTATAAAAGCGAGGTTAAGAAATATTGCATCTACATAACAATTAAATAAAGAACTGTTTTTGACATTACAAGGTTTGGAAATTAGCAGAGATGCTCAATGATTTTATTGTTCACTTAATAGTACCTTGTAGGGAGTCTTCTGTTAATTCAAACAGCGAACTAAGTGAAGATAGATAAATTTACGTTTAAATCAATATGTGTTAAGGAAAGTCGAAAGTATATTCGTAGGAATATCCAATCATTTAAAAATCACAACCAAACAAGTAAGATACACCAAAGCATTTTTTGTCTTATAAAACATCAAATAACTTCTCTATTTCTTCTCTCTGTGCAAAAATACCGTGTCAGTTGTGACATGGCACTCGGAATTTAAAATCATAGATTTGTATTCAGATTTCGTTTTACATTTCTAAGGTAAAATGTATCACTTTCGATTTTTACTTTTTACATTGCATAGTTACTCGTATATTTAGTGTTTATCCTTTTATAATGTTAAGAAAGTTTACTTCTAAAATAGTAAGGTTCTATTTTAAAATTAATTTCAGCATTAGTGTTAAAAGATATCTTTTGGACAAGGGCCGATCTAACAGAATTAGAAATTAATCGAAAACAATTAAATTTTAAAAGTTATAACTTGGAAATACATGTTTTACCTGTTTAAGGGGCGGACTAAGGTGTTATTTCACTAAGGTGTAACTTTAAAAGAGCGGAAGGAATTATTATTTTTGTTGTATTTGGTCCATTGGACCTCACCAATGGTCCCTTCTAAAGTCTTAAAGTCTTATACAATAATCCTGATTTAATATACAACAAATAGGATATAAAGGTTTAATTATAGGTAAAAGGTTAATAGCCTGTTGCTAATTTAACAAAAACATGTTGTTCTCACGAACAATGAAGGATATATACTAGTTGAATACTGCTGTGTCACGTACACTGAATTAGCGGGGTAAACTTTGAAAGAACTCTCGCGTGTAGTGTCCACCAAAAACACCACACACAATATTATCAGAGCAATTCGGTATCTATTACAAATATGCAAAAAAAAAGAACTTAGTACTACTACTTATAATTATCGCGTTTTTTCAAGTAATTGTGAGATTGGATTTCAAAGTATGTATTAATAATTAGACATCTCCAATATATTATTTTTATCGAAAAACATATACTTTTTTTGGTTTTCGAGTGAAGGAAATAAGAGCATTGACTAAACTAAAAATACGAAATTAAAATAGTACTTTGAGTCAATTATAAATGTTTCATTGACTTTTCAATTAGATCAAAAATTGAATATATTAATTAGTATGTACGGCCTCTAAGTACATAAATGTTTTGATCCATGTACTATGTCCTTGTTTAAAAGTGAATGTTTTGTCCTTAATAACTTTAACTTTGAAACCGAAATAGCAGCATACCACGAACTATTTAACAGATATAATGTGTACTATTAAATAAGTCTTATGTGTATAGGTATATAGTATAAGAAGACGTAAACGAGGTGTAGAAAATCTTCACGAAATTCAAGTGATATTCGATTTTATTTATGTCATTCGTCTAAATAGAATTGAAAGTGAATACTAAGACAGTTTTAACAATAAAACTAGATACTAAGTATTATGATGGGATTCATGAATGAATCAATATATATTCAACCCAGTTTTTGCTAAAGAAAATTGCAGTACTAATTTATTTCTGATTTATATATTCAAGACTTCGTTGCAAAGTAATAAAAAACTGTTACGTTTTAATTTTGCGTGAGCAGATTCGGGCGCCTTTTTGAGAGCAATCTCTTACAGGCAACGCTCACTATGTTAGAGTAAATCAGTAAATAATTTGTTATGGATAAAAATAACAAAGTCATTCGTAAGTTGAACTTTTTTGGTTATTACTATTCATTATGTACTATTTTTTTTAACAAATTAATTATTTACTATTGAAAAAAATTGGGAAATCATTTTCTTTGTTTTAATTTCAAAATTGATGTAGTATTATCCAACGATTTGTTTATTTATCAAAAGCTATCTTAAATAACATAATAATTTATAAGATATTGTTAATTAATGGTCGTGAATACATTACAATAAATAGTCATTGAAACGGAAGCAAATCGATCAATCAATTTAACGCTACAAATTTTTCGCTTTCGCGTTCATATCGAACAAAAATATAAACACGAAGGCATTTACCTTGACAGACGAGGCTGCTGTAGCTATGAAAAATACAATAAAATAATTAAGAGACCATTAAAATTATTAGTTTGAAATTGCATGAAATTAAAAACGGACTACAACTTTAACCAAATATTTATAGGTCTAGATCGTAAAATAAAACGATTTTAATGAGCTGTCTAAGGCCAGTAAGGACCTATTTGTTAATAGTGTAAATTCTATCATTGTAGTGTGTTTTCTATAATTCGTTGATTCTATTTTTAAAAATATGTTTTAAAATGTTCATAAAGATTTTACTATGTATACGAACTCACGCGTATTTGACACAAGTCACTGACACAAGAAATTGGCGCGCAATCCACACAGATTATATAAACTACTTACGAGCTACGAGCCGTTATATAAATGAATTAAATAAAAAAGTTATGTTTGGAAACGCGTGTTCGCGTTCCCTGCTTATGGCTGACTGTAGGTAAAGTTGGGCACAGATCATTTTTGTAGTTTGTACGACTGCGCCAAACGACTGGGAAATCGATGTCGTGACGCGCGTAGGGAACCTGTTGAGTTTCGCGGTTTTTTTGACAAATGTTTATTTTAATAATATATCTAAAGAAAAAAATATAAAGCATCTTTATCTAACCTGCCCAGGTGGGTATGGCAGTATGGCAGCATATTTTAATAAATTCCAGTTTAACCAGGAAAAAAATATACTATTTTTCGTGTGATTACGATCTATCAATATTGTGTATTAAGTATATCATTCACTTGATGAACTGTTTTATAATTCGAAGCAAACTAAATTTTCTACGATTTCTTGTTAATAGAACCTATGATTAAATTATTACTCTCTCACACTTTCTCTCTCACTAGAGCTTCCAATGTTTATGCAGGCCTAGTATGCGTGCCATTTTTTGTGAACATAAATCATTGTTATTTTTACTTTGTGACAAAATATTTTTCTGTGTTTATGAATGGTTTGACGTAATATGATGACAACTGTTTGCACGGGGTTTACCTGTTCCAACTTCCAAGTGTTAAATGTATGAATCATATTTGTTAACTCCGGTTAGAAAATTATTCAGATAATAAACACTGGTATTTCATATAAACCTACATATTTGTACAAACAAAACGGAGATCGCCAATGAATTTTTATGTATTTCTTAAACGTTAAAACACAATCCTTTGATTCAAGACGCTGAATTAATTAAACTAATTTGAGATTATTACATAAAAGCAACAAAATATTCATTGCGTGTACAAATCATAAGGGAAGTAGGTAACTCAATCATGTTAATATGAACTAATTGTTTCTTGCTGCTTCATTTATAATCGTTTAGGCAATGGCAAAAGTATCGCTACACTCAATGCATGATAGATATACACGGTCTACTAAACAACGAGTATTTTATTATACAGTAAAATAATAGTGTTATTAAGTGGCTCATTAAGCCAGCGTAAAAATAGAGAAAAATAAAGTAATTAGAATAATACGTCAAAAAAATTATATGAAATGTACTATATGTCAAACTCTTAGGTATAGAGATTCTTACAACCAACCCATAACAACGTTTTTCAACAAAAAAAGCTTATTACATAACATTATTAAGTAATTTATAAACTTACGCATATCTGTAGAAAGTCGTGATAGAAATCTAATTTTAACGTTTTCTTGAAAAAGGGTTGAAACGCTCAAGTACTCAAGAGAAACACTTTATTTACAAAAATGTAACACTATACAAAAATTTTAACTTAATGTAACTAAGATGTCGTGTAAGTATACATGTATAATTAATATCCGCTGTCCCAATAGGTATGTTGTTGGGGAAACCCTGGGATAATTATAAATAAAGACCAGCCTTATACCAGTTCTGTAACTTAAGGTTGTATGAACCTAATAAACAGTTGAATGAACTTTGATTAATGAAGAACATTATCCGTTTGTGACATGAGTAAAATTCATAACCAATATGTGAGTATCAGCTGAGTTGTATGTATAAAAATATATTATTGCATGAAATCTTTAAAAACTTAACAATTAAATGAGATCGAAGGTTCTATGGGTGTGACATTTTTGTAATGTTAATCTGATATGCGGTAAAAGTAAAGTCCCGTTATATTTCCTTAAAGGAAACGTGAGTTTTTCCTTATGATAGACGCGGTTTTTCCTATATTCAAACTTGTTGAAAAGGTAACTCATTTCTTACATTTGACATATCACTTTATTTGGATACCAACGCGGTAAATATTGATATAAAGATGACCCCAATAGTTCAGAAGATCATGTTTGACGTAACTATCCTGAAATTATGTCCCCGTGAAATAAATTATATCATTAACTATTTGTGATGTAGAAGTGCCCCAATAAAACGTATGAAATTACATCTCAACATCCCTTTTAGCTCCCACAAAGCCTTAAGCTTCTAAGATACCACTTGAGAACGAACGAGTCACATAAAGATCTCAAGCTTTAGATTTATATGTCCATTGAGTCCAAGAAAAGTTTTTTTTAAAGTATGTACTTATTACTGGTAGAGTAACATAATCGGTAATTTTACCACCTTATTCTATTAAAAAGTCTACTTTTTTTTATAAAATAGATGAAACTTTGTAGGTCAAACAGAACACTAAGATTTATTTATTCTGAATGAAATTTATCCTTAAGCATTTGAGCAGCTAACTAGACTGTGACATATTTAAGTGACCAGAAAGTTGTAAGTCATTGTCTATTGTTCTATTTCTAGAGTCTTTTATTATCGTCCCGGCTTATTACCCGTACACCAGGGATCAGAAACAGTTATAGACAAGAATAATTAAGAAGTAAATCCAATACAAAGCTAGACCATTCATAATATATATATGCCATTCTATGTATATATTCTAGAGGGAAGATTTCATTCGAATCGGATATCGAGAAATTCTTATTCTTTAATATTTGGAGTACTGACTATAAGCGCCAGTAATAAGAGTAAAAGCAAAGTATAAATTATATAATATATCTATAAAAACATTATTTACTAATTTCGCTTCCATTTCAATCGCTTTAATTTTGATATGTCACTTTCGTCTACCATAATTACTATTTAATGTCTTTGTAATATCGCTTGCAAATTACATGTCTTGTGAGTTATGTAGCGGACATAACTCATTTACAAGTTATGTATAAATTCTACAACTATGAGTTCATTATTGCATTTTAATAAATTAATATTCACTGTACTGTATAGTTCCGGATTTAAATCCGACCTAATAAAGAAGCTTTAGAATTCCACTGTATGTGGTACTCATTTGTGGGGCGATAGTGGACTAAATCAGCCTTAAAGATATAAGAGGGATATATTATCTTTTACTACTGATACAATTGAATAAAAAACATTGACATCTAAGTTCTACATACTTAATATTTAAAGAAAATTCTATCAGTTCTAGATCTACTACTACACTCTTTGTCACACTAAAGATGCGTGAAATATGCAACAGTGATCACATTAGTAAACAAATTTGTATATTTAACAAATTAATAGACACACGCTTAGCTGTTCAAATGGAGAAATTGCGTAAAACTGCATCAGCATGTGCAATAACAGACGTATCAATTACTGTCATGTAATTCAATATTTTGGGTCAAAGTATGTAAGTGAAATCGGATTATTTCATTCATATAATACAACAATAGTCTATATATATGAGTCTGCGTTTTATTATAATATATTTTAAATTATAAAACCAAATTATAAGTACAACGATTAAAATTTCAAGCGATTATATTAAAATTTTCGAAATTACCGATAGTTTAGCTACAGGTATCAATCCTAACAACTCCCCCGACACTCTCCATGATAAACGCGATGGAAGATGAAGAGAGACCCTACATCTCTAAGCAGCACCAAGGGATCAAGCCACTCGGAAAGTAGTTCACCGAGGATTCGAACCGCTATCAAATGGTTGTAAAATATAGATTTTTTGAAAATTTTGTACTAAGTATTGTTTGACACTGATATTTACCTGTTTAAGTATTCACGATACCTTAGCAACAACTGAAACTTATTAATTTATTTTAGGTATAACGTAATTAATTCGAAATAATTAACAATACAAATTTAAATTATATTTTTTTAACAGAATATTTAATTATTATTACATATATAGATTCGGCTTTACAAGACAGAAAAATAGTACCCTCGATGATTGATTTCATATGCTAATGAGAAATTAAAATATCAGTTAAACATGCAACGGTGTTTCAATATTCGTACCAGCTCGATTCCCACGTTTAATTACTACGTTACGAGAAATACAATTATGAACAAGGTTATAGGAAAACTAAATAAATATCCTCCATTCATTAAAACAATATTGTTGTTAGTCACATAATTGCATTTGTCGTTTTATTCATCTTAAAAGATCAATTTTATATAGTTTACAAAATCTAATTTTATTCTATTACCGAGCAGCGCATAACTAGCGGCAAGAACCGAATTGGATTTTTGATTTTGATTGATTGACAGAGATCTGCAATATACTAACAAAACATTTATAAATTGTCCCTGAAACGCGTTCGAATTGGAATTTTTTATGATAATCCAGTTATCCTATAGGTGTATGTACGATATATTGACATCACGCTGCCGAATTAAGCGGCTGAAACCTAACGGCACAGCTCTCGTATGTTACGATTATAAAGGCAAACAATTAAAATAATTTTACTCATGTTAAATTTATAAAACGAGTATAGTATATCACAGCATATCCTAATTAATTTTCGTTATTAATAATAAATCGAATAATAATTCGTAGTCAATCGATTCGATATAAAAAAAAATCAAATAAACTTAACTAACATAAAAGACACACACTTATACTAGAAATAATTTTGTGCGAAAAAAAGGCAGCCGGCTCAGTTTGTTGCAGACACACCCTAGGATTTAAAGTAAAATATAATACATAAATTTAACTTACTGTCTTTATTTTTCCCGTTCTTGGCTACAACAATAGCTCCATTCTTTTCCACGCACTGGCTGGTTGAAACCACTAGCTCCTTCATTATCAAAATTTAAAAAGTATATTTGACAAGAGAACTAAAATTCGCGCGCTTTTTGCCGTCACTTCAACGTGCACTTCCAATAGCAATGATTTATATTGGAGTTATGGTCAAGGTTACCGCGATGAAAACGAGCCGGCGGTTAAAACGAATGACAATAGAAAAAAAGATGTGTATCTGACCACCGACTGCCGAGAAGTGCGTGTATTTGTGTTACCCAGCATTTATATAGACACAATGCTGTGATTTACCAATTGTCTAATTATTTGGAGATTTCAAGTTAATAAAACTGTAATTAAAGGTCTGAAGATTTTTTTAACTTGAAATTATCTAATATTGCACAACATTTGTTACGATTACTTGTTACGTTTATCGTGAATACACGTTTGGGGGTATGGGGTCATTAGATTAAGAATATCTATTTTTTTCTAATAATAATTTAAGATAAATCTAAGTTATTTTCCAAGAGCGAATGTATGGGGGCTAGTTACAATCCTAGTTCACTGGTATAAATTCTCGTTACAGAGAACAGAAGTGCTAAAATTGCCATAGCGGTTTTTCTGTCGTCGAAAGAGAGGTTTGAAATTCTTTTTGGTATGCATAAAGCAGGACTCAATTAGGCAGGAGTCGAGCAAGATCAATGTTAATAATTATTTGCATAAAAATAATATTATTAATAAAAATTCATCATTCGAGTAAAATGTAAAAACAAAAGTTTTGATGAGAAACTTTTTATATTTTGTATTATTTATATACGCTCTGGTATTTATGGTATAATTTTATACATTTAAAAGAATTTTATAACCATTCGAAGACTTGACGCTCAGACGTTAGGATTAATACAATAACGTTACAGATAATAAGCATTTCAACAGACTGTTATAAAAATCCTTATATATAATATTGTAGTTTTAATTTTTGCTCTGCCTATCATAGTTTTGGTCGATTGATTGGACTGACGCTTTTTGTTTTCTTTATTTTTAATTGTATGTCAACTGACTGTTGGTGGTGTAATTTAAATAAATAAAATCAATATTTTATTACTATATGAAATTAATATTAAAAAATCATGATTTGCATAAGCAATTCGTAAAGTTAAAACATAGTTTGCGCTTTTTATTGTAATTATTATCAAATTAAATAATGTCATTTCAACGTGGAATAATTTGAGGTCTTGATTGTTTCACTTAAACAATTAAGCTATCACAAGTAATGTTGTATTGGTCCGCTTTATCTTAATTAAATTGATAAAAGATAAGGTAAAAAAATCAATAAGTATCCCATATAATCAATGATGTTGATTTTAAAATAAACATATTCATAATATACCAAAATAATATCAATAAATTTAGCGATATATATAGAACTTGTTTTCAAGGTTGCCACCAAAAGGGTGAAAAAGGTAGCTTGTTACTGTGACTTCGCTGTCCGTCCATCCGTTTAAACTGTTATTAGAAAGAAAATTTTATTGTCGATAACTATAATAACTTAAACATATAATTAAGAGAGCGGTAGGAGAACCTATCGTACGCGATTGTTCTTTTGCTTACTACGTGTAATATGATAAATGTGTTTTATTTGTGTGACGTCAATGACTAATCTACTTAATTGACTAAAAATTAATAAATATATGTATTTTGTGCGGAAACTACAAATATATATGATATTATTGCAATTTAATAACAATTTGATCCAATTTCGGTATTTTTAGGTATGTAGTTGAACGGGATATATGTATAACAGGATATATATATGTTTTGGTCTCTTATTAGAAACTGATGACTGACTAAGAATACAACATTTTGTGTCCTTCTATATATTCTTCAATTAATTTACTTGAAAACTGGAGTTCTAACAATCCTAAATGTAACCATGGTAACAAATACGACGCTATATTTAGTCCATGATTAATTATAACGTTCACTGTGTAAACTCTCTTTAGTAGTTTCGGTATCAATTCTTTTCTATCTAAAATAGACATATGGCTTAGGTTGCAACGAAATAAATTACAATAAATATTCGAATTTAGAGAGACAACTTATTAGTTTTATCAGTTGTCACGTTTTTAAAACAAGTTAAACAAGTATGATAGCAGATCGGTTTATAATCTCATTCAAATGTATGATTGAGAACGTGTTAAAGGTGTGTTTGTATTGGCAAAAAATTGGATTTGATTAATTGGGTCGGCAGTAAGAGTCCAATGGTCAATGTGATGTATGTTGCTTGAATTTAAAGACAACTCACAATTAGTGTCTCGTCCAATTGTAATCGTGAAAGGAATTTTCGTAAACTGTTTGGCAAGGGAGCAAAACACCTTTTTAAAGGAGTGATTGTTTTTTGTGGGTGAAGCCGAAAATAAAACATTCTGGGGCTCATGGGGATTCAAATTATTAAGTTTAAAAATGTTTCTATCGAGGTGAAAAACTAGAATACTTTTTATCACCTCAATTAGAAAAAAAGTACGTAACTTATTTAGTAGAAACATTATTATTTGAATGGTTCGCGCGTTTTTCCTGTTATACAAACTTTTTTACTTCATCACCTGGCGGAATATTTTTTTGACAGCCAGTAACTTTTTCAAAGTTAATGATCGACATTTTTGATGATTGAAAAATTTAACAATTTCAATTTAAAATTACTTTCATATCCCGCAAGAAACAAAATGCTTTATACCTCACTGTTTTCAGGGAACGTGGAATTCATTTTAATAAATATTACATATGTACAGTGTATAATAATTTAATCCACTACGTGTTAAAATTAGTCCAATATGCTGTCGAAAATATATTGTTAGTCTGTATAGACAAGTTTTTCAATAAACAGACGACAGGACTTAACTTTGGTTATAATATGACTTACACTTTCAGTTGTACTCTACCATAGATCCTTTTTTAGTTGTAAAAGGAATTGTGAGATCTTTTCTCGAACTAGGCGCCTAAGGGAAATAGACCTAGAGGAATGTAAAACCATTATCAGCTAATATGATTTTAAAATCAAGGTTTTTGTAATGTTAATTTCTTTTCAAATCAATACGAAGTCCTTGGTTGACAACTCACAAGTAATTACTTTCAGTTTGAGGAAATGTCGTGTTCGTAGAAATCAGCATATCCTGGTAAAACCGTTTATTTCTTTCGTTTAGGGCTTACGTTATTTGGCTTCATTTTATTTTATGTTTATAGCGTTGTCAAATCAGTGATATACCTATTCTTGAAGTACACATATGGCTTTAAATATGAAAGCATTCAAACATGTTAAATAAAACTGAATATTGATAATGTTATTTTCATAGAAAAGTATAATTAACGAATTCATATTTATTTCCCTCTTCAGAAATCTCATGTCTTCTTTTTTAGAGGCTGGCGGCATCTATAATTGAACTTATACGTAAACATTTTTCGTACACCATAATTTGTGGTTATTATCTTGTTTTTAAGTGTGATACTAGGAAATGACCAGTAGATATAAAAAAAATATATGTACTCGAATCTTTTTGCCAATTAGATCCGCCTACAAAAGTCTACGCTCATATTAGAAAAGGCTAAATTATTAGTTAGCTTTTCGTCGACTTAATTTAAGGAAGAATACTTTGAATCATCGGTGACGTGATGTCGGGTTTCTCTGCATGGTCTGCCGTGCATGGTATTTATTGTGGTCCTCCACAGTACAAATGTAGTGTACATTGAAATATATTCACGTAGATTTTTTACATGTGTCTGTTTTTTACTATAGGTACTTTCAAGGTGAAACATATAAACTCATGAGAGTGGGCCTATCCCTCATCCTTAAAGAACAATCGAATCGAAGCGTGTTCGCGAAAGGTATCATAAGACATTGAAATAAAATCTTGACCGAGATCTTTTGATTAGTGGTTACATAACGTTATGCTTTGGGGCGAGAGAGGTCATTATTATTGACTGATAACACGCTCTAATTTACATCGTAATCGGTATAGCTCTTTACAGGGCTGAACCAAACTGCGAATATTTTTCGACAGCGGCTCAAGGTTTTCCCTGTTTTGGGTTACAGACCTTCTGGATTTCCGATCTCATCATCTTATGAAGATGTCGTAATATCTCTTATCTTCCAATCTTTGAAAATATTTTTTCCATCAGTCGATTGAGTTTTTTTGTTTATTTTTATCGTTTATGGTAATAAAAGATATACTAATTCATAGTATCAAATTTAAATAACCAAATTTTATCCATATCACATTCAGAACTAAACTGGAAGTTTTAATAAATTGCTCTGATATGTTCTGATAAGACCTGGGTTATAAAAAATACATTAATAAATTTAATATTTAATTCGATAAACATACAACGACAAGTAAGATGAAAATATGAAAGCAGGTTTCCCAGCCAGGTAGACTTTAGGAAATTCATCAACAATCAAAAAATTACATGGTTGTAATTAGATTTATATTTTAAACCAGAAGACGGAAGTAAAAATTATAGAGATTTGTTACCATAAAAGAGCCTCCAAAAAGCTCCGCTTGAAATCGGTCATATTGCGGATTTAAGATTAAAATAAAGCCTTAAATTAAAGTTCGTTTTGTGTAATCGTCCTAGAGCATTTACTATGTTGCTTACACCATTAAGCTTACGGCTAATTAATACTGTTTAAATTTTATCATTGATAATGTATTATGGCATACTAAAGTAGTGTAAGACATCAGTCCTACAACATGGTGTTTCTGGCAGGTCTTTATGTAAATTTCAAAGTAATTCAGTTCCGTCTCTGCTCTATGGTTGTTTTATTCAAAACTCCTGACTAGATGATAAAAAATGCAATAAATTAAGATGCCGTTTGTGATAATATTTCTTTTTATTATTATAATTGGTATCCTAAATTATTACGCTGGCCTTTTAAACTAACTCTGTAAAATGTCCTTGAATTAATTTTGTAACTCAAAATCCGGTTGATTACCATGTTAGCACAATTTAAAAAAAGACAATGTTTCACGGAATTACAATATAAATTAAATTTGGATGTGAGGAAAAGCAATTTTATTGCCTGTATATCCAGACGTATAGTTACGAACATAATACAAATATTTAACGTATAACAAAATCATTCGGACTCACCTTGACACTGGCTTATTTAACGTTTACATTTTAAACTTTGTCAAACTCATAGTGGAAATAAATAGTCGTTCTTGCATGAGAATTATATTACCACTATTGCGGTATCATTTTCTATTTGTAGTTAATATTATACCCCAAACGCTTTTACTGGACTGTTCCAAAGGTCTATTCATCCCATGTCATCTACAGGACCTTTTTTAAGCTAAAATCAACAATTGATCTAAGATATACCTCTATCAAACCAATACTCCCAATGTGGAATTTTTTGTTCAAATTTTTAATTTAATTGATCGCCTATAAACGATTTTTCCATTTTTATAGCACCATCCTCTACATCGTTAGGACTGTTACATATACCTTGATTTTATTTAAATAAAATAAAATTGTTCAGAAGCTATGTCAGTTGCGCCAGGGCGTCCTGGCGCTCCCTTGTGATGGCCCTCTGTACCATCAGGGTACTTTACGGTTGCAGCAAACACAACAATATAGCCAAGTTCATATAAAACACGCATAGTCTTGTTTTTCACTGAGGACGTTTTATCTCCTGAATAAGAATTACTTTTGTATGGGACGATAAAAAAAGGCATTTTTTTAAACTTAAATAGTCCTTTAATATCGCTGTAACTAGATAATTTTTACAATAATGTCACTATATGCATTAATATTAGTGTAAAAATTCATGCTGATTTTGATTCATGCTGGATCAAAACCCAATTTATTTATCAATAGTATAGGTAATACGAAATATGGTCTCGCAGGCCTTGGCTTTGAAACAAAAATGTCATGAAACTAAAAACTTCGACCCTCACATTATGTCCGTGGTACCAGGTATACAGACTACAGTCAACAAATAGATACCAATAATATCTGATAAATTGATTGACATGTTATTCTAATGAGGTTGAAATTAAAATATTCTACAGCCATAAAGGGGCAACTTTACAAAATATTGAGTAATATGTTATTGCGTAATGTTTTTGTATTTAATAATAAAACTATTTATTTATCTTCCGCTGTTCTGTTATATGGGCTCATTATTTAAAATATATAAATGTATAATTACATTACACTTAATAAACTATGTATTTTTTCTATTATGGATTGATTAAATAAAAAACATATGTTCCGATACATATATGACTAGCAGTTGTACAACACTTATGGATACAAATAAATAATATCTATTCGATAAAAAAATTGTATTTACACTATAAAAAATCGTTATTTATAGTTGCCGATTATTCAAGATCGATCAAACGCGATGATAGACGATGTGAGTTCGCGAGTGAATGACATTACAAATTTGACAATGGAAGTAATTGAGATATTGATTGATTTAGATAGCAAGGGAGGTGCGTCAATTACATCACCAAAAACATTAACGTACTGAAAGAAGTGATTAATTGACTGATAACGTGTGTACATACAGAGGTACATGTTTTTATATTAAAAGACGGAGTAATTTGGAGCTTTATTAATTAAAAATATCAATTTAAGATGTTTCATTCCTAGTAGGGCTTCGGGTTTCCTGGTAACGTTTATGAGGAAAATTACTCCCGCCACGTAAAACTCGCAATGTTACTTATATTCTAAAACTGGATGAATTTGGTGTCGTGATTCGATAGGTCTTTACCCAAGCGATAGAGCGGCGTCGTTTATGGTCGGTGAATATGAGTGTGATAATTCTTAAAATTGTTATCGTTATTTAAACTAAATTTTATAGAAAAAAATTTAACGATCACGCAGTCGTGATCGTTAAAACATTACGACAAATCATGTAGAACGTTTTGGTCAAATTTTATCTCTAATTACTGTTGCTATGCCAAAACCAATAAATCCTCATCTAAGGAGGTCAGTGGGCAAAGATTTATTATCATCATATAAAACTTTGAAGGATCATAGAAAACTCTCAATTTGATTGTCTATTGATCTTGACGTGTACACAAAACGCAATTTAATATCGTTTGTTGATAAAATCTTACAAAATGTATTCAGATGATCCTTCATGTTCCGATTGTAAATTAGAAATTATAGAACGTGCTTGGACACAGTTACTAATAAATTGGGTATTTATTTATATTAATTTGTCAAGTACAAATTCCTTGATTATGTAAACTTTAGTTAATTAAAAGTTTATAAAACACTTTGTTCAATATTACGTAATTTATGCTTTACGCAGATGTAATAAGTCAATATGATAGCCTTTACTTGTAGGTTTATTCGCATTATCACTAGGCAAATTATCTGTATATATATACATAGCTAAACTTGGCTTACCCGCGGCTACTCTTTTCACATTGTATAAATGATGTTTAAATTGTATACACATCACAATTTTATTTAATATCTAACGAAACAACGACATATTAGCTCATTCACATGTTTGGATCACAGGCTAGACCTCATGAGTACTAATGTAAGATGCCGTCGTAGAGCAGCTAAGTATACCTAATAGAACTAACCTTATGGATTATTAAACGTACAATTGGTAAAAACATGTAGTGTTTATTTTATTAAAGCAAAGATTTTTCATTTCAGTTGAACAGATGCGTCTACCAGGCCAAAACAGTCACCCAACTAAACTGTCTATGTCTCGTAGACATCATAAATAAATACAAAAATGACATATGTACTGACGATTTTAATACAGCTTTTATAGGCACTGAAGGCTTGGAACCGTATATTGCATATAAATATCCTATATTACGACTAAGGTAAATTACCGTATGCTCTGTCTTATATAAGGAGTCAATGGAAAGAGAAACTTTTCCGTAGGTCGTTTTATAACAGTATGTAGTATCATCTGACTTGGCTAAGAGTAGGTTTATACATTTAAAAAGTAAATAGGACTTTGTCCTTATCCTTACCATATTAAAACTTCTATAAATATATAGGGATCTATACGAAGAGTCAGACTTACCAAAGAAGATATATATCATGACGTCAATACTTCTTTTCCACTGTTGCACTAACTCCCAGGGCCAGGTAGAGAGTGACATTTGCAAGGAGATGAGAGATGATGAACAGGAGTTAATACTAAAATTCTGTGAGGAGTTAAGCAAAATGGAAGTGACGGTTAATAATATAAATACAGCTATAAAAGGTATAATTCATATATGTAAAGATTGGAATCAATATCTTACATTCGTAGTTTCTACGATCATATATACTTAATGCCATAAAAAAGGACGGTTCTGAAATTAGTTTAATAAAAGAGCATTGGATTGTAATTGAAGCTGATAGATGTTAGTATGTAAGTAAAATGAGTTGGGCATTGTAAGAAATAGGTTTGTAAAGTCAAGAATAAATAAATAATTTTAAGAATTGAATTCGCATTGTCTATGACTAATGTCTTTACAGAAGCCTTTGAAACGAGAAATAGGAATGCGAAAGAGTCGAGTATTGAGACATCTAACTCTTCCATGCAAGTGATGATATCTCCACAAAAGAAACCAAGGCTTACCTTCAAGTCATCTATTACAGTTCTGCCTTCTGTAGTTACTGAAACATCTTTGTCAAGGTCAAAAAATATTTAACAATTTATTATTAGAGGTGTTTTTTTTTGGGGGGGAAAAGGGGGGGGAAAAAAGGGGGTTTTAAAACTTGTTTTAGTTTAGTATGGAATTTTATATTTTTGCTATGTTATGAAACGATGGCCATAAATTAACATAATTCGTGTTAATTTGTTTAATAGTACCCAATAAAATCAAAATAAAATTACGTCGATATTATAAAACAAGGACCAAAGTTTATAAAAGAAGAACTACTGCCACGGTTAAGAAGTTGTTTCCATGCAAAAAGATTTTTTCCCATTGTAACTAATATCGCAGTAATTTTGGTAACTATAATGACAATGTCAACATTTGAGATACAAATTTTTTCCAGATCCTCATTTGACGGAATATCTGATATTTCATGCTACCCGATGACGTACGGAAAGTTTGATGCTAACCAAATAGCGGTTTCTTCCGATTCTAAAGACACCGACTTATCGAAATATGAGCCCTTACAGAAACGAAGTAAGCAAAATTTGTAGGTTACTTATCACTTGAGTCCGAATGTAACCACTTTTGGTGTACATTATAATATTTAGTGTAGTCCTTTAATATCGTCCACGGTACAAAAACACGATATGAATAAAACAAGGAGTACTGAAGGAGAATTTCAGACTATTAAAAAACATCTCTTTTATAAGACGCGGGAAGGGACAGGGGCAAGGGTGGACGACGAGCCATAACTTAATAATATAGGAACTGCAAGTTGACCACACACCGTATCGCTGTTCAGAGCCTGTTTCGAGGAGAGAGAGGAGACAACGCACGCTATCGGAAGATTAGCGTGCGTTGCAATAAGAAATTTCATTCAAACAATACTGTACGGCTCGAGGCGATATAGTGATGGTCCCTTTCCGAGTTGAGATGTGTGCTGTGACCTTTAGCCGGACTTACTGGAAAACTATTTTATCTCCTCAACCAATCCCCGCGTCTTTCAATTATGTAATATTACATCTCTATCTCTCCAATGAGGTACGTCAGTACAAGTACTTGGGAACGTGGGTCAATAAAGAATGGAGTTCCGATCATAGATCAAAACTCGTATCAAAATTGCCCAGGGTTCGTTTAATAAATGAGGAATACTTTCATGTTGATGCTGTCGTCATCTGAACCTAAAGCTCCGGTTTTGAATCCTTTGCTGTTACATATGGCCGATAGTTCTTTACGGTTGTGAAGCATGGACTATAAAGGAGGCCACCCGGCGACGCCTAGAGGCATTCGAGATGTGGTGCTATCGTCGTATGCTCCGCATAAGTTGGATCCAAAAGTTCACTAACGAAAAAGTCCTTGAACGTATGGGAACTACCAGAAAACTGATGCAGCAAATCAAACAGCGTAAAGTCGGATACCTAGGTCACGTGTTGCGCCATGACCGATACCATCTGCTCCAATTTATAATGATGGGAAAAATCCAAGGTAAATGGAAAGTTGGCAGGCGGAAGAAATCATGGCTGCGTAACGTTAGGCAGTGGACGGGTATTAGAACTGCTGAGGAGCTGCTGCACCTGGCTCAAGATAAGATACGTTTCAAAAGTTTGAGAGCCGACCTCCAGTAAAGGAGAGGCACTCGAAGAAGAAGAAGATCTCTCCAATAGTGCTAACGCTATTATTGAAAGATAGAGATGAGTACCCTTCTTTAAACGGAACTTAAACTACTCATTTTAGGAATAAGTCAGGACAAGTTATAAATCGAAAGAAATTTGTGTTTATATCCATTAAATATTGTTTCCAAATGTGTTAGTTTCCTAAATACATCCATATAACCTATTTAATCAAGAAATATACAACTACGTAAGAAAATCGTTTGTAAATAGAATATTGGGATTCCGTTATTTTCCAGAATCGAAATGTCAAGAAGACTGTGCATGCACGAAATGTTTGACTTCAAGAACGTGTTGCGGCGATCCAGGCCATTCTATGGTTGAATGCGATCAGCCCTTGAAAAGAATCATGTCAGTTCTACTTTTAGTAACTTGTAATGCCTCTATCGTAGTTCGTTAGTTCGATAAACACAGTACTTTGTTAAACAAAGCGCGATTGAAAAAACTAAATATAGAAAAATAGTCTTATTACTGTATCTTCATTTTTCTTCTAGTTCTCTATGGTCAAAATGGAAAATATGTATTATAGTTTCAAGCGTTGTTGTATTATGTCTCGTGATTACTGTAAGTACGATACCACTATGGAAGATGAGTAAAAAACCGAAAGTTGTAAAATTAGCAGAGCACAGTAGGTAAGTTTTTATGATGTTCAAAACATTTTTGCGTTAAACACAATGGAAGAAACGCTTTTGTTGAATAATATATAGTATATATTACGATGACATGATATAACGAATATTAAGTAAATATACTTGAAATATATTTTTTTATATAATTTACGTTTATTAAGTTGCGCTCGCATGAAAACGTATTCACATAACAATAAAGATTCTAGAAGTCCTTCTGACTTTGAATTCACTGAGAAGCTTCTTAGGATTATAACTGATTTGCAAAATAATGATCATTATATGGCTTTTATTGATGATAAAATATTTAAGTTCCAATGTATGCAATAATTTATTTCAGAATTCAAATCCCGGACTGGATGTGGCATTGCAGTAATGGTTTTTGCAATAAAGTATTTCGTCCCTTTACCAATATAAGCATGTATACATCTATGAGCCGCTGCAAATTGCTATGTTCGGGACCTCAGCTATGGCCGCAACCTATTGGATATACATACTTCAGTAAAACGATTGTATCTTTAGCAACGAGTAAGCTGGAGTATAAATTTCAGTCCATACCTTCCGACTCAGTTAATCAATACTTAGCAGAAGCCTTTAAGCTGTTTTTAAAGGAATTAGCCAGATTAGAAAAGATTGATACTAAAGCACAAGAACCTCTTAAAGAACCAGTCAAAAAGATGATTATACAGTTGGATATTGAAAGTGACTCAGATCCGAGACTTAGAACGAATACAGACGAAGCATACATGGTCAAAGTTGATACTGTAAAACACCAGGTTTTTATTAAAATCAGCGCGGTTTCCTTCTGTGGAGTTCGACACGGCCTAGAAACTTTAAGTCAACTGATCTTACTGGATCAAAGCACCGGTACCCTTATAACACTATCTCATACAGTCGTAAAGGATGCCCCGAGTTATAAATACAGAGGCCTAATGATAGATACGGCAAGGAATTATATACCAGTCATTGATTTAATGAGAACATTGGATGGGATGGCAATGTGCAAACTTAATACTTTTCATTGGAGAATTTCAGATGTTACAAGTTTTCCTTTACAGTTGTTAAAAACTCCCGAACTATTCGAGTATGGAGGCTATGATAGAAGTATGGTTTACACGAGGGACGATGTCAAAGCGGTAGTGAAAAGAGCTGGTATTCGCGGTATAAGAGTTTTAATAGAAGTGGCTTTACCGGGACCAGTTGGGCGACCCTGGTCTTGGTTGTCCGATACAAGTTGTCCTAGTAAATCGGAAAACTTTACATGTAATAATCTTCTATGTCTAAGATTGCTGATGAGAGAATCGGTTTTTGATATTGTTCAAAATATTTTCTCTGAAATTCTTGAATTGACGCAGGTAGATGATATTTTTCATTTAAGTGATGGGATATTTTCTATGATACGTTGCAATAATTTAATTGAAGACAGAGATGGATATCTAGATAAAGCATTGTTTCGTTTAAGAATGGCAAATAAAGGATTCTTGCCGAAGCTACCGATTATTTGGTATTCACCACATTTGTCACGAGATTTCGAGGCTAAGGTTTGGGACAGGTTGGGAGTCCAATTCTTAGATTGGACTCAAAATCCTTCTGAGTTTTATTTGAGCCAATTCAAAGTGATACATTCCACGAAATGGGATTTATCCTGTGAAATGGAAAAGCAACGATGTACAAGATATAGGTGAGATAATAGAAGTTCAAATTGATAAGTATTTATTGCTAAGAAGATCTGTCTACTTTATAAAAATTCTAAAAACGATTTACTTAAAACATTTATGTTAAAACAAACCTGTATAGAAATAATGATGTATGTATGCTTATATGATTTTTACATATTTTTAGAACTTGGCAAGAAATGTACTCATGGAAATCTTGGAGAAATATTGAAGTATTCACCATAGAAGGTGGTGAGGCTGTTTTGTGGACCGATATAGTTGATAGTGGTACATATTTTGCCTAGTACAATTTTATTTTAAACCTAGATGTACTCGCGTACATACATCGTATAAAATATATGTTTGGTTTGTTGAACTTGCTAATCTCCGAAATTAATGGTATGATTAGACACATTGAGGTTATATAACATCTCGCTACTATCAAAACGCTCAAATAATTGATAAAAAATATTATAAAAACTGTTTTGTTTTCCATTTTGAGTACTTCAAGTGCGTATGCTACTTAAAATTCGGAATGTACGACAACATAAACGTGCTATTTAAAATTAATTACATTTCCCAAAAATACTAAGTTAACATTTGTAATATTTAATTACAGTAAAATTATCCTAAATAGCATTTGATATTAATATTTTAGGAGATATTGTGCTTTTAAAATAGTTCCGCAAAAAATAATAGTCAACTAAAAACTGCCAGTAATATAAAGTGGTTCAGATGTGATTGTATATAAATTCAGTTCAATCATTACAATTTTTTTGATTCACATTTTAAGTGGTAAAAAGAGCAAAACGTCCATTATTAAAATACATTTTATTTATATAAATAATAATCAAACAAAGGTGGAGGCCAGGCCGTGAATAAGCGAGAATAAGTGTCATATCTATGTATTAAAACGTGTTACCATAAAAAAATATTATCTAAACGTTATTGATAATACTTGTACTAATAAAACAATGATCATAAATCTTTTCGTTTCTAATCTCAGGACATTTGACCTCTGCGTGTAGACCACGTGAATGAAGATTTATCATATATTTTATTACCAGGTGTCAGGAACGACTACTGAATAACAAAAGCCATGGCTATAAATGTAGATGTAGGAGAAAGAACCCTAAAGTCAACACGAGTTTACTCGACCAGGTCAAAGCCTATAACACTGTAGGGCCTTAAGACAAAGAAATAGACGACCCTTAATCATAATCATTCTTATGATAAGTGATCGCTATAATACGGCTTGAATAGAAATCGCAATTTGATGGTTAAGTTAGAATTCAAAGTTCGGCATTTATCAGTTGTATAAAAACAATTACGCACGAATTAACTCTAAACCTGTTAAGTCGAAATATAAATAGTTCAGTGCAATAATGAATATTAAATCTATTACATTACCGCTTAATTAGTGCGTGTCTCATTGTTACATATCGTGTGTTAATTACTCTTTAATCGGTTGTCAAGTAATGCTAAACTGCAAGCCAATTTGAGTAAATATGTTGCTATTGCTACATTTGAACGCTATTAGCAGTGCCCTTAACGCACGCAATTAATGCAAGATAACGTGCTTACACTTTCTAGTCAAAAAATGACTTGATAGTTTTATCGAATTCCAATAAAAAGACGGAATATTTGGAAGTATGACGTAAATACTTACTCCACGTATTACTTGGCGGCTGGTAGCAATATTTGTTCTCATTTTCTATTGAAAGTGGCTCGCTAAATGTCTTTAATCGACCTACAATACAGCGATTTACGTCTTGTATTGTAATATACTTGACCTGTGACATATTAGCCTGGAATTTATGAAGCTGTATAAATGCAAATTAAGACAGTGTGTCTAATTAAATATCTTAGATTTACTATCATGATTAGGGTGAACAATGTTCAATTACATTGGGGCTGTATGGGATTATTTAGATAAATAAGTTTTTACTTTTCGAAGATTGGAAGTTTGCGACCTTATCTTTTTACTAAGTAAACATACAAATTCTATGGCGAATATGAATTGTAATGTCAATATGAATTGTATGGCATTAACTGCCATTATATTTAGTTTTTTGGATACGGAACTAGTGTAAGTACGTATTACTGATTACTTACTTCGCTGTCCCTCTGTCAGTCCGTCAGGAAGTTTCAAATTTTAAATGATTTTACAATAATATATCGGAATTTATATTTCCGATATAAAAAAATATACTAATTCCAATCAAAATATATGATTTTCTTTACTGTTTTTGTCCAATTATGGTCGCTTTATTCCAGTCATTTGTTTATGTTCATCTCTAAAGTGTATCATGATACAAATATTACCTATTTCTAGTCCTATATTTGAACCCCGATTGCGTACGAATCTATTTTCTCTCTATTTTATTTAAGCCTATTTTATAAGCCTCTATTTTATTTGAGCCTATTTCATGCTTATTTGAATATACCTAACTTTTTGTTACAAAATACTAGTTATAATTTGAAACTTGCTTTAAATAATAAATGTATAATTTATAGGTAACCTAGACGGGCATCTGTGGCCACGAGCGGCGGCTGTGGCGGAAAGGTTGTGGTCAGATATGGTTGCAAACTCTAGCGCAACAAAATTTGTCTATCTGAGACTTGATACACACCGGTAAGTTAAGCAACAAATATAATTTCATACCATAACAATTGCTCTATAAATTAGAACAATCACCAAAAAGTACGCAGTTCCTATTTCATATTCCTATTTCAAATATACCTTATTTTTCGGCTTCCATCTTTAACTACTTTATAAGCTATTTAGGATCTATCTATGTACAACACAGTGATTAAAAAAAAGGACGAATGGACATCTTAAAATATTGGGGTCACGATTAATGTAGTATCCCTATGATATAGTGGTCGAATTTTTGTTCATTAAAAAAATCTAAAAGCCGAGTCATTAACCGGAATTAAAAAATTAAGTAATGTAAACACACAAAAAATGTTTGCGTGACACTCTGCGGATAACCTCCGAAAATCTTATACTGATGTAACTGAGAATTAATTTTAAGTGACAGCTTAATTACTTTTCAAAATGACGGATGCTCGGGGATGATAAAACTTTACATAAACAGTGTCTAACATAGCGTCTTTCACTACCTAAAATGTGCCATTTACAAAATAGGTTTTTTTATTTTATACATAACAAATTTTGGACGATTTTCTCAATTTGTCGTGTATGATTTTGGCGGTGGGAGGTCATGCTTCCTGTGAGGGCGTCAGAGGGAGCATGACCTTCGGACCGCAGCTGCCAAAGGGCCTGAAGAAGAAATAACAGAGAATATAAATTATTACCATTAGTTTAACTAATTAGAGTTATAACCGTATAGTGACGGTTATTGAAATTTACGATATGTTTCAAAATATTTCAGGTGGCGAATGCTACTTCGTGGTGTGAAAGTAAAACCAATATGGCCGGCTTGGTGTAGCTTCAATCCTGGTGTATGTTTAGAAAGCATTCCTTAATAAATAACCTAAAAAAAGTCTTATTTATTTATTTTTCATAATCATCTAATTACTATTAAAACAGGATCTTATCCTAATGCAATAGTTAGTTGCTTAAAACTAATAACGTGACCCTTGCGAATTCACTCAAAGAACACGAGAAGATGTCCACTCTCTCGTGAACCCCGTTTAATATATGTATAGGCCTAGAGAGAGGCGTCTTAGCGAGCAATTTTGTTTCTGTAAATTAACCGTACGCGAATCTTTACCTATATGTTAACTATCAATATAAGAGAATAGACCGAAGAGTGGGATAGGCTATAATTTACAACAAAAAATACACGATTTTATTGACAAAAATGCCTAATGTCTATATTTGACACAATACTTTTGATTAAGAACATTATAATTGACGAATAATTCAGGAAACAATTACTAGATGTTTATATTCGATCTTAAATGTTGGTTTTACAATGTGTTCGCAATACCTCTATATTATCACAATAGGCGTAACCAAAATCATTTAATTTCCTGCAACATTATTCACAATCACTGGTACGATAAAAATCACAACTAGCAAGTATATTATATACGCCATTATGAATGCGAAGATAGTCATTTTTTAGCGTCGTTTATATCCAATGAATTTTCGTCTTAGTAGGCATTTATACATAAAATAACATAGTAAACACATAATGATTTTGCTACAGGCGCGAAAAAATTTTACAGCTGACGCGTGACATTTCATAAACGAAGGAGGTTCAATTAAAAGAATAGTTTTAGGCTTGTAATGATTTCATTCATAATAAATATAGTAAGTGTTGTTTAGCTATCTTTGTATACCTTGAAGTTTCTCAACACGGAATAACTGTATGCTAAAATAACAATCAAACTTAAACATATTTTCACTCTCAGAATAATCAGATTTAATTTTATTCTTACTTTATATCACTTCACAAAAAGTTACAACTCAAACTTGTATTATAGAAAACTACGCGTGCAATTTGTAAAAAAATAATAACAAGAAAAACCGACAAAAACGATAAGAATCGATTACAACCTTAATTACAGGCAAATCAAATATGCCAAGGTATTCAAAAAAACTTAACAGGAATGAAAATGTTTCGATGCGCTACGTAAATTCATAAATAGAATGGAAAAATCCAACTAAACGGTCTCATTAATATTAATTATACCAGTTTAGTGAAACCAAATGTATAATTAGTTTAAAAACGATTTGTTTCTTGCAATATTGCTTGATTGATGGATTAATGTTATCGTTGAATACTACTTTTTAATCTCATGCTCGGATTGCTTGTTTAGCTCTTTCGTTCTGCCGTCTGTTCTTCTCAAAATTTATGTGTGAGTTAGGGTCACCAAATGTAATATTCACAGGTTCGATTCCTGGCAAGGGAACTTGATTTTTCTTAAACATTTCACTGATAGGGATTTTTTTTTGTAACGGGCTTTCGCTGAGTTGACAGAAAATATGGCTGTATGTATCTTTAGAATTAATCTCTTGTCTATACTTATAACAAAACTTATTACAGTTTCGGCACATTCTTAGTAAGTATAAATATTACAAAGTAGTAAAGTAAGTAATTTACCCATTACAGTTTAAATAACTCTTTCTGGCGCTAACCTCCGCTTTTCTGTTATATTTTTATTGATATATTAATTTTTCCAAACTCTCATTTATTCCCTATATTTTTGTTTTGATTTTTAAATTTATTACTGTTAATCGGTAAAGTGTGCTATTAGTTAGTAGATTTTTAAAGATTTTAATCAAGTAATGTGTAATTGTAAATACCTGTTAGTGAACCTTTATAATAGCGCCTGCTGTAAAACGATTACGTGACAATGATTTTTGTGGATTCTACCTACAAAAATTATTCAAATATAAAACTTAATTTAAAAAAAAAAGTATAAAATAGTATAAAGTTTTTTTTTTCAGTTCAAATCGGTCTTACAGTTTCAAAGATTAAACATAAGAACAGATAAACCAAATTTATCTTCTTACAATCCCCTGACTCGTTTTTTAGCATTTTTTCTTCAGTGTCCGGAATTTTCACATCAACAATTTAATTTTAAGCATAATATCACCAATTTTATCAAATAATGCCTTTATGTATTAAATATAAACATTGGCCCTCACAGTGATAACATGCTTCATAAAAAGGGGTATTTCGGGAGAAATAAAACCAGTTATTATGTGTAATTATTTACAAACATTAATCATTTATTAAGACAAAATATCACCTTCTATTTTAATATAGCGAAGGCACAATATAACTTGTACATCAATTATTAAATCAGGACCGTTTTTAATAGACCTCGAACAACATGTGCTCATGCGAAAGGTTGTTCTGCGTTCTCTCAGACCAATAAAACCCAATTTTAACCAAAATACTGAATTAAGATCCATCTGTATTAATATTTTGGGGTTTATTATTATAATATTTATATTATTTAACGCTTTCTGAATATAAATTTATGAAATAGAATGTTTGTTTCATGCCAATTTCACATTCACATTTCCATTGGATTCGCGTATTTTGCAATTACTGTTATCATCATACAATTACAATTCAAAGGGTTTGTTTTAGAATAGTTTTATTTATGAAATAGCCTAACACTGCTTGTATTTTTAATAAAGTTGCTTTAACTGTATTATAACCTGAGCGAGGTCTTAAAAACTTTTAACACTTCACAAAACCCTAATAGACTAATATACAGTATATCGCACAGCGGTCGAAGAGAGAACATCCCGAGCATGCTCCGGTGTCGCGGCGAAACGTACGTCGAGTGGTTGTGGTTTTTTTCGCGGAGTATTGCTTACATATTGGTCTATTAGGGTTTTGTACTATGGACTTCAGCAAGCCTGATTCTATTAATTATACTTTTAACACTGGTCTAGAATATAATTTGTGAATTTATTTATTAAATTGTACGTCAATACAGGTTTGGATGTTTTACAAAAGCGGCGCTAAAAATAATTATTTAGCAGATTCAAAAAATATCCCTGAATTATTTAGATTAAAAATGAATATTTATATGTACTTATTTTCACACAATCTACACTGATGGAACAAAAGAATTGCACAATAATACTGGATCGAATTGCTGGCAATTTGACATTAAATGGTAACATTATATAGTTATTATTATAATTAGTATATAAAACTTCTTTTAACAAAAATGTTTTTTAGACGCAGTTCAATATTTTGTTCGATAAATCGTCATATAAATATGTCATTCGTTTGAATTAATTCAGCCTCTTCAATCGATTTTGCGAAACAAAATTATAAAGACTCGGAAATTCTACGTTAAAAATTAGTCTATTTCATGTTTTCTACATCACACTAAAAACTCAGGATCGAAATATGGCGTTTCTATTGTACTACAAATATGATCATTAAAATGCATTACATTAAAAGCGAAGACTAGTTATGTACATGATATCTAGTCGTTGAATTATCAAGAATTACGTACTTTATAACGTATAAACAATTTTGTTAAATTTACTCTTAAAATACAATACTTAAAATAATTAAAAATTACTGGTTTGGAAAAGAGGACATTCAAATAAAACATCTTTCAAAGATATAACGTGATATTACAGTTCTTTTATAACTCGTACTTCATTATTCAAATAATGTAAAAAGTTCGCGTAAAATCCCTTAAAACGATTTATTTATATAGAAGTTATTTCTTAAAAATGCAACGACTTCTAATTATATACGAATGGAAAGGTTTAGCACCTTTGGGAACACAATTTAGGCACACTTCAAGGCTAGTACTGGTATTCTCATAGTTATATGACTATAGATATCTCAATAGGTGATTTCTATATCTAAGTCCGTTGCACTACAGCAGAATGTGGATGATTGTGCGTTTTATGTTGGCACACATATAATAAGCCAACTCTATATGACACAACTATATCGAACGGCCACTAAGCATTAACATTAACGACCGCACTCAATCGAAGATCATTAAAGTTTTGGTTAAAATAGGACTTTAAAAGGGTAGTTTACTCTCCGTCCTAAATCAGTTGTTTTTACAGACACAATACATTTAATGGTCTTCTATGTGTACGGTTTTAAAAATATTAAAATTAGTTACAGAAGCACACGGTTCGCGAACCGAATAAATATTTATAAGCGTTAATCATAATCAACTATTTAAACTAGATGCGATTAACTTAATTACACTTTGGTAATAATTACCTATGATTTTAAAAACTATAATTAAAGTGAGACTGTCCATTAGAATAACCGATTCCAAAATATAACAGTCCGTTGCCTAGTTTAACGATCGGTTATTAAAACAACGTTAAATCAGACAATTCGATAAAATTATATATTTACAAAGTATTGTGTATAACTGCACCTGAAATTTATATAACTAATCACTTTTATAATTTTAATACGATTAAGTATCTTGGCTTAATGTAACATCATTTGTCGTAGACAAATGAAGACTTTATAATTTTTTATACAATTATGGAATTTATTTGATCGATAAATTATGTGTTACATTCAAAAGCATAACGATTTCTCACCCCATTAGTCTAGGAATAGCCTCGTACAGTTGTCATATATCATTAAAAATATAAGTATCAAAAAATTAAAAATGAATACAGAAATTGTAAGTGAAATAGTATAACGGGAATTATAATCAGATCAATCTTAAGACTTTAAGGTTTACTCAAACTTATTAGATATTATAATATATCGTTAATTGTATGTAAACAAACCTTCAAGTCAATCATAGCTGATTAAACTTCCATAAATAAAATTATTCTTCCCGTCACGTTAACGCAAATTGAACATGAATTGAATTAATCACAGGTTATACTAATTGTGTAATAACGGAGTTTTTAGCAGCCGGTTAAAATCACCTTGACTAATGAGGTAAGAAAGCGAGTTAAGGATAATTCTAACAATAAATAATTAAAACTATGAAGTGATTTAGAGTCGCACCATCAAGTAGATGAGGGGGAACAGGATTAACGAGGGTCTGATGGAATGTCCACCTCCAGGTAAGTAGACTGTAACAAGTAAATACTTATATAACATATAAATGTATACACATTACTTATTTTGAAAAGTAATTCTTCTGTGTCATGCGTTTTAAGGGTAATGCAGTTCTTTTCAACAAATCGCGAGAAGAAAAATCGTAGTTCTGGATTAAATTTTTTTATATATATAACGCTAAACATTGTTAAAGTTATGGTCCATCTGTCCTTTTTGCTTTCGGCAGGCAAATAAACGTAAAGCCAACATAAATCAAATATAATCAAAAGAATCAAAAAGCTTTCCTTACCTGAAGCTGGTCTGATGTACTGCGCTTGCGCTTCTAAAAATTAAAAAAAAAAAAAAAATAAAAAACAATAAAAGTGTAGGTTATATAGAAAAACCATAAGAAAAAAATCAACCCGTGTTTAAGGTAAACCATAAAAATGAAAAAGCGGAATATTGTGCTTTAGTGCCAAGAGAATAGAACACAAATTACAAACTCACCAATATCAACAATGGTCGGGCTGGTATGTTCGCTCCAACTCTTGTTATTCTTCACTTTGAGTGTGGCCTCATATTTCCCGGCGTCGATTTCAGCATCCTCCAAAGAGTAGATCATCTCATACTCGTGATGTCTACGATCGGGGAGGGGCACACTGACAGTTCTCCATTCTCCTTCCTGTAAATGGTGTGTATATTTAAGTTATAATAGCGGCACACTAGAATCTAGAAAATTATCACGCGGACGGATCTTAGATATTCAACTGTATATCCTAAAGCTCTGTCTAAACTAGCAAACTGTGGAAACATATATGGAAAAGCCACACACAAGGACACAGCCGTAAAATAAAGACATAAATAAATGTACTTGTACATTCTATAAGAATTTCAATCCGAGTTTGATTACTGTAAATTCGAATAATGTCCGGATATTAAATAGAATAACATAATCAGTATACTACCTAAAATATAAATTTAGAATATATATAATTTCTGTGTATCTGTAATTGGTACCGAAACTGGTATTTTTCAATTATTATTATTTTCACGAATCGGTTTTTGTGAAACCGCATTGCCAAAAACTGAAGGCGGTTATAAAACACGAATTTATTACATTATTCTTATAACTCTTTTAAGCTAAGATTTTTAACACCACTAAGGGTTGCAGTGTTTAGCACTTACCCCGTTCAAATCCCTAAGTTGCAGTTCGATTTCTTCTAATGGCTGGTGAGAGTGGATGGTCCAGGTAAGTCTTGGTCCGTCATTGCTGAACCCTTCCACCACCGGGCTCTGAACGAGATCGATGGACCTATTGTGCTTGCCGTTCTGGTTTTCCGCCTGGAAGGAATAGCTGTTTATTTAGTTCCGAATATTAAGAGCATATGCAGTAACGTAGGTTTTATGTTATTTAAATTAATATTTCACCATCTCAAACAATTTTCAAATTCATAATATCATTTGCTTTTATCACTTTGGTAGGCTTTTAGCCGGATACTCTGACATTCTTTTCAGGACAGTAAGGACTAGGTTAATTTTAAATGAGACAATTTTTCTTTTATCAAATACATTATGATATTTGATTGATCTGCAAATGAATGAATATAAAAACAATTATAATAATCATTTGTATAAAATATGTTCATAGTGAATCACTTATCTGCTGTATTGTATTCTATTTTATTTTATTATTGCCACATACGCCAAAATGTAAAAACAATTCACAGTCAGATGAAATTCTATAGCGAAATAATAGAATTTTTAAATGATGTATTTTTTTTTAGAATGTTTATTTAAGGAGTAAATTCAGAAAACCTTAAGTGTATGTAACGTGGTAAGAGTTATATACCACGTTACAAAACTAGGTAAATGAAGCTCTCATTACTCACTTCACAAGTAAAACCACTTACTTCACAAGTAAAATTACCGAAGTCTTGGTCAGATGTGGGCACCACTGTCAAGTTGGAGTGCTGGCCTTCTGTGCTAATGATGTACTGGCTTGAGGAGTCACTGACTGGTCTGCCATCTTTGTACCAGCGGATGTGAGAACTGAAATATGTATATGAAAACAACTTTGTTATAACGACACTAGGTGAGTTTGAAAATGTAAGAGCATAAATGCACAATGAAGTAAGCCTTTTTACCTTTTGAAAGAATTTTTAAGTGTATCTATAAAATATTATAATTGATATTAAAACGTATACTTTTAAAAAATATTTTTGTTGATAAAACTTATCGTCTTTTCAACATTTTGAGGATATTTTTGCAACCCTAATATTTATGTTTCTGAAAAAAAATTCCTCGACAATGGTGTGCTTATGTGATAAATATTTCGTCACCCAGCAGACAGCCAAATATGATATTCATTCAATATAGTAAAAATATGTGTGTGACAAACTTTATTAAAATTATCTAAGGTTAGGCTCTAAATGTGAACAAAGTGAAAAAGTGAAATCTTATCCTCATTTCAGAATATTAATATTTTAATAATCATTACACTAGAAAATTGTTTTTATTTTGTTCAATATCCAATAACACTAGTAAAGTTTTACTTACGCTGGCTCATCATGGATGGAGCATTGAAGAACAGCTTCGACGTTGATATCAGAGTTGATGACGGTCCTGTGTACGTGGACTCTAGGTTTGCCTAAAAGAAATAAACAATAGAGCTATGGTAGCATATTAGCAAAACAATACATTGAGACAATTTCAGGATCTATATCATATACTTTAAAAGGTGAATTACGATTATTTGAAACTTTAGTAAATTTAAGGTGTTTTTACTCAACTTCCCAAACCAATAATTGGGAGTCAAACATTGTAATCAATTTGTCCACAAAGAGGTGGCACGTGCGATGTCATACGTAAAAGTCATGCTTTGCTAATATCATAAGATCCAATTTAATCAAATTTACGTGCTATGTAACGTTTTTATTATTAGAATGCTCACGTAAAACATTGACGGTAAGCTCAGCTTGCGCGTGAGCAAGATTGTTGAACACGTAGCAGTAATATTTTCCCGAGCTTTCGTGCTTTACGTCACGTAGGAGCACACTGTTCGCTGTAAATTCTCCGTCCTTTTCTGATAGTCGTTGGTTCTGGTTCTGTAACAATATTAAAAAATGAATAATTGAGACAGCAGCAAGTACTAAGTTATAGGAAGTATGTAAATCCAAGATTTACTGGCACGCTTTTTAAATGCATACTTTTTGTATTATTAAATTAATTGCTATTTTACTAAAAACTTAAATATAAAAACCCCGCGTTAATTAACAGACTATAACGAAGACTCTGAGATGAGCGAGTTCAAGGAAACAAACAAGGTAGTATCATATTTGAGTATTTCTCAGAGTCTATCGTATTTATTTATTTACATTACGCGGCTTATAGCAGCGGAGTTTCATTGATAGTTCAAATAAATCAAGCAGGCAGACGTTATCTAACCCTGTCAATTTGTTACGTACTATGATTCAATAAAAATATTTGTAATAATATTATTAACAGAAGAGTTTTAGTGATTGGCATTGGTAGGCGTGAATTTCACATACATTTTTGTGTCGAATAGTCCATTTACCAAGTTAGGCAAAATTATGCCAGCTGTAAAACTAACTCTATACGCCTCAAGCTCTAATCACATAATTTTAATCTATATAAATCATAGTGGAATTAATTAACATCTATATATGAAAGAAACTTAAATATTATTGTAATTATTTGCAACCATTCGCATATCCAAATGTATTTGTGGCTTAACATTGCAACACAATGAACGTGGGCGGTTATCTTGCGTTCAAGATGTACTCATTCATTATTGAATTCGCATTTACATAAATGTTGCGTATAAGTACCGAAGATTTGTGGCTTTCGCTTGTAACATTTAAATGAAAAGGAATTTCCGACGTCATCCATCCTGAGGATGCTGCGGTGTCGGGGCGAAACGTAGGTCGAGTTGTTGTGGGTTATTTCGCGGAGTATTCCTCGTATATTGGTCTCTTAGAATTTCCGACGTTATATGTTTTTTATTTAACCGGCTTTCGTGATGTAGGTAAATCGTACGTAGTTTAGATTCTTTAGATTACCTTGCTTAATATAAATGAAACAATTATTATTACTACGTGTTATATAATTTATTTGACATAATTATACACTTTAGGTTAGCATAAATATCTTTTGTAAATTGTATTAAGTATTAAAATACACTGAGAATTTTCAATGAAATAGATATTTATTTAATTCATTCATATTTACGTCAATAGATATCTGGAGTTGTGTGATTTGGACTCAGCTTCCGCGTTCAACGTGTCATATCAAACATGTTAGTGTCAATGTCTATTTGTTTGTATTACACAATAGTATATGCACTTTATATACAACGAAGTTCTTTCAACCTTTCTTTCGTTCTTTCATCAAAATTTTAATGTGCTAAAATTGTCGCTGTAATAAATTCTCACGAAAAATTATAATATTTTGCTCTCCAATGGACTAAGAAAATAAACCTATAGGCATAACATGCCTTTATCAGATCAGATAAGCATCATTGCCATAACCTTGATCTTCGCTATAATAATTATCTATAATTAAAAAATAGTAAATAATTATTTAATCTATAACTTAGGTTAGACCAAAAAATTTAAACGAGCACTTACCCCATCAATACCACCCCAAGACCAGAGAATCTGAGGAGGAGGAGAGCCAGAAACCTCACAAGTGAGGAGGAGATCCTGCCCTTCTCTCACGATGCCGTTGTCTGAGGCGTAGAAGCCTGAAATTGACAATTTGAAATTAGAACCTTCCCTGGGATAGGAAGTTCGATTCGTGGTTCCTGGATTTTTTAAATTTCCTGCTTCTTTTCTTTCGGGCTCCACGAGTTCCTCCATAAAGAACGAGTCGTGGCTCCCAGTTTCGAATCTTAAAATTCCTTAGAAGAGAAGAAATAAAGAGAAGATATAAGATTTTATTAGAAACTTACGAATAATTTTAGCCGACTCCAGGATAGAGATGTGGTGTTCAATAGAGAGAGGGTTTGCCTGAAGGATCTCACACCTGTAGACACCGCTGTCCTCAAATTGTATATCTTTTATGAGGAGGTCTGTAGAGTTCGCCGCTCTGTAATAAAAAGAACATATACATTTAAATAAAGAATTCTCTTAACCAATTTATTAAATAATAATAATATACTATAATAAAAAATTATTCCGATTTTGAAAAAAAATAATACAAAGAAATACTGATTACGTTTAAGGTGTAAGTTCTTGGATTTGTTCTGTTGAAGATTTTCTATTTTTAAATGTGGATCTATTTTAATAGCTAATACATACATGAAGAATCTCTTTTGTCCTGATATAGTCTGCAGATCCTGTTCCGTCGGCTTCATGGTGCCGATAAAGAATTTAGCATTGTTTCTAGTCCACTGTACAACCACACCATCTGAAATGGATTATTCATAAAACATTATAGAAAATCTTTTCACGCATAATCACTGAAACCAATTTGAATGCCATGAGTATGTGAAAAAAAATATTTTTCATCGTATTTTACATTTGAATGAATGTATTAATTATAGAATGCTCTGTTTTTCTAACAATTGTATACATATCGCAATTCAAAACTTTTTGTTACCGATTCAAATTATGAATTCTATACGCTCACCGGAACTTCTGTTTTGGCGCCACCGGAAACGTCAGCGGTGTGAGTGTGATTTCGATTATTACGTAACCATTATGATAGAAATCTATATATATAAAAATGAAACCCGTTTCGGTTGTCAGGCATCACGTGTGAATGGCTGAACCATTTTCGATAATTCTTTTTTTTAAATGTTTGTGGAAGTCCAAGGATGGTTCTTTCGGAAAAAAATATTAAGAAAATCTTTCAGGAATATTAAAAAATATACATTTAATATTGCATTAAAAAACGCGCAGAACGAATGTCAACGTCATGAGGGAGTGAGAGGGAGCCGTGGCTTATTTCTATCTCTTTCCCTCTTATAATACGAAATAAGATAGGTCAACTATACAATATAAAATAGTGCATCAAAGCTACGCTAAGGCGATAGAAGTTCGCGTAGAAAGTATATAATAATTTAAATTTCTAGAAACGTTATATCTAAAGAGCAAAATGAACATCGCAACTAAGCGGATGTTTTAATATTAATAAACAAAAAATATGCACATATAACTTGCCAAAAATCACGGAAGAATGAACAAAATAAAAATACTTTTATAAGGAACTTACTGGCTGGCTCAACTTTGCACTCCAATCTGACAGTTTTCCCAATAATTACACTGTAATTTGTCGCTTGAGTGACGATAACTGCATCTTCCACGTCTTCATCAGCATCGTTACCTAAATAAAAACACGTCAAATAAGAAAACATCCAGTCACAAAACTCACTATTTCATCTACCTAATATATAAAATTCTCGTGTCACGGGGTTCCAACTTGAACTCCTCCGAAACAGCTTAACCGATTCTCATGAAACTTTGTCAGCGTATTGAATAGGTCTGAGAATCGGCCAACATCTATTTTTCATCCCCCTAAATGTTAAGGTCCACCCCTTAATTTTTATTTTTATTTTTGAGACAAAAATTTTAGTTTCAATTTTTTTATGATACAACACACAAAAATACATACAATCCTAAATTTTCACCCTTCTACGAACAACCCTTATTTTTTATTAATTGAAAATTGAAATCACATGTATGGCAAAACAACGTTTGCCGGATCAGCTAGTATGATTATATAAATACCTCCATCAGCATCATTTTGCGCTTCGTCATCGCTTGCTTCGTCTGCCAGGACATCATCATAGTTGATGTCTTCAACCTCTCGGCTGTACATGGAGTGCCGCGCTTCTGTAAAAAACAAACAATAAATTAACAATTAAGACGATTTGGTAATTCTACTTTTTCTGTCATGTGACCTCAAAATTGAAATCAATTCTGTGGTACCAATCTCTACACTAAATTTGTCTAAAACTATTGCTGAAATCATACGATGATTTCGGCAATACTTCCTTATGAATTTATTTCAATTTTCATGCCTTGTGTGTACTTTATATCCGTTACAAGAAGAGTATGTATGTACATCCCATTCCAACCCTATTCAAAATATATCCATTTTAATATTCAATTACATAAATTCGATTTTGCAATTGTATAGTTTACGTTTCCTAAGACATTCTTTTTTGATATTTATCAATTCTTAAAAATGAGCCGTAATATAAGAATCGCACAAAATCCTCTCTTTAAACTATTAAATTTATCATTATTAACTGCCATTGTACAGTTGATTCACATGTTTACTAAGCAACCGTTTGACTCAATGATAATTTACATAAAACATTATCTCCGTAAATAGAAGTCGTATAATGGATAGCTTGCTTTGGACAAATACCGATATTTGGAGCAAGTAATAAAATTTTACGAATGAATATTTTTACATTGTCGTAAATTGTTTATAAGGTATTAGTATAAAAAATACATTATAAAGTTCGCTTTACAAGTGAACATTGGAATCGACTCCCAGCGGAGGTCTTCCCTACGAGATACGACCTAAAGTTCTTCAAAAAGAGAGCCTTCTCCTTCCTTAAGGGCCGGCAGAGCAACCATTTTTTATGGGCTGGGCGGCTGTTCCTACTTAGGCCACCCGAAAGCTCGTTGCCCCCTTTTTTCATATTTTATGAAAAAAAATATTATTTGAATACAAAACGGGCTAACGCTATATCGAGGAATGCAATTCATATACCTTTTATTACCTACCATCTATTTATTACGTATGACTAAGTGAATGGTGTAGTGTTGTCCATAGTATGCAATAAAAATAACCATTAAATATTACAAGTAAAGGAAGGAAAAAACAATGTAAATAAATATTATTTGCTATAGAAACCCGCTACATCTTATGAATAAAGCCAAACTGAAATATAGTGATAGACTTTAAGTCGCTATTCTATCGAATAGCTTTCCTTTTATGAACGTTAACTAGACAGGCATACAACCTTTGACTTTCCCATAGAGGAACTATGAAAAGTCAACATATTCGCAAATATGTCTTTTTATTAAATTGTCCGTAATTTCTTTTGAGTGAGCTGCTAGAACTTAATAATAGAATATTATATTGTATACGTAAAATGTGCATTAAGTATTTATTCCAACGTTATTTTATTATTTTAATTGTAAATAACAAAACGTCTAAACTCTCAAGTTTGTATGAATGTGGGAATCGGAAATGTTTGACTTAATTATTACCACTTCTATATCTCTTAAGTAGCTGACCAAAGAAGGTGTTTCTCAATTAGATTTTGGGCTGCTTATGCCCATGTTAACATAGCCATATCTGGAGAATTATAATTCTACTTAAAAAATATGTGATTTCTATGACCGAATTGTATTTTTGTTTAAGGTATAATTTCCTAATGACTTACAATTGTAGGGTAATGAAAGCCTTTTGTCCAACAACAATTAAAGAGTATTAGTGATTTTATAAGCAACGTCTGTCGTCATTTTGTCTGTATGTATATTTATGAGTGAATGCTCTACTCTCTAGTGTGAATACTAATTAGATGATATTATGGGGAACGAGGAAAGACTGCGTGTCGGTTTGATGGACGTGTCTGGAATTGGAATGTAATGGTTGCGCCGCAAGTGATGCTATACGAAAAAAATATAACATTTTACACATTAGTACGATATTGTTCACAGAACTTCGATCAACTAATAAAAATTATCTGTTATCTATGCTTATCTATAAGCCATAATTGCAGGTACTTAGCTTATGATTAATCATCTCGTATAAAATATGTTGTAACAAAATGAAGTTATAGATAAATATTATGACTAAGTGTTGTGAGGTAATACAAATGTTCCCTCAAAGGTATAATTAAATTGTACCATAACTTAAACAATTCACTTTCTTAGAAAGTGTAAAATAAATAAAATAATTCGATATTCATCTCAAATATCCTATTAAATTTAACTATAACTTATAAAAAACAGAATGAATATGTTTTTAAATATATCTTCACTTTTTAGGGAGTCTAAAAATTTTTTTTTATAGATTATATTGAATTGATTCAGATTTTTGTCCTTCTTAGTTTATTTTAAACGTCACTAGAAAAGCCAATGCTATAGTTTAATCTAGCATCGCATTCACTGGAAACAAGCATAGTCTTAACTGATGTCAGTTCAAAGGATTTCGGTGTCGGCTTAGCACTAACTGTGTTTATTAATAAGGAATACATTCCTATCATGAACGGATTTCTATGACTTAACACTTTTAGCGATGCGTCAAGAGTTATTTGTAAATATATTTTTTTGCACTATTCGTGAAAATATAAAGTAAAATTAAATTATTACTCTACCGCGCAAATGCGTCAAAACACATAACAAGCAATTATGAATGGTCATTAGGCAGTAGGAAGTGGCGAGCGAATACAGGGCAAATCTATTAACTATAATTAAACAGACGTCTCTATCACTATATTGGTACTAGGTCATTCAGGATTAACCCTCAACTTATAGGTTAAAAAATTTGCAGACAACTATTGTTTTTTTTATTTTTCAATTGATTTTAATAAGAATTATTAAATTTTATTTAATATAAGTTAAGGTAACTTATATTAATTTCTTTATAAATAAATTACTATTGATATTTTATATGATACTAGCTGATCCGGCAAACGTTGTTTTGCCATACATGTGATTTCAATTTTCTATAAATAAATAAAAAATAAGGGTTGATCGTAGAAGGGTGAAAATTTAGGATTGTATTTTTGTATGTTGTATCCATAAAACAATAGAAACTACAAATTTTGTTTAAAAAACATAAAAAATAGGGTTGGAATACCCTTAACATTAAGGGGGATGAAAAATAGGTGTTGGCTGATTCTCAGACCTATTCAATACGCTCACAAAGTTCATGAGAATCGCTCAAGTCGTTTCGGAGGAGTTCAAGAACGCCGTGACACGAGAATTTTATATATTAGATAATAGGTACATATTGTTAAATTGACAACAATAACTATATGAGAAGTACAACTGGCTTCTTCTCACTGACAATCTGATATTTGTAGTAAATAAATCCGTAATTTCTCCCTGAAATATTCTTTGAATAACAATGATATAGACACATCTCAAACACAAGCAAAGAAAATGTCAAAAGTTAGTAACAATAGCGGACAAAAATGCGTATGGGCGTGATGGAATGCGGGAAAGGGTTACTTTTAAAGAAGATTTATGATTTGGTCAAAGTATGATTTATTTTGTATGTATTACAATCAATTGAATATTTAGCCTTGAGTTCTGTTTAATCGAAAGCGGGGCAACAATAATGAGTTTGGTTTGCTTAGATATCAAATTTCAGCTTAATGATTTTTTTATGAGTCATAGACTAGAGCGCCGCAGGTTTAGGCAAGTAATGGCGAATTGTAGCAGATTCTAAAAACTAATCATATGTATCCAAACAATTGACAAATTGAAAGCCTAGTAAAATCATATTGGTATCAGCTATTAATTACAATTGTTTAAATTTTCTCTCATTTTAATATTGTTTTGTACTGTTGTGTATTAATTTGTATGGAGTTGGTTTCTTGTTGCTCTTCTGTGAGGTTGTCAACACTTGTAATTGTTATGTTTACCAGTAAAAATACATGTATATAATATAAAATATGTATTTGTAAGCATAATGTTTGTGTTGCATAATAAATAAATAAATATTGGTAAATAAAAGGTGACTTTTATACATTGTACTCCAAATCTAAGATGTCGCTGAAATACCTACATTATTATGAAACTTTCAATCGCCATACGCACACACGAATGCTTCCCTCACACAAGCCTTGGTTAACCCTTTTGACATATATACAAAACATTACGCATCGCAACAGGTGTCATACATTTCCTCACATTAATGTTATTTCTAACAAAACACACGCGTTCTTGACCCGAATGAGTATTACTGAAATCTGTATGTTTGTTTAACCTACGCTTTAACTTTGTAATGCTTCGAGTGTTTCGGTTAACAAGCAATTCTCGATCTACGCGGCAAAGGATTTTACGTACAATTAGAATGTCTAAAGAAATGATGATGTCGGGTAACCAGCATGACCTCATAGTCATTAATAATAAATAGTGTCACTCTCTTTAAAATGTATAAAGGCGATTTCCAATTTTAGAAACCATCTCATTTCATTTGTATATAAATAAAATTTTAGAGGACCTCCACGTAAGAGAAGTGTGGGTAGACCACAAAAGCGTGGGGCTGATGAGGTTATTCAAATAACTAGCATACAATGGACGAAAAAAGCACAGGAAAAATCCAAATAGAGATTTCTGGGCGTTAGAAAACATCCTAATTTGAACTGTAAATATTTGCTAAGTTTAAAATAGTAAAAAAATTAAATTATTTTAAATTACATAATATATTTAAAAATGCATAATTTTGTAATAGTATCCTATTAATTTAGTATAGCACAAGTTTTATTTTGTATAAAAATATAAAATAAATTTAAGTTACATTAAAACCTATTATGGTAGCCTCTATGGAAAAACAAACCGTAATTAAAACGTAGAGTCCTATGGCTTCAGATTACGCTTAAACGAAGTGCTGCTATCTCATAAATTCTAGTTTGCCCATAAATGTCCATTATCATGAATAGGTCGGCATAATTTAATAACACCCCTGACCTAGTTTGTACAATATAGGTCACATTTCCATTTACCTAAAATGGTAAGATTTATTATTCGCTTTCTACACATTTTTGTCACTGCTTATATAAAATATCGAATGCATTCTTAATATAAATAAGACACAGTAAAAGCAATTCAGTTATGCAACTTGATACGGTTACCCACTATTTAAATATAAATACTGTTGAAGATTCAATTGTTATTCCTAAAAAAATGTTTTGGAGAAGTTTTTTGATATGTAAATATAAAAAATTCAGTATATAAAGACAAAACCAACTACTGTATGAACAGGCTCGCTGGAATACACTGGAATATTTCTTAAAATACTCCCGAGTCTTATTTCACGTTATTATAAGCTAGACGAAATTTCAATTAAATATAAGTCTTATTACAATACGAGAGAGTTCAATTCTACTGCCATTTTAGAGGCATACACAAAACGAATAAGTAGTCCCCCATACAAGCTGTAATTCCTTTCATAAGAGGACAATATAACGCCAATCGAGTTTAAGCCTTACATCTTCTGACATAGAATCTGAATTCTAATATCAAAATAAGCATTTGAAAACTGGATCTCTTTAGATCATCTGCTCTCCTGGTACATTTTGCCCTTTACAGGTGACGTCATGTTGCAGGAAATCAAAAGGCGTTGTTTTTTTAACGTGCTCTTTTTTTTCTCTTTAAAATTATTTCTTAAAATTTCATACAAGAATTAAATTCCTAAGATTTATCTTCTGCGCCCAGCTTTCTTATTATTGAAAAAAAATGTTAATAATTAAAATTGTTGGACGAGGAATAGGTATAAAATTATTTACTTTACAACTTCGTATAAGGAAGTAATTATGAATTATTCACCTGTAGATTCTTTAAACACATAATCTATAGTGATTGATGGCCATCGAACCAATAATAAAATATTTGTCTTAAATCTCTTTTAAGTAACAGATGGCTATTTTATAGTCCTCCTTGTTAGGCGATGATAATTATAGATTTTATTACTCACCTTCACTCCTTAAACAAATTTATGTACTTTTTATTATCAATCAAATAATTGCGGGAAGTATAAATACACTTTTATTATTGGGTCTGTTTATTTTAAATAGGTTAATGTGTAACAGTTCAAAACCCTAATAGGCCAATATGTAAGCAATACTCCGCGAAAAAATCCACAACCACTCGACGTACGGTTTAGCCCCGACAGGACATCGACATCCTCAAGAAGTTGCCATTTCGAAGTGGCAACATATTGGTCTATTAGGGTTTTGTACTATGGACTTCCGCTGGGTAACGCCTGATTCTATTAATTATGAGTAACAGTTAAATTTTTCATCATATACTAAATTGCCTATTGATAAATGCAAAACTTCACAGATAGTTCGATATAATCATTTTATTTATTACCAAGATTGACACCCGTAAGTGCTAAGAGATTAAATTCCTACAATTATCGCTGATAGTAACCGTTAAAATCGTTATTCAACAAGTGTGACCATCATAAAATTAAACCCTGTAATAAAAAGGCAGTGAAGGATGAATAATCCATTACAATTATTGTTCCATAGACTATACAAGGTCACCCCGCTGTGCTATGACGTCAACCACATAGCGTTGCTCCTACCCTGTTACGTAATTGTCTAGACTTTCCCTAGCATAAATTAGATCAGTGTGTCGCCTCTATTTTCATTTTCACAAAATAAGTTTCCAAAAGTCTTTCCTTTTAAAAGAGGATTGTATATTGTTATATTATAAATCCTTGATAAACTTTTGTGAATGCGAATGTTGTGTATACAAATCAAAAGACTTCAATTTCCAAACGCTTCCCACTTTATATATAGTTATATCACATTCTAGTCTATGTAGTTTAAGTCGAATAAATGTCGGGCGTGCGTTTTTAACTGAATATTACTCGCCTAACAAAAGATTATATTTGGCAAAATCGACGAAGTTAAGAAATATGCAAAAGGGTATTCAAATATACAATGTATAAAAGCATATAATTTATGCCGTTTTATTTTTATCATCCAACATTAAAACCTCTTCACCTCGCTAATAAAAGTAGGTTAAGTGCCATTTTTGCAATAAGGTTTATGTCAGATGAAAAGCCTTCTAAATTAATCATGGCCTGCTTAGCATTAAAGTGCTTTAAATGAATTTATATATAACAAGTCTGAAATGAAACTATTACTTCAGTATTATTTCTGTTACAGCTTTACATGCTGCTATAAGAAGCTTTAAAAAGACACTGTGTTGCGTTTGATATAAATCAATTTGCAAGGCTATCTTGATTACCTCGATGAGGACAAAAAATATTTCTAATAAAGATTAATTCTAGCATCCATACAGATGACGCATGACTTCACAAGTCACGATTACTCATGACCTACAGCACTGTGTGAAACGCATTTATAATGAAAATTAACCCTCATTAAGGCCTTATTTAAGAAGAGGACATTTCTACGAATTTCATAAGTTTAAAATGATAACGACGACAAGTTTCTTACAACAGGTAACCCAGAAAAGGCAGAATTCATGAAAATTCATAACAACAGTTCAAAAGTTCATGCTTAAAATCATAATTTATAATCCGACTGCAACGGTTAAAATAACAAAATAATAATAATCATAAATATTGCAACGAACAACATCTTATGAAGAACCTGTGGCAAATTTGTCTGATTACATGTCTGTTATTCTGTTGAGAATTATCAATTTACGTTGTAATTGATCTAATATGACAGAGAAAGAAAAATTAATGCTTGTTTGTTTAAATGCTGGTGGTCTACATAACAATATGGAGACAGGATGTCATTCTCAATCGAGAAGCCATTTTATTTGCTAAATATCTAATCATTTGCAATTGTGATTGAATAACGATGGGATACGCATATAAATTACTTATTAACACATTGATTACAATTTTCTGGTGGTTTTCTGAGACAAGAGTAAGTAACTATAAAGACTTTTATTACTATGTTATTAATATAGCTATATCAAAGGTTTATTAACACACGGTTATTACCGACTGTCATTACACTGACTTATTACATTCTACTTCTGTCATTATCGGTAATTAAAAGTATTGGCGCAAAAATCACTGCCCCAGATATGTGCTAGTCAATTGTCAAAGTCAATATTTATTTATATCACCCCTAAGATTAAATACAGTACAGTGGCACTTGATGCACTTTTATTCAAACAGTTAAGTTTAATACCTCGCGTGACTGGACGCATTCCTTAATCTCAAGTTATAAGCAACATCAATTTTTGAGTAGGTAATGTTCACGCTTGTCTATGGTCGAGAATTCGATGACAGATGTTATAAAAAAGTGAAAAATGAGTCAACAGGTACATTATTTACAAATAATAATTATCGCATTGGGTTCTATACAAAATAAATTTTTCTTCATTTTTCTTCTCAAATTGTGAATGTAAAATTCATTAAAATTAACCGTCATTACGTAATTTTTAATTTCTTTACATATTATTTACGGCCGTCCAAGTTGACAACTTTCACTCAGGCTAATAATACTGTATTATATGTTTCTTATTGCTCGCTTTCGCCTATTACTTCTACTAAACCGTTGTACAGTCATTGAAGTGCATTTGCTCAGCTTTTCAATTGCCTCTCATCATCACGCGTGACTCAGTGCGTCATATACTTGTTAAGGATAAAGGAATCTCATGATTAGAGATTTCGTATCGCCCTCCATTTTGAGAGAGAAACCCATGAGACAGCGTATAGCTGGTACGATGAGGGTTCCACAGTTAATTCGGAATCTTTGGAATCGGAAAAGATTTCATTTGCATAAACGATCGTAAAATTAATCTGGCATTATGTATCAAGTAGTACAATTACTAGTGAGTAATTAAATCATATATAACATAAGAAAATATTATCGAAAAAGATCCAACAAAATAATATCATTAAAACTGTTTTAAATGAAAGGAAAGAATCAATTAGTGACGTAAATACGACATAATTAGCACAAGGACTTTCTTCAATAAAATTCTTAAATTGTAATCTTATTTGGTATATCTCTCATCGAATCGGTGTCCTCATGAAACTGTCCGTCAGAGTCACTTGAACGAATAATAAGAGCAGTTTATTACACTATTAATATCACATATTTTAAGGAACAAATTAATGTTATAAGACTGAAGAGTTCGTTTGTTATAATGAATATTCATTGGTTTATTTCAACGAACTTGAATAAATAAAAAAACCTGTTTTAGACCTTTTTAATCAAAGAAGCTTTATCTCTAAATATAGTGAAGATGGATGACGACTTAAATTAAATAACTAAATATTACATATTTTGATTGAATTATTGTTTTTCCATAGACTGCGAAATTTTGAATTGTTATTGCATATGTTATCCTTTATACAACTTTCTCGCTCATATTTACAGTTACGAAGCTTTCTTCTACCAATTAATAACATAATTATAACAATTCTTGAGCAATAAAGTTTAATTGTTGTTTTAATGTTCAAGGAATAAAAATTCCATCAAATATACCTTAACATACACATATAGTGTGTAGTAGGAATACTACATTAAAATAAGAGAGAGAGAATTTATGTCTCGTAATTCCATACATTTAAAAAATTAACATTCAAATATTTGTGACGGGGCAATGCACTAAATAAATGACTCATATATACAAGATAATAATAAACGTAACTGACGACGGATTTTACAGCATTAAACTACGTAAAACATACAAAAACCTTCTGAGCCGTAAAAATATTCAACGAAATTTTATTTTACAAGAACGCGTAGTTCTTGTCAAACTTATGTTACTAGGTACTGTCGCAATAGCAGCAAACAGTATTAGTATACACTTCATGAACCAATATTATTTAATATTGTCGATCGCTTAGCGTGATAATGAACAATGGTTTGTACTAACCTCACAATGGATCGATATACATTTATTTAAATGTTTAAAACACCTCGTAGGTACAAGGAGAATTCTAAGCGGTTTAAATTGAATCCGGCTTTAATTTTATACTGATAAAATAATTGCGTATATTCAAATAAACAAAACCCATTCAAGACTTGTTGTATATCGTTAATTCACAAATTAATGACGCCTATGCAATTTTCGAGAATTAAAAGTATTAATAATACAACCGTCCTAATATTGGCCGTGGTATACACAGACGAAATGTCTTTTTTGACTGAAAAACCGATGTATGTAATGCAGCGCATGTTAAATGCGTATTCTATTATATTTATTAAATTATAATATAAAAAAAAAAAAAAAAATTGTGTTCAGAGCAAAAAGAATTGTAGCTATGAACATAATTTAAAGAGTTGCCTTATTTAACAAAAGAACTCAGACTATTTTTTATTTATAAATTTACTTTTTAAATACCAATTTTGAGTTGGAGATTCGCACAAAAAAAATCCTATGTTAAGGGATTTCGTTCTTATATACAGATAAAGAACATTCGGAATTCCTCGCCACTTTTATTTTAAACGCAATGACACACTTCCTAATTGGTTAAAAGCCTCTGATATGGTATCTCGTTTGTTTGTTGAGGATATAAAATATTTTTATGGTCTTTATCGAGATAAGATTCGTGTTGTGTAATGCTCTGAGAAATATGCTCCAATAAGGTTGTATTTTGAAGTGTATGTATATAAATTAAATAATAAAGTTTTTTTTTGTTGATGATTTTTGACTATACAAATTTTAATAACGTTTACTAACTGTATATATTGTATCTTATTTTGGAGAATTAACTGAAAAAACGTTTGCAGTAGTCTAGGCAAAGACTCGTTTGCCAAAAACGAATTAGATTTGATATATGGTAGTCTTACTTAATGCAAGTTTCATGTTTTAAAAATCCTCGGTAGACGGTGAAAATTATTTCATGAATGAAAAATATTCTAAGTCTATGAATGGGTTATATAAGGCTTCATTTACTGACTACGGTTCATTGGACAAAAGCCCTGTGCCAATTCAAGAAAACTGGTTGTATCCCTATAGTGATGCGCCTTGACTGGACGTTGGAGTGTCGATATCGATGAAAAAATCAAAGCGAGTTTAAATAATTGCATTATTCCCACAATGCACAATAACTGTTCAATAATGATTGTTTATACCACCTAATGAATTAAATTGAACTTAATTGAATTTCGAATTAATAATTAGTGATTCTTGGTGGCTCAATATTTATGTCTGGATCTCAGCGATGTTATAATTGACAGTAACAATTACCAAGAAAGACTATCGACAAAAACACACCACTAATCTAGAATGCGGTGCAGTAAGTCCCTTTGAATGAAATCTACAGACGCATCGCCCATCCCTTTCAGACCTTTACCTTTATTATTACAAGAATAGAGACAGCAAGCGACAACAGATTATAAAGCTGTAAACCGAGATTAAAAACAATCCTTTTTTGGCTTTTCGTTTGAAGTTTATCTTTTGGTCGTGTTTTTAAAATCCTTTCGTGCGTGGGCTTAATTTGCTACCATTTGGTTGATGTCTTTTTATAAGCTCACAGAAGACTGTAATGAAAATAAAATTACACTTTTATGTAAGAAAATAGATGTTAAGCATTTACTTTAACGTAATTACAGTTTAAGTTTCGCAAATGAGAAAAGAGTAAGTTTATTACACCCTTCCATATATTTAAAGAGTGTTACCAGTTTGAGCAAGGAGTATTTATCTCTTTTTCTTAAATTGTATGATTATTATTAATACAGAACGAAAATTTTCTTCTGTAATATAATTATAATGATTTGGGTAGGGCTCTTATGTCACGACGCGCAAAAGGGCTATTGTAAGCAAAACCGTGGGTCGAAATTTGTATTATTTTTATGAATTCCTCTTCAATTGTGCAGACATGTTAATTATTTTACGATGATAAATGTGCCTTTATGTGGTTTAACTTAGCCTTGACCGGAGTGTAAAAATTAATTGAATAACATGTGCACAGCATACGCCGCCATATTAGTAATGGTAAAGAATAATAAATGTGCTGGCAATACCGATTTTTTAATAAATTTATAGTCTGTTGTTTATAGTGTAAGAGTAGACTCAACTACAAACTTTTAAACATTTAAATTTATATTTGAATAATTTGAAATAACAAATTTGAAGTATCGAAATGTGATACTTTTTTGTTTTAATATGAAGGAATTAAAATGAGTGGAACGTAGTTAATATCTGATATAATAACTACAACTTGAAGTTATTTTTTTAACCATTACAAAATCACATTATTTATTTATTTTGTCAACGTTTCCAAAGAATGTAATAAAATTGCGTTAAATAAATGGTATTACGGGATCAAAGTCGCAAATAGGTCAATACGAACCTACAACGATGCCAATGTTTGGCTGGTTATAAATAATGGCGAACGTTTAACAATTTTTGTTTTTTTTCAGTGTTGCATGTGAATTATTCTCAGAAATATAGGTCAAAGCTTGCCAGTTTACGTAATAATGACGCAGTATAATGCGATAAACCTATAAATATTTTTTTGCCATCATCGCGTAAACACACTGAGTTTTATTAGTATAACAAGTCTGAAACGACGCAGGTTTCAAAATCCAATAGAAAATTATTACAAACAAACTCAACTTCTGGGAAATATCTAAAAAATCTAATCCAGCAATGGAATGTGAATTGAGATATTTATGTTATTATATGTAGTATTTATCGCTGTTTGTGGTAAATATAAGTCATAAATTAATCTTGCGTAAGGCATTTTCTGATTGTAATAAAAAGGAACTTGTTATATAGTTACCATAGACGTATCAGATTCTTTAATCATTTGTGTCTGTTCTTGTCACTTCTTTTCACCACAGATTATATTAAAATATCCATTCGTGCACAATCGAGAATTCAACATTCGACCTCATGGTGAGAAACATCTATGCCAATCTGTCTGGTGGCACTGCTAGATTTCAATACGTTTTTTGATTTGGACTATACTTACTACTACTACTACTTAGACAATTTAGACATTTTAAGTAGTTTCTTTAATTTAACCTTTCAAATATCATCATTATTCTTCGATTGACCTAACGTATGATTAAGTAAATGATTGACTGAATACAAGCGTTATATTATAAAGAGATAAAGAAAAGTTCCTTTAAAGAGATAAATACTTACATAATTTTTTTTTCACATAATATATACATAGCCTTTGTTAAGTCCCAAACAAATCCAAAGGTGCGTAAACACCAGTGAATATTATTTAGCGAAATGCTACGAACTCGTATCGGAGGTTATAAGCGTTCGCGCACGGTCAACGAACTCAATATGGCGTTAAAATAGAATGAAAGAATTCCCGCCATTTCAATTTTAACCTCGAATTGTTTCACAAGATGTTATGTATCCATGTTATGTACCATATCTTAAATAACTCTCTTCGTATGCTAGGCTTTATAACACGTGTATCTAGACAATTTAAGAGAAAATATACTTACTCGTATCTTTATAAGTCCCTTGTGCGGCCCCACCTTGAGTATGCAAGCCCCATATGGAATCCTTTTTACTCGGTACATCGACACAGAGTTGAGAGGGTACAAAAAAAATTCCTACGCATTTTACATTACCGGGTGGAAGGAAACCGATCTAACCATATTGGCTTATTGCGTAAATACGGCTTCCTTGAGCTTTCACAGCGCCGTGCCATTGCGGACTGTGTAACGCTGAAAAAGATATGCAGTGGTGAGTTAGCATCACCTGAGCTACTCAGTTTATTGGACTTCCACGTTCCAGCCAGGTCTCTCCGCTCGTGTAATACATTCGAGCTGTCGTCCTCTAGGACTAACATCGGGTTGCGTGCGCCAATACACAGGATGTGTAACACCTATAATAAGTTCTTCTTAGATATTGACATATTTTCGGGCTCCACGGCTTCTTTCAGGTGCGAATTGTTTTTAAAACTTAAATCGTAACTTTTGTTATAATTCTCATGTAACCGTATTTTTAATTAATTTATTTTTGCTTGTATGTTTACGTCTTGATTTTCATCCCGCTTTAATTATTCATTGTACTTATTTGTGAAACGCGTTGAAGAACGCATCTGTACGTATATCTTTGATTTTTACTGTATATGTGTAAAAAATTGATGTGTTTGTTGTGTTTCTTGAAATAAAATAAATAAATGTAAACATTAAGTTAACACTAACTATTATTATGACTACAAGTGCAGTGTGACAATTTTATTTTCTTTTCATAAATTCTTATGTTAGTTAACTATTTTGATGAATTCGCCTTTACTTGAAGCCTTGCCATTGAAAGAAAATCAGTAAAAGTTCAAAACACTTACTGCAACCTAATTTTAATTTTTAAAACCTTATTACCTTTGAAGTTATTACGGATTCACTGTTTCAGAAGTGAAAACAAAAATATAACAAACATTTTTATTCAAGTAAAATTAATGAGCTAAATTGAACGAACGTGATCCGATAAATCGTTCGATTGACATTAAAATCATCCCTTTAGGTCAAAAAACTCTCAATTGGTGAGAGTAATGAATGAATTTAAGAATGTCACTCATGCGGGTTTCGTTGTGTTCAAATTATTTTGATTCTGTGTCAAAAGCTATAAATGGCTATAAAATTCACAAAATTACAGGCAATTTGTTGACCTTTCGACAGTATGTTCATTACTGAAATACTTTGTAAAAACGCAATCATGGGAAATAATCAATTGTTCATTAAAGTTTCTTGGATAATTAAATAAATTAAATCCGAAAGTAAAAATTGTTTTCATATTTCGTAAAACTTATTTTCCATTCTAAATATTCTGAGAGTATTAATCCATATTATAAAGCCTTATTATAAAGAGTTATTTATTATGAATGAAATTTAAACACAAATCTCGTATAACCTTGATTCCAGTGCATAATTCAAGTCAATCTTGATGGATTGCGAATCCATAAAAGGATTTTGACTTGGAGCTTAAGAAGTGCGCCAAATGTTTATGTCAACCGGATTTATGGAACATGCAGGTAACATGTGACATCTGACAGTTGATAATTTCAATACGAATACGGCTACACAGACTATGTAATGTTATATCCATGTTGAGATATCTTTTCATTGATTAAACATTTCCTTTTAATTAATTTAATAATTACAGCTTTAACAGCTTGTAATATAACCTTCCCTAAATATATTATACACTAATGTGTTTATGGCTGTTTTATTAACAAAAAAACCAACCATATTACTTTACAACATAAGTCGAGGATAAATTATTTTAGGGCCATGTATTTCCTATAATGTTTAGTATCACTTATGGTCACGTCCTTTACATGAAAAGTAAATCGTACTTTAACACTAGACGGAACACTAGACTTGCAGCATATATTTAAATAGTATCACTAATACGGGTACTCTATCCCTCCTTTTTGCTTTACACATTAACCTAAAAACTGGATTAAAATCTATTTATAAAGCGTGTGTGTTACGCCTAAGTAAAGCACATGTTTGTAGAAAGTTTAACACATTATTATCTGTAGCTAGTTTGCATTTTCTGTCTCTCAGATAACTCGGTTTGATTGTCGAGTTACAGCATTATTAACTTAGCCTGAGCTGATCATAGCCGCTGTAAACTATCTCATTAGGTACATACGTTTAAGTTTAAATAAATCTAAACGATATTTATTACTAATATTATTTATGCCGACGTTTCGGATGATTTTCAGAAATTGTCAGCTAGAAAAAGGAGTCTGATTTGATGTCATAACAGTTCCATTTGAACTTTCCAATAAAAACTTATTGCATCTATAGGTATGTACCGACTCTGTCTGTATGTTTTTATTAACAAGGCAAGCAATTTTTTAACATATTATTTGTAACTTTAACATTTTTAAAAAAAAAACAAAATTATTATTATTTTTAAATATTATTATGTTTCTACGAAGGTGGTATTTATTGTAATATTATATATTGTGGAAATACAGAGTTCCAGTAATCAAATCCAATATTACACGATTAAGTTAAATTCAATGTTTAAAAACTATTTCAATGATACTTTTTTCTTCATTTGTTGAAGGAATTAGGTTAATTGTCGCTTTGTTTTCACGCGAGTAACTTTTAGTGTGCTGTAAAATGAATTATTCAGACAATTAACACTGTTTCCCGTTGTATACTTTATAAAGAGGTTACGTAACTAAAAAGGCTTTATAGAACTTCCGTTCACAGCCTCGCAATCCTTATAAATACATATAGGCAACTAACTGATACTGTCATTCAATGTTTTATCCATAAAAGTTGTTTTATTAATATACATAATACAACAATGTATTTTCGGTGTTTTTCTTCTTGCATTTGGATTTTCGAGGTACCTAATTTTCGTTTAAATTTATTTGTACGTACACTTATCGGATTCTCTTAATTATTAAATTCTCTTAATCATGAATTAATGATTAATAAATATTGTATCTTCGAAGTAAATTATCAAAGTTAGTTGTCACGTGGCAGTTTCAAATTAGGAATGACAAAACTTTGTGTGCCTGTAGTCTATGTTGATAAGTTGGATCGTAGGACCGCGCCACCACAGAACAAAAAAAAACAAGCTACATTTGGAGTACGAATAATAGACAACATTAATTTATTAAGAAACTAAACAGGCCACCGCTGAGGTGATTTCATTAATAGGACTACTGTTGGTTTGAATTAGATGCAATAAAGCTTGGGGTACACAGAATAAAATATTTTACTGGAATGGTTTGTTAATATAATTGCTAAACTTACATAATACTTGATTAGAAGTTAATTTTAATTTTGTTATAAACTCAATATAGTAAAAATACTAATGACTTATTTGGTACAGAGTTTCGTCTTGCTTTTATAAAGACGGAATCTTGAGTAAGGGTTTTTAAATATAACAAATCTGTGCCAAAAAAACTGTTATCTCACTCGGCAAACTTGGGTTTTATAATAACAGGATCTCAATGCGAATCATCGCTTAAAATTAATTTTAATTTATTAAGCTCTCAGTGTATTACAGACATTACACGAGGAAACCATTACTGAACTCCACGCACCCATATTGTTTTACCCAGGGCTATTAGCCTAATAAATCGATATAGGGTAGGTCTTGTGTCGATAACATTATCGATAGAACCTTATTTATTTTTTATATTCAACATTTATACACTAAAATAAATGTATGACGTTAAAGTTTGGGTGACATTCAAAATATTTAACTTAAGTTTAATAGAGTATGAATTCGTCCGTAACGAAAAACGTTATTTCTTTGTACAATGGTGATGAACACGAAATCGTATTATTTTTATGAAAACAATGTTCCCAAATGTCACAATTTGTGCCTGTGCAACACTAGAACTGAAATAACAAAGGGGTGTCATGCGTTAATGAACTTTTAGAAAACCTTTAACATCCAAAGGGCAATGGAACAATCGAAAAACGTCTCTTTATAAGGAAAATAAGAATCAACTTTATTTAAATTGTAATTTCCATAGCGACGGAAACTAAAAATCAAACTGTCAGTGAATGGAAGCCATTTATTTGTGTCGACATAAATAATTGACATGATAGATCTTAATTCACATTTCTTAGAATAATCTTCAACACATGCGGGAATTCGAATTTTGAATATTGATCAAAGTTTCATAGACAATTCAGTACTCTTGATCTTGTCTCCTTATATTATGGAAATTAGCTTGTTACAACGAAGACAATAAAATTTATGCTAATTAATTATTCATAAGTGAAAACAGTTTATACGACGGTTGTAAGCTGCTGTTATGAAATGTAAATCTCACTGCTATTGTTTAAATAAATGCGCAAAATAATTTCGTTATCTTTTATATTATATTTAAAAGTATATGTTATCATTAAACAATTTTAATGATTAAATTTTATAAGCTTAGACAAAAATCGCTACCGATAAAGTACATAATATTTGAGTATAGCTTTCATCATCTTACATAGATGTAAGATGATGAATGATATTATTCAAAGAACTTTTGCCTTCACATAAAATTCTGTCAAATAAGAACTTTTATTTAAACAAACAGCAATTGTTGATACTAGAAATATATGGTAAATAATATTTTTTTTTAATTTAATAACTTTAATCGTTATAACATTAATAAATTTGAATCCTACAAAGAAACGGAAAGTTTGGTAAGTAACGCGGATGTTTGTTTCTCTCTCACCTAAAAACTACTGAATCAATTTTAATGAAACTTTACAATAATTTAATTTATGCAGCAGTGTACATATCAACTTTATAAGGATATTTTGTGAATTTTCCTAAATATCTATCATATATATATATTGCGAGTTATGCGGACATACCTTGTCAAAGCTGCTAGTTACACATATGTATTGTACGAAGGGAAATATTAATCTTAAATAATTCTACAAAAGATCCTGGCACACTACACTTGACCCCTTCAAAAAATGATAATTTATTTTACTAAATAAAATAGATAATTTTATTGCTTCTATTTATGCTAGATATATTACACAACACATTTATTATATTATATATATATATATATATATATATATATTTATATAAAATCGCGGCTCCAACAACTCGATCACATTAGTATAGTTTTATGAAAGAAAAAAGGGTTATGAAAAAAAATCTGTCTGGTACAAAATATAATTCAACTTCTGTTTTAAATCTTATTTGTTCTCGTGGGTGGGGTTTCACGTATGTACGTGTGATGACACAGTAAATGCTAAATCATAAAATCAGTTACGCAAAAACATTATTGCAACCATCACTGACGTCCTTTACAAAGTTATTAGTGCCGAGCCGGAGGTGCTAAGTAATGTTTGATTCTATTCACTGCAACCTGTGGCTTTCAATACTTAAGTTTAAGATGCATGCAAGCGAGAAGACCAGATTAGGGACATTTACGAGCCCACATTACTTAATTTCAGTAATGGTTTGGAAGTGATCAAAATTTAAAGAAATCATAACACGCTGTTATGTAATGCAATGTTGTGTATATTAAAATTTTAAAGCTAATTCAAGAACCGGATGTTTGTTAGATCATTTTAAGCTTAAGAGAAAAATATTAACGCTTTCGCCAAACACTCATTACAGTACTCATATGATATTATAAACGGATATAAAAATATTTGAAAGCTCCTCAGTAATGCCTCATGGGAAACGTTTTCGCGGTACTTTTAAAACAATTTAACCATTATTCATTGCAATTTGCATTTAGGTTTATTTATAAAACCAACATGTGCAAAAATTGGGAGCACGGCCAAGCTGAGTTGAGCGAAAAACACAACCTTGACTCATATTTTATTACGCTGTGAAATAACTGTTACGCCGGGATGTTTATTCCTTGTTTCCTGAGTATTGAATGAGCCGTGAGCATAGCCAGAACTAAAATAATATAATTCTTAGCTGCTATTACATTTTTATACTGTGGGTTGTAAAATAGCCGATATCTCTAAAACCCCTCTATAATTGCGCGCAGACCATCCATCTTAAGCCACTCAAACTGAACCTTGATATGCAATCTATATGGGATCTGTTTATTATATAGTTTTGTATATATAATGTTTAAAAAAAACCTGCTGATAAAGTAATAATTTTTTCCAAAAACAATATTTTCATCCCTAGACATGAAAATATATACAAAATCAAAAATGCACTCAATTTTAATAGTTTGATACAATGTTATGTTCACTGCAATAACTGTTGCAACCTGATTGAAATATTAATGATTTCACGGTTTCACAGAGTTTTAAATAAATAATGAGAACATACAAAAACACTAGTACGACCTATTTAAATGTAAGAAATTGACGCAACAAAACATTAAGCCGGGTAATAGTAATCGCTCCAACATAAAGACCATTCATAAATATATTTGGGTCAGACATTTGCTTCGGGTTATATTGCTGTTTTTTTATGTTCATCGGCAGTGTTTCTCCCTCAAGGTATTTATAATGGTACGATCTTTCTAGCTACTGAATGTCTGGACATTGTAAAATGGAAAACGAAGGCGACTGTTCGTTTTATTTTCGTTTTTCAAATTTTGAACTAACTGTGAAGTGACAGATAAAAGTGTTTTAATGCCGTATTTAGGCTAGTTGTCAAAAACGTAATGACATTAGCAATCGTTTGAAGGTGACAGATGAAAACGTCGCTGCCATTCATTTGACATTCTTGGTTTTTAAAGGGAAAAGCAAGTTTAACATAACTCCGTTGAACTAAAATGTATTTATATTTTGTTGAAATTTTAGAGTACATAAAAAATTACATTGTTGTTATGTTGAATGATAATGTAAATATTACCAATGCTTTTAACAAAGTCACATAAATAGATTCTGTGAATTTTCATAGCGTCACAACAAGTAATGTACACTAAATACATCTCTACTATATGTAGATATATATATATTATTTTTACCGTATGCTCGTACTGAAAAATTATGTTTGTTATGGATAGTCTATTTAACGACAGGCACTTCAAAGTATACTTTTATTTTATATAGACGGATAAAGAAAGAAAGCTGTTATTTATATAGACGTTAGATATCTGGAACTGAGGGCTGAGATGAAATAATATTAGCATACTCTTTGCGTGATCTCACGATGATGGCAGTTAAAATGTCACACGTGTGACGTCACAGCCACATGTGTTTAACTGTTTCTACGAATAAAATATATTACTTGTAATGTGTAAACTTCAATATCTTAGGTTAGTAAGTATATAATGTGCAATTTCAAGCTATATATCGCATAGTTAAATTCAATTAACTGTTCGGTGATATGAATAGGGAAAATTATACTTTATTAATAAGCTTATTTCACAATTTTTTGAAACGAGATATAATTTTTTGTATATATTACAATACATAAACCTCAGTACTTTAAATAATTTTAGACTTAATTAATATATAACGACTATAATTAATAACATAATTAAATTTATGTTTTAATGCAACCATGAAACGTGGAATATTTAATATAATGAACAAAATTAGATCTGTGTCATGAAACACAGGACGTGAAGTAGTTTTATGTGTACCAAAAGAAAACAGAAAATTTAATATACATTATATGAATCGTATAGAAATACTATATAAATTGTTTATTTAATACATGTTGAAACCTCTATGAAATCTGAAAACCAGGTGTTTTTATTTTATCTCATACATCAAGTAGTTTCCATTAATGTCAATATTTCAACCTAAAAACCTCATTTTCTTCTTGAAGCTTTACAGTGACCAATAAATTGTGAGCCATTCTACGTTTGAACTGACTTCTTTAGGTAGTTCTATTTAAAACGGTTGTCTGTTTTCTGTTTATTTTGATAACACAGTTTCAAATTTATCTATTGATTATTTAATGTTAGTGAAGATTTGTTGCATTATGTAGAATGGAAGGAAATTATTGATTATTTAATTTAGTTATATTTAAACTTTTCACTCAATCTGCGTAATTCGGATTAGTCAAATACCATACAATATTTTTATCAACAATAATAATAATACACATAACACACGTTATTGTCAAAGCCTATAAATATTTTATAAATTTTAGGCTTAATACCTACTTATATTTACTAATTCGTATATTTGGAGATACAAATTACATGCAATTACATTAGTGTTAAGTGCCTCTTAATCCTTGTATAGTGAGAGGTGTCAAATCAAACAATGACGTAACGTGACGTATCTTGACAGATGACGCAAGTGTCATAGTGACACATGCGTGGGCTTATTAACTTGAGGCAAGATTTGGGTGGTCCTATTTTAAATATTATTCATTGAATATAAGTAACCAACGAGCTTTTAAAGACTTAATAAAATAGTATTCAGACAGAAAAATAATTTCTATAATCCTTTAACATTAATACCAAATTTTTGAATATTCAAAATTATTATTGAACGTAAAAGCTCACAACCTTTTGTGGGTCCGGATTTCCCACCAATATTAAAGACGTAAGAAAAATGGTATTTATACTTGTATGTAATTTCTATCAATAACATATCAATAAATGTAACTATATACCACCAACATCGTATGTTTTAAGAAGCTGTAGAAATAAGAGGGATATCGGTAGATCACTATCATCTTTCAAATGTCAAAAATTGTAAAATGCGCGCCTGGAGAAAACATAAAATATAGAATTACAAACGGATGCATAGACAATGAATCGAAACAGAATCTATTTTGAATGACGATGTCCGCCTTGGCAATCATCCAAAGTCTGGTCTCTATAAATACTAGATAAATACTTGATAAATACCGGCTGTCGTTTAATCAAATATTTTCTATTAAAGGAAAATAACATTTAGAATACACTTACTCTATAAGTTTAAATATTTTTATTTAATTCGTACAATAAACTTTTAAGGATGAAAACCTTTCGATTTATAAAAAGCTACTGAATCGTTTTTTTGGTAAGCTTGGTTGGGAACCCCGTGTACTCAAGTAAGCTCATTATGAAAGATTAAATATTTGCACTAAATCTACTTTTTAAAGTGAGGTATAGAAAGCTACTTCAAATTTAATATACCTCCTATATAACTTATGAATATATGAAACAATGGTTTCATAGATTAAACATAATCTTTCTGCTACCCACACTTTTAGCATGTGAGACGCATTGAAACAATTTGCGTAACATCGTGTAACCCAGTTAAAAACATTTTCAGCGTTAATTCGGTGATATTTTGGGATGTATCGAACAATATTTCATCATTGACGGATTAAATAGGACGTGGCTTGTTGGTAATTGTAGATAATTTGCATTTTTGTGAGATTTTGAAAGGAGAAAATGGTTCATTTGTTACACTTTCGCGCTAAACTAGCGAATCTAAACTTAAATTACTTCTTAGAATACATATCAAAGATAATCAAAAAGAAGAAATCTCTTCTACAAAACTCAAAGGTAACGTGGAAAGCATCATGCTTTTTAACCAAGGTCACGATAGTATTAAAACCTCTAACATATACGAAAGTTAAGTTGAAGCGGACCTTCAGCCCGGACCTTCAACGGGAAGATTAAATACAAAAACCGGACAAGTGCGAGTTGTGAGTGCAGAGGGTTCCCGTATTTGTTTGGAGCATTATACGGATGTAGTAGCATCAGCAGAGATGTTTGTTCTTCATACTTAACAGGGAAAGTTGCACGTCGAAAGATACGCTCTAGGCACACGCTAGTTATTTAAAGCCCTTTATAGCTAATCAGTAATTATGCGCGTGAGTGGATCACGCGTGGGGCACGTGCCTTAACAGAACCCTTTCAGATCTCAAGTGGGAAACAGAGCTTCTTTGTCTTAAAGTAGCTTTTGCTACAGTATAAAACTTCGTCATCAATATTCATCGAAGCTTCGGGTTTTTTCCAAACTATTGACTTAATTGTTATAAATTATTACTTAAATTTTTACTAAATCATAATAATTTGAACGAATTTATTTTTGTATATTATAATTCATTTTAAAAAAATAAACTCACAATCATAGGTATAGTATGTATATATATAATTAAAAAATAAAACAACTTGTTCAAGTACAGAAACAAATTTATTATATTTTTGTAACGGTGAAATCGATCCGGTATTTTTATAAATGGTTATACAGGAGTCACTTTCATTAACAATTAATAATTAAGAATAGCGCGCGAGCCATTGCGAATATGGTAGTGAGATAATGGTCGATCGTTCTTCTCAAAGGCGACTAGTGATGTGAGAGTGTTTATTTTTTCAATTATGATACACTCTTTTCCCCTTAGTCGTATTGGATATACCTCTAGAATCCAGGACGACCTGGTGCACGACCTATGAAGCCTATGAAATGTCTATGAGCGCTCAGATATGAAGTATCCACAATTGGGTAGATAAGTTACTTTTGCAGTTGTACCATACTCATTTAATTAATTTTTCGCAAAGTTTAATTTCTATTTTCATAACTAATTACAAAAAATAGACTTAGATAAATTAAGTGTAAATCTATCAATTCACATTAATAACAGGTAACGGTATAGTCATAAGTAACAGAAATTAACTGATAAGAAACGATTACGTTTTATCGATACACACTCGATCAGCACTATCAACAAGCATTCAGTATGCCTACCATATGAGGCACACTCGGACATATTTGTCCAAGTTTTTATATGTTCCCTTTTTGATCGACTTTCCCCGTTGGCCTAGATATGTCTGAGTCACTGGGTCGTATTAGGTGCTGATCGAATGATAAATTTACTTTCTTTTCTTTAGTGGGATCACCAAAAAAGGATTATGCCTACGATCGTTTCCTCCTTAGCTTCATTCAATATAACAGTAGGCCTGAAGGTCACGTGTCTCTCTTCTCGATGTAGAGTCTATGCTCTATATTGACGTATATTTTTTCGTCAGTATCAAAAAATAAAAACCGCAAACGCAAGTCGGACTCGACCGAATCGTATAATTATATAATCACATTTTTTATATAAAAGTCCTCTTAAATACTCATTTTTTTTTAGATGATATAGTTCAAAAATGTATGAGAATATTAACCCATAATTAAATACTAATCGTTTTATTTAAAATTATACTATATTAAATATTGTGTCATTAATATATTTAGAATAATAGAGATATAAATAATACTGCGCATTTAAGGGGGGAAAAATTTTTTTTGGGGGGGGTTTTGGGTTTGGGGTTTTTTTTTTAAAAAAAATAAAAAAACCCCTAAAAATGTAAAATTTTTCTATATAGATGAAAGGTCAAAATCGAGCAATTTATAGGTACAATTGTTTTTAAAATTCAAAACTGTTTTGTTTGTTTCATTAAAATAAATTAAAAAAACTACGTTTCAATAAATGTGTATTTTTAAACAATTTACGCTATTCTGTTTCTACCAAGCGCGATTAAATAATTCGAACGGACAATTCTCTAAGCTTTTAAAACATGCTTATTGTAGTGTCAAGGCTGGTAAAAATTGAATAAATTATTTTTTTAGTTGATTTTAGTTAAAAAAAAACAAATTAATAAAAGGTTATGAAGCTTTTAATACGCTTTTAAGTTGAATTGTGAGCTGTTTGAACCGATAATTTGAAGCAAGAATTATTTAACAATGTTATATTTAATTATATTTACACAAGTGCACACAACATTCCGCTGGGGAGCCATTGACAATTATGGATAAGTGGTTTATAGAGACTTGTTGACAATCACTTATCCGCTTCAAAAAATATATATTATTGTTATTATATATTTATTTTACTACAAGAACAGCCTCTTCCGTATTCTAAATCTTCAGCATATATAATGCTGAACATAATCCATATAAGAATCTTATTATAGAAAATATTGTCGCGACAAGTCAATAAAGTTATACGTAAAGTTTGTAACTTAAATATTCGTATTTCAATATTTAAGTTATTGTATCATGTAATTTTTATGAGCCAAACTAAATTGGCTTTCGTCTATGACGTCACAATTATTCCAAGCCGCGGCACTTGTCAAAAGCGCCAATTCCAGACAATAACTGACTTTCAAGATAGCTACTGTACTAGCTGTAATAAGCTACCTCTATTTCGGTACTCTGTGAATATCAAAAAGCGCACCTGTTTATTTAAAGTTTTATTATTCACATAATTTACGCGCTTGCTAGACTGACTCATGTTACATGACAATGACGCCATAACGTTGGAAAAAATCGATTATGAATAATGCGATGCTACTGCGAACTACTTTGTAAGAATTGAAAAAATAATATCTTGGATATATGAAACAGTGACCCATACAAATAGTTTTGGAAAACTATGATCCAACAGCAAATTAAAATATTTGACATTATTTTCTCTTCGTCTCCTCTTACTAGTACCAATATATACTATATATCATCACAATTGATATATGATTTGGGTGAAATATAAACCCATTTAATTCGTGATGTGTTATGAGCAGTTATATTTTTTGGTCTCTAGACAATAAAATGAATATAAGTAAACAATAATGCTTAAATTTATTCGATTATACCTATATATCTATCCTATATATGAATTTGCACGTGGAAAAATATTTACCACCATCATTGATTGATTGGTAATAGGAAATAATAAATGTAATTGAATTATTTTGAACGGAAATCTTGTATAACCGTACTTTGATCCTGAGGATGAGGGTTAAATTTAACTCCAAGTGTTCGTGAGGCTTGTATAAACAGAGATGAACTTAAAAGCAAGGTTAGACTAGTATAATCATCCGGTTAACTAATACTTAAATCCGTATAGTACTATTATTGAAAATATAAATATATGTAAATGAAGGGAAATCATAAGATGTACTTCTGTGTTGTTTGAGATTTTTACATTACTAATAATAGTGTAATTGAAAATATATATAATGTTTGGTAATAAATGATACTTTAATTGCGTTCTAATAGTGATAGCACATGTTCTAATATAAATTAGACATTTAACATGCATTTTGACAACTCACTATAAAATGCCGGTGTTTTTTTTTAAATAAAATAGAGGAGGCGAACACCCACTAGTCGTTGCGTTGCCGGCCTTTAAAGGAGGGTTGTATCTGGCTGGGAAGAACCCGTTTATTATATAACTATTAACGTAAAAGGGCATATACAGAAACGTACTCCACAAAGTTTATTTGAATAAAGCTTTTGACAAATCATCATGTTATTATTTTATTATCAAAAAAAAATTATTCTAGGATGATTCAGTCATAACACAAATATGAAATGACGTCAAATTGTAATCGTCAAAATTAGACGAGGTGAGGCAACATACTAACGACACACGTACGAGTATGTAAATAATAACGTCCTCGAAACAGAAATTTCCAATATTTATTCATGACTTGTTCACATGCGAAAATGTTTTTTGTTTAAGAAACGTATGAAAACAATTGGTAACAAGAAAGCTTTATTATTTATTAACTCAAAAACTATTCTAATAATTTTTCGATGTTGCAGTACCATGACGCTACAGGCAGATATTTAACGTAGAGAATTAACCGAAATGAGGACACCCTCGATCGGTCAAAGGTCGTGGAAAACCGGCTAATTGGTAACGTGAAGGTGCCCAATAAGTTAGAATTGAAGGAACTTATCGTTAGGACGAATAGATGGAAAGTCTACACAAGCTGAATGAGATATCAGCCATTTTACGAAAGTTCAAACACTAAATGTCGAAGTTTTTCCAAGAATAATTGAAACAGATTATTGTAGCTAGCAGTTATGAATGGCTGCTGAAAATTACACATCCGTACACATGTTCTGAAATATAATACCCGTTGTGTAATTGTATGTGTGTCCATATTACCATGTTTGAGTGAAAAAAGGAACAAATTAATTTAAATAGAAATATCATACAAGAAATAGAGTTGTTAAATGCAACATCAGCAAGCGCTTTTTTTTAAATATCGTTATGATCTTATTGTTGACCGATTTTTTTGATGCATTTAACAAATTCATGTATGTATGTATGTACATCACTACCATGATTATCAATATAAAAAGTGGGATTTTTTTAAAAAATTTAAAGTGCATTTACAGATAGAGTTTTTTCTTCATTTTTTATATTATAACAAAACTAGAAAGTTAACGTTATCATCGCATTACACAATTCGATGGTCGTTTTTTTACGACCTCAACCGGATCAAACAGTGGAAACATACAACATACAATGAAAATAGGTCAGCTGGTCTAGCGACGTATGATTTTTGTAAAACCATGATACGTCATATTACGAAGTTAAATATTATAACGCAAGCAATTTTATAATGTTTAAATTTGTTTTTATATTGCAATTATACATACAATTTAGTAATAATTCTGTATTTATATGTTTTAGATTACGACGGTAGAAATTAATGTAGTTAAAAAGGCTAGCATGTCTTAAAAGATTTATGCTTTCATGTCAATGATTCTCTTTCTCTGGCAGCCTAGAAAGATGATACAAATAATTTCCATGATAGTATTTTTTATATAACATAACTTCCTCAGATCCTATTTCATATATAGTATTTATGTCGCGTTAATGTCGCATCGGCCTTTGGAGCCCGTGAAAAACAATGCCCAAGAATAATTGTTAATGCCGACCACACCTTTCGGCCGCCAGCCGCCGACCGTGACGAATAGTGTCAAATTAAGACGTATGTAGGGTCACAACGCTTCTTTTTTTTCTTGAATAATTAATTTCAATTGTCAGAAAGCGGCATTTAAGATTGTCATGTACGCCATGTAGACAAAAAAGCTCATAAAAGCTCAACATTAAGCGGAAATTAATTATATATGATATGTTTTGCTGTGATATTAAACTAGCAACTACACAACGCATACCAAATCTCTATATTCAACGCTCTATATTCATTCTTCAAAAGATGTTGTAATACCTGAAACAAATAACATATTGTGAGCATATTTATTATTCCAATAAAAGTGTAACATACATTCAAATCTAACTATAATTGTGTCCGACAATTTGTAAATAGTGTTAAAACCAACCACCGTAACTATAAATCACTTTCATTTCTAACAAAACAGTATTCCTTGGATATACGCCAATATGAGGATCACGTGTCTAACAAATACCTTAGAACACGGATAACGTCTAACGCATTTTGACAATAGTAGAAACGCTTTATACTTATGAAGGCTGCAAACTGATATACATTTCTCATATGAAATGGGGCAATCGTCAGTGGTCACCACGTCGGACTGTCAAACAGAAAGTTCGATCCCTGCCACAGTCAACACATTTATAAAAAGTATCTACGTATTCGTTAGTTGTGTTAGAACCCATAACACAAGCAATAAACATCTCATCTTGGGGCTAACCAATCGTTTGAGCTGTGTCCCGATATTATTCTTTATTCAAAATTCAAATTGGCACTTGCACGCCTTACGATGAATTTTCGAAATATTTTTTCAACCCGGATATTAAATTCATTAAAGTCTTGAACTATAAATTGTTTTATATCAAGTGGTGCTTCGAGTGTTTTAAGTGCGGTCGAGTGCTTGAATTATATTTTCTTGCGATAAAATTCTACGAACAATTATGTTAGTCTAATCAATCGAATAGGTGAAATAACTTTTTGTTAACATAAGACTTATACGCACTTTTTAATTTTTTTTTTTGTGAATTATATTAGTTTTAATCGAGAGAGACTTAATTGTAAATTAAAGCTCATAATTAAAGTATTCACGCTTCACTAGATTATCTAGCTTGTATTCGTAAGAGGAATTACATATCTAAATGAAATTCGATATTCAAAAAAGTGTCGTACAGGTCATTGACCGAAGTATTAGCATAGTAACAGAATAGTCAAGATATCTTTAATTCAAACATTATCACATATGGCTGTTCCGCACTGATGCTCCGGGCTTTGAACTCCTAACTAATCGCCAAATTGGATACAATTGCTGCTTTGTTTTAATTACCTAATATACTTTCGTGTATGGTTTGCTTGTGATCTTTACTTAATATATTCCATTCCCAATGATTCTAAAGTCCATTATTACGTTCAACTTCAAATTGTTTTAAAAAGACAATATTTTTATTAGTTAAGTCCTTCCCTTAAAAATCTATATCTGTTTCTCTAGAACGTACTTAACCCAATTAAAATCATTACTAAAATGAGTGGAAAGCGAAATAAAAAAGTCAATTACCACATAAAGTCATCCATGTATATTTCCAACTAGAAAGAATAAACACAATCGACCTAATCTAGTTAGAATCTAGAACTTAAATATTTACTAAGCCTAAACGTACACCTGATCCAATTAGGAAATTGGGTCTGGATAATAAATTGAATCTAGAGTAAACAAAATTATATAGGCATGTTTCCCTTGCTTACTTGGGGAAAAGCTAGACCATGAATGTAGAAAATTATATTTTCGACATATTTGATAATAATTTTAAATTCCACGATATACATATCTTCCACAACTTGTTTAGATTTCCAGAATAATTAGCGTATCGTGTTTAATGCTAGGTTTACAATCATTAAATTTCAAACGAATCGGTGATTTGGTTTAGGGTCACATACAAACTTCCTCATTATATTTTATAATATTAATAAGTATCCGACAGGGGTGTTTTAAATATATACAATAATTCAAATTTAATTTAAGTAAAATAATATGTATAAAAATCAGGAGTTTGTAGATATTTCTGTTCTAATAGTAAAGTAGGGACTAATAAGGTTCATTTTTTTTTCATATTTTAGCTTAATATCTCCGATAACAATGAGTCAGCGTGTGATTTTTTTCCACTCTATTACACTTTTCAATTGTCCTTGTTTAATAGTCCAGTAACATTCACATATTAGTGACTATGAGGGTGACCATATTAAAATGGTCAAGAAAAACTAAGGGCTTTTCCACGAAGTTACTATTATTCAAGATTTTCCGGACATATTCGTGAAATAGGAAATCAAATACGGACTCAATGTATTAAAGCTTAGTTTCTCATACATTGTATTAGTCGTATTAATGTTATATAAATAGTATTGTTATTTAGGTATGAGTACATACATTACTTCTGTTTCTATTTTTTGCTAGGCATATGATTTTTTTCATTAAATATATTTGAATACGTACGACAAAATGGTCGCTGTCGTTGCGGCTAACAAAATTTACATCCATTGTTCCGTTGATATGATCACACAATTCATACAAAATACCGTTACATACAAATTGGTTGCATTTCCGTCATTTTGTATGCGTTTACATAAATCAGATAACATCAATGCATCTAATGCGTAAACATGCCTATTTTCCTGTCTACGAGAATTACACAGTTGTTTGTGAAAAAGATTTTTGCGCGGGTCTGATATCACACATAAAGAAGGAAAATTGCTTGATATTAAAGAATTTTGATAAAACGTAAATCTGTTAAAATTAATTCTCTGTAAAAATGTTATCATTATGAGAATAAAACGTATTATTCATGTATTTAAATAAAATAATGTGTGATTAAAATGTGATTTATTCATAATATTAATAGCCGACATTTCGGAACCTTTCGATACACGATAGATAATATCAATGTTCCTGAGTTCTTCAGTTTTATAGGGAGACCTGACGGTCTAAAATGCCGGTTTCTTTTGTTTTTTTATTTCATTACTATCACAACAACTATCATGAAAACACAAAATATCCATTCGCGTAATATTTGAGAAAGTAATGAGACGTGCAATTTGTTTAACTCTGCATTTATATTGAAAATGATTAAATAATATTATTTAGATTAAGTTATTGATGAATACGTTTCATTCAAATATATATTCAAAGTAATTCTTAGATCTTCGTAATAACATTTGACCTACTGTTCGCATAATATAATTAATGTGTTCCTAGATAACCCAAGTATTTTATCGTATATTTTATTTATTTTAAGTACGATATGATGTAATGTTTTACATCGGTCGTAAGATATCGTTTATATGTGTGGTGCAAGTTTGGAGTCATCGCGAGTATTTTGAAAGCGAAACAAAATTATGTCATTTATATGTTTATAAAAAATAAAAGATTAAAATATATTTTTTATCTGAATATATGAATAGATCTTCACAACATTTTCCAAGTTCTACATTTAAAATCTAAAACCATATATTAATTTCCATTTAACTCTTGTGCCACTTCTACAATCCCTGTGGGTGGGACCCACAAATAATCGTATATTTCAGAGCTTTGGGAAGCCACTTATACAATAATACATCTGCTGGATAAGTGGATCACACACATACCAACCTGTAGCAACATTCGCGACATCTTTAATTTTTATTACTGGATTTTAACTATTTGTCGTTCAATTTTTTAAAATTCGTTTATGAGAAAACCCACACTGGGTTCAACTAGACGGAGGTTCTATTATATGAGGTGTAATTATTTGTAAATATATTACTATTATGAAGTAATATTATGATTGCTTAGCAATATATATTTAATGTGGCGCGAGCAAAATATGTATCTAAAATCATTATTGCAGGTAAGTAAGCGCCAGCGCAATAAAATATGATGTATATAATAATTTCTATAATTTACAAATTCTATAGCCGAATCCAATTTTACTTGATTATACAACATAATATGAATTAACCGTTACAGTTTTGGTTACAAAAACATTAAATGCTTCTAGTTTGTACCACAACCTAAGGCCGGAAACATTCACCTTTGTGGCAGTGCCGACCTAATTACTACAACGAATTACAATCTTCATAAAAAATTGCTTGTAATCAGGGAATTTTCCCTGTAATTCCAGTGATTTAGCAGAATAAAAAACGTAGAATTACTACGTAAAATTTATGATTATAGTCAAAATGATGTTCTGCACTCTGCCACCGTTCGAAAGAGTGGCATCGTTGATGAGTCGTATACAGTACAGCCCTGTGTGTGTTGATATCACAAAACGACACCAAATTCTTAAGAAGGTGACGTTCTGTTCATGCCCCCCCATAGTTGATATAAATAATCATTATTAACGACTTTTTAGTAACAGCTACTAACTAATTAGATCAAATATGGATCTCTAGTCTAAAATAAATTTTAATTCTGAATCGGTATAATATAACTATTATGGTATTGTAAAGAGCGTGCAGCTTGAAAATCCGGCAAAGCACTTGCAAGAAGGCAGTGTGAGTGACCATGGTCGACTATGCCACTTAACATCAAGTGAGCCTGCTCCTGGTTTACCCAGTGTTATAAAAAAAGATATTTCGTCTACCAATTTCTCTAATTGAGCCTACATTTACCTGAAAAATGTTGAGGGCATTACAAATAACGTTGCAATGCATAGTTCTGCGAATATAATGTTCAGCGGCTAAAGAACTTTAAATTCGCCAATGACTGCATCACTATTACTGAGAAAACATGATAATAGAACAAATTACGTAATGTATATGGACCAACGCCAAATATTACGAGTGCATCGTGATGAATGATCTTGAAATTATTACGTGCATACATTGCTCTGGCAAGGAATTTGAGACTACTATAATTATTTGTCTGTCTTACAAGGTTGGAAATAAATTATACTATAGTTGAGGATAAGAATTTAAGATATTAATCCACATATACCTTTCGTCCCATTCTAAAACACAGAGGTAGGTTAATAGTGTTTGTAATATGTATATAATGCTTTGTCTCATTGCAAACTGAGAAAATGAATGAAAGTAATTTTATTGCCTTGTTTGAGATTTTGAACTATAACATATATATGAAATTTATTGAATAATTAATTTTTTAATAAATAAATAAATAAATGAATAAATTATATGTATGTAACATGAAATTTTTTGAATTAGCTTAAAACACTGCCTGTAATTTCTACGAAACGATTACTTAAAGTCTTAAGTTTGACACAGTATAGATTGCTGAACTAAAATGCATGACAAATTTTTATTTTACGCGAAACCATAATAACCGTGCGATTTTTCTTATTAATATTGAGGTTAACGTTCGATAACACTCATTATTATTATTATATATATTATTTTATCACCCATAAAGCTTAGATAGGATTGGGTTTTAAAAATATCCTTAGTTTTGAATGAAATCTTTAATACTTTATAAATCAGATCTAACATTATGTAAGAACTGGTACGCCTACGTCTAACCGGTCCTTGACCATGCCACATTGTGTTTGGGACAGTTGCACGCCACATAAAACGCGACCAACGATAATAATTGTATAATAATAAAATAAGTTTTGGTGCTTTGAAAAAGCCTTTAATATTGAAAATGTAAAGAAAATCCAATTTTTAAATGTGTGTGCAAATGATGTTCTCTTATATAATATATATGCTGAAAATTTGTCAGCCCCTGTACCAGCGTACTGCTTGCCGAAACATTGAGTGCCTCTCCTATAACCGCACCATAAGATAGAATATTTACTATATATATACTTAGTTATAGTAAATGTATATTTTTAGAGTTAAGTGTCTACTTTTTATTTTGTAAAATAAGCAAATCTATTTATTGCTGTAAAGACTGTATGGAAAATAAATTAGTAAATTTTAATGCTTGAACACGATTTACAAAGTTACCTTAAAAGGGAGTGTTCTAATAACGTCATTATATAAGCGTTTATAAATAACTCGTACTGATTTATGTGGTACAGTGCCACCCATGTGTACCACCATAAACCATGAGTCAGCTAAGTCTGAGCGTTTGTATTGTGTCTAGTTATTATTTACAACAATTCAGACAGCCTATAAAAAGTCAACGTGAATGAACGAAAATAAAAATGATCTATTTTGAAGAGATATAAGGCCTTGGTATAAACTATTACTATGATAGGACTTTTTCATATTAAAATCATTTGTGAAAATTTAAAGTTGACAATGACGAACCGTCTAACATTAATTATTAAAATATTGTTGTTTTAAATATTTTATAAAATGTGCTTGTGAATGGATTGTGATTAATTATTTACTACAGGTAGCTGTTTCTCAATTCTTGAATGGCCACGAAATAATTTATTTTTAATCAGTTTTCACTTTATCACCTTTTAATCATTTCCGAATGTAATTTAATATCGTCGAGATATAATTTTTGATTGACGTAACAAATGGTCGAACTTGGATCACAGAGAAAGAAGGTTGATTACGATTTGATAAGAAATCTACGTTTGTAATATTATTTGTTAGAAAGTATTTTAAAGTTACCCAGAGCCGGTGGTGAAGGATTGGATCACTCTTTTGTTTGCTATAAAAAGGTTATAAAGAATATAAAAATTTACAAGTCGTCGAAGACATCATCATACCTTAAGTTGTATCTATTTCCGGGTGATTTTATAAAAATCATATCAATGTTTCCTTAACATTAAAGCTGACACGTTTAAAAAAAACTTCTTATTATATAATAATGTGAACTAATGAATGTATATTATATATGAAATATTCATTTCATATATAATATACAAAAATGCCGAGCGCACACCGAAACGTTTAATAAATAAAACTTTCAAAGACAACGCACATTAACCCTATTTTTAACGTCTTTATAAAGACTTAATTGATGAGATGAAACATCAAAGACAATTGTTTGAAGTGCTGATACAATTGCTTTAAGAACTCCATTAATGAGTCCTAAGACACCGTAAGACAATTAGCCTTTAGGAATAGAGATGTCTTGTAATGTAACAGATGTATTGTTTGCGACAATAACCTCACGACGTTTGAAGAATGAATGAATTTATTGGAATTACGTCTTATCAAAGGTATGATTAAGGGAAGACACCAGAGCTTTTGCTTGAACGGGAAGCCTTTGTAATCTAAAATTATTTTTCAACTATTAGTTATTAAACCTAATTAAAAAGATTTTTCATGTTTTACTGCAAAATTCTTTTAAGTCGTTATGTCGTTGATAAACAAAGTTTTGACAAGTTCTATACTGCCGATAGGTATAATAAATGATTAGAACATATTTTGTAAACAGTCTTAGGTGCTAAAAGTGATTACATATACTTACATATAACATCCGGAGCACAGTCTCAACTGTCAGATACAAATATTGATCGTACCAGGGATGGAAGACGGTACTCTTTGTTCGGCAGTCCGGCATGGTGAACATTACACCAAATGAGTTTTACAAAGCTTTAGTTAACAAAGATTTCAAAATACGAAGAATTTCATATTAATTTCATAATTCCGTATGAATTTCACATGAATTATTTAATCATGTCAACTGACTATGTCTGCTACTTCTCTAAGACCCAATTCGGACATCCATTGCTTTACGATAAGCTTCCATGGAAAGATCGTGAATGCAAAATGCGTTTGGAGGTGGCGTACCTGTTCATTTCTAAGAAACGTCGACCGTTGCAATGCTCTTTGATTAAACTTGGAACAGTCGAATCAATCTTTGTCAAGACCGGTTTAACTTTTTGCCCAAATGTGAAAAATACGTATAACGGAAATGGTTTTTAGGCTAGTTGATCCAGAGTAAACTGTAAGTCCTTCTTTCTTTCTTGCCTTTTACTTGCGTTTATTGCACGATAGTCACACTGGTTTTGTAACAAGAATAACCCTGATAACATTATATTTCTTCTCACTAGTTATATAAGTTAAAAATATAGGTTCTGGCTTTTGTACACAGGTTGATGGAAGCTTTAAGTCAATCTTACACTGATCTTAACTATGTGTGGGTTTATAATGGATCGTTCCAATTACAGAGTGTGTAAGCGTTATAATTACAACGACAATTAAAGAAAGCACCAATTACTTTTATGAAAGTAGTAATTATTACATGCGTATCGTAATCTGTTAAATTTTTAATATATCTTAACAAATATGTATTGTTAAGATTTTTATATAATTTTGCGCCTCATGTCGATGTTCATGATCACGAACCCTGCGAATATTCCTTCATCTGATTATTATAACTTTATATAGGTAGCCTTTTGTTTAATATAACCTGTAATTAGTTCATTTGTTTTATAAGAATACCGCATATTACTATAGTCTCTAACAATAACATTTTACCAAAAACCTTTATATGTCTTAAGGTTTTCCTGCTTTAAAGATAAGTGAAAAACGCCGAGGGCAAAACATTAATAACTAATTTAAAAAGCGTGAGGTCTATTATCAGAACAAAGGAGCTTAAATTTTAAAATACCTCAGCTGTGTCATAAAAGCGTATATCGGATATGTGTGATGTACAGTCAATTAAAAATATAAATTGTTTTTAAAAGTCACATTTTTATGGTAGCGCCAATGAAAGATTGTTTCTTTTAAAAACTTTCATTGATATCTGAGAAATAATAACCCACTAATATAACCTAACCTAAAAACCAATATTCTTTGAATATGTATATTGATTTATTTATGTTTAGTAAAATACTAAACATAAATAGTGAAATGTATAAAAATTATGTAGGTTTGATTTTTGTTATTTTCAACAAGACTGTACAATAACGCCGGTGGTCCCTACAAAATAATACATAATTTGTAACGATCGCGGTAACTGTACCTGATTCACTGGTCCTGTCAAAATGTAATCGCCTATATAAGCATAAAAGCTGGTTCCGATCAATTTATATGCTAAGTAACAGAATAAACTTTTATTATAAGTAGCTCATCCTTAATATACTCTAATTATTTAAATTATATATAAGTAGCTCTTTTTGATCATGTGATGGTCATTAAAACATTGATGATGCAAATTGTTCAATAAAATTTGCCTCCTTTTTCCGAACATTATGTTTTGGGCTTTGGGTTTGGGTAAAATTACATAGTCAATTTAATAATAATTATTACCTTAAATTATGTAGCTTCTTATTTGTCTAACACAGATAATAACAAACGTAAAAAGTCATTACATATTTATTCGAAATGTTCTTTGATCTTTTATTTCGTAGACTCTATATTTTACTCAAACGCAAATTTGAATAAGGAAGACTATAAGGGATATTTATTCCCATAAATTTCGACATTTTATCAAATTACTATGCGCTGTATCGCGTATACCTTCGAATAAAACGTAAATATTGAAATTTTACATATGTGCGTATAAAAAGGTAATAATGGTCGAGGCGCGTGTCAGTCCGTAGATCACCTGCGACGGGTGTGCCTTTTGAAGAATGGGCACCCGCCGACCCTTTGCTAGTGCGCCGAAAAATATTTAGGGGCTAGGGTCACCATAATATATACATTTTTAGAAAATTATTTAATCAAATAAATATATAATATTATATGCGTATATAACATTTTCACGTTCAATTAACATTAGGATGCTTATTTATGAGTTTGTTATCTAAAGAATTTTAATTTGAAGTTAAGAAAATAGCAAAGCAAAATATCATAAATTCAAAAACATATTATCTCGGCTCAGAGCCAACAAAGGGCGGGTTCAATGACCTGACCAATCTATTTTGCTGTTAGACATTATGAAACTATCAATGGCTCTATCAAACGTGTAGACCACACGGTACTCTCCGTCTCCGTGGCTTGAGATACAACGTCGAGGTCCTGTGTACAGTCTACTTGTAAATTATAAAATCAACTATTTGCTTAGTAAATAAACTACTTAGTTACATTGTCATATCTGCGCAAGGGTCGGAATTAAAACTTAGTTAAATTAAAATTTAAAAAAAATCGCCACTTCACTGCTCTGTGTGTGCACGTCTCTGCTATGTTTTATATAGAATTTCAATTATTATTGAAGAAAGAGATTGTATGCTGTTATGTATTCAGGTTCATATCATATGTGCTGACTATTTTTTTTGAAATTTTTTTGAAGTTTTTAAAAATTTAAAATAGTTTATTTTTATGAACATTGAAATTATTATCTAAATACTGAAACATGCTTCACCTCATTGGTCAAAATGAGAAATGTTGTCCTACTTAGTACAAAAGGCAGGACCCTCCATATCGAATTGTTAGCTCAATAGGAACACCTTTAAATTTCTACTTATACTACTATTGTTGCAAATCTTAGCTGGAAATCTTGCAGTATTGTAAATCTAACAATATACTATATATTGTACTTTATTACCTATACAATATACTGTTTTTTTATGTTTTCGTGGCACACTGTGGTATACAAAACGTCGAAGACAAAATGGGTTAAATACTCTGGATTGTTTTAAACCAACTTTAAAGAAGGTTCGAGGAAAATTTGTTCGTGTACTTTTTCATGTGATATGCGATATCTGTAGGTATATGAAGTCTGGTGGCTTACGAATTTACTTTCCGAAATCATAATCTGTATAAATTACTAATATTTCGCTTACACCCTTGAATATTTCGCTTCTTTAATTGGTATCAACTATAATAGCGGAACAAATTCAATTAAAATGCCACAATAGCGCCATAAACGTTAAAAAAACAAGAAACCACGCAATTATAAACTTTACTACTTCTCTGTCAAAAAGTTTGAATTTCGAATTCGTGTTACACCTTCCAGGTACAAGATGAGGAATTCAAAAAAAAAGATGCGGTTTCTTTTGTGTTCGAAAGGTTAAAAATTACACACAATAGGAAAACCTTTTTGTTTGGTTCTGATTTTATCATAAAGTAACATTAGTTAACATTTATTCAGAGTGAACTCGCATAAAATTACACTTTATTTTCAGGTAAATAAGGAATATTTTTATTTGTATATAAATAGGTAGTTATGTTAGCTTTTAAGTAGTTGTATTTAGTCTTTATCAGTGCAAATTGCTAAGCTAAATGTCTTTAGAGAATTGATGGCTTTCTCATGTTAACGCTTCAATGTTGACTTGAAATATTAGTATTGGATTGATAAGGTCGGATTTATTTAAGTTTAAATTGCTTATGTGTTATAAAACTAAGGGGCGGGTTGATATGTCTGTAGACCAAGCGTTATTTCCATGATCCAAACACAAATTCGTTTTTACATTTTGGTTTAATCTAATCAACATATTTAGAAGGTTACATATTTATTTTCTTTTGTCTCACATTTCATTTTAATGTAAGCATTAAATCATCATCATGGCAGACATCGGCAATTTCATAAAAACAAAAGAATGCGTAAAAAACTGAACGTTTTAAGATAAAACCAAGAATGCGCACTGCAGGTGGTATTGTAAAAACGACACCTATTATTATAATTGTAAAACAATAAAGTTTTTGTTGGAATTGAGATTATAATCATTGGCTACCTACTTTAAATTTTAACATTTTTCAAGCCAGTTGTTATTCTTACACTCAAAGAGATAACCATTTAGATCTGTGAAAGTTGTATGGAACCACAGTACCACAGTATAGAACAGATAGTACAGGTCACAGATTTGTATTATGTTACGATGACATTCAATACGTTTGTGGGTCTATAACATTTTAATGCGATGGCCTATGAAATCGATTCACCCCAGTGCGAATTTTAGAAAATATCACGTTTCCTTTTAATTGTGATAATGGATTTTTTGTCAAGATCCTCTTGAATAGTAAAATTAATGTTGTTAGTGAAAACATCTGTCGAATGTGTGTTATATAATTTTTGTTAGCTCAAACTAAATGAAATAAAATCTCGTATATCTTAATATCAACATTAAATTGTTTTTAAGAAATAATATAGACAACAATCGGGGAAAGAATAATAGCGAAATTATACTCATTGACATGGCAACATTTTACACAAAATAGTACTAAATTAATTGGGGTAAGCGATTAAACGGTTAAGCTTATTTAGAGCTTAACTCGCTGAAGCATTGTCCCCTTTTAATTACCACAGCAACAGATGGTGTGATGTCATTTATCCATTTTGTTTTATCTATGTAAATTGTAACACGTAATGAGTTGCATTGTATTGTCTGTGGCTTTTAATTAGCGCCACATTGGACATTAGTCTGAAGTTTACAACAACAATTGTGCAAATAAAAATACGTGTATTTATTTGATCTGATTTGTGAACCATGCTAAGTTCGTTTATTAGTATTTAATAGAAATTTGAAAGATGACGCGATAATGCGATTGCAAACAGATAATAGTAACTTAATGTCTTCAGCGGTTCTTACAAACGTAAAAATATTTACACTGAACTTTCAGTTATCAATTTGGCGTTGAGGAAAACTTAGTTTCTTTTGGCGCCAACGAGACGGTGCAAGCGACGGTTGTCATGGTAACCGCCTTATCTCCAATATTTGAAAGGGCGACAACACTTGACTGATCACATTTACTAGTACTAAATAGGATACACAGGTGATATATTATGTTTTTGCAAACTTCTATTATAACAATAAATTTACGTATCTACCTCAATTTTACGAAGTCCAATAACCGATTAATAAAAATATGATAGTGATTTTTCACCAGAAACATTCAAAAAAAGCAAAAATTGTCTATACATCTATAAATCTTACTATTTTTATTGTTAGTCTAACTATTCTTCTCTCCGCTTGTGGCTAGGTCGAGAGTGGATAGATATCTCCACTCTCATGCCAAGAACTCTCAAATACAGCCTTTCATCTTTCCATATTGATTTGCTAAGCAAACACAAACAGGCTGTAACAACACTTTCAAGTCCAAATTTTTACCCAATTATTTACAGAATAACGTATAAAGTAATAAATAACTCCGATAGCTCCACATTTTTGCGTATATAATTCTCTAAATGTAATTATTCATCTATTGAGATAATATTAAGTATTATACAAATTTATTTACGTTATATATTGCTTAGCTCAATTGAGATTCCGATAGTAGTTTAGATCCGAACGCAAACCGGGTATTGTTGATAGCAATTTCACATGAAATCTGCTAACTCATCCCCTCTCTTCATATCCATGATCTATGTGAAGCATGGCCACAAGTTAACCTCACAGTGAAAGTAGGGCGTGTTTGTCGAGTGATTTTGGAAGGACGCTAACGAGTATTTGCGATTCGTAATGGGCTTTTGCAATGACAGCGAACTTCTCTTCAATCGTTTATGATAAACAATATATTTACGCATTCAATTAATTTATACATTAACTTAAAATTTAAAAATTGATTTATTTTTCTAAAAATGTAATGAGGTTGACTAATGTTCATTAAAATGGCGGATAGTTTGTCTATTTGAAACAGTAACAATAGACGATAAGCAATCGCTATGATTCTGTTTAATAATCCGATGACATAGCACATTCAAGTTTTGCTATTTTTGACACAATAAAACAGTTCGGAGAATACAATTTAAAAGAATTCCAAGCAACTACTTAATATTCTATTGGTTTTAAAGGACGTTTTCTGAATAGAAATAAAAAGTATCGATCGAGGAAGAATGTAAGCGAGCAATCTTACACTTAAAGCAAAATTGTTTCTGTGAATGAAACACTACAATTAGTTTTTAAACTAGCTCTACTCATTTTGTCAAAATTGATTGCTTTCGTGGTTGGAAAGGACTTATATAAATCCGTAAGGCGTATCTGATTTAAGAAATGGCTGAGGTAATGGGACATCCTTGTATCTTGTCAAATCAAAACGTTATGTAATCCTTTTCTTGTCAATATAATCTGATGATGAGTTTCCGTGCTTAGGGACTCAAGTCTCGTCACAGACACTTTTATTAATAATTGAGATAAACCAAATTACAAATTTGTTAGCTCCAAGCTTGGTAATACTAAACCAAGGTCAATCGTTTTTAATGGATATTTGCTTGCATTGAATGAATGTTTTAAAATGAATGAAGAAAAAAGTTAAATACTTTCACGTTATATTTGTCGATTCTATCAACGTGCTGCGTTGATGTATGACGCTACAGACAGCGCCTGTTAATGTTGTCTACGAGCTACGATTATATAAAACATAACGCACTACTAATCGTAATGAATAAATATCAATACAGATTTCACAGACACTCGATTACCCCAAAATAAATATGGTAGGCATATATCCATATCCCTATACTATCCCCAACATAACATACACATATACTTATTTGTACCTTAACTAATATTGTTTATTTTTGTACATTGCACATACGACATACCATCACATACAGGTAAATTAAACATTTTACTTTATTTATAATTATTTTACTTGTAATTGATTTATACTATCTTGCTTCTATTTTCAATTAAGGAGGAATATTCGATTAGTTATTACGTATAATTACCGTTCATAGATGTAAAATATTAACTATATGAATAAATATATTTTCAATTTGACTTTGCTTTGGCACGTAGAGCGATTCCCGTCACAAGTTAATCTCTCTGGCTTCGCGAGTGTCCATGGGCGGCGGTGTCGCTTAACATCAGGTGAGCCTCCTGCTCGTTTGCCCCCTGTTTTATAAAAAAAAAATCTATAGAAACACGGTCGGGATGCGAACGTGGGACTTTAGACGTACGTACTAGGCTATCGCGACTCTCAAAAACTACTGAGCTTCTAAACGTTTCTTACAGGAGTAAAAATCTTTCTTTAATCACACAATGTTAATGTACCTAGCCCTAAGAAAACAAAACGTCTAAATAAGTAGCTCCTAGCCTAAGCTTTTTATTTGACTGCTCGTGCTTATATTCTAAACATGTCGACATCACCTTTAGAGTCCACCACCCCACGAAGTACTCCAGGCAATACAAGTCACACTTTATTGATAAATTATTTTTTTAAGAAAATTTCACAACTGTGGCAAAATACACAAGAGATTCTGCAGTGCAAGAAACGAGTGCGTTGCTGTCCGTTTTCTTTTCTCGTCAAGTAGGTCTTGTTGTTTTGAAAAGATTGGAAAAAGCTGCTTGTATCTCACAGCAGTGTCCCAAAATGTATAATTGAGAAATGTTGTAACTAACATAATTAAATCCATTATCACATTGAATTCAAGCGCAATCAACCAATACATTCCGAACAAATCACGAAATATACATACAAAGGCTTATTTACATCTAACAAGTTCCCATATTACGTAAACGATTAGTTAAATAGAGTAATTTAAGTCGAATGAACTGGTAAATTGTCAATAGTTTAGTTTAACATATGAATACTGTGTGCTCGAGCGAAGCGATTTGATTGATTGAATGTTTTTGCGGTCAAAGACCTGATTGTATGAGCTGAAACTGAGATTACAGAAATAGGACACAACTCTATTCAAGTTGCTGTTGACTTATATTTGCGTCAAGACATCTGAGACTGAAGGTACTATGTTTCTAAATAGTAGATGAAGGAGCTCAGATATGGCTATAGGCGAATCTAAACCTATGATAAAATTATTGATTTTTATGGGCTTATTCATCATCCGGTGTGTAAAAAGCACAAAATTTAGTGAGAATTGTTAACGATTGAAACAACGACCTATAAATTTTACCTGTAAAGATTCATTGTTTCGAACAAGTGACAAAATTAAATGCGTGTCGAAGTGTCGGAAGCCGGCTATATTTCACTTGACATTAACAAAACGCGGGAGATCTGACAGTTGTTTTTTTTATGCATTTGACAGTTCGTATTCTAAATCCGGTGAAATGAAAATAAATGTCTGTGGTATTGAAGCGTTCCCTTTTTGAACTCCTAGTGATTTGGTGAAGAACTTTACTTTTATGTAATGTGCTGTTTACATACTTTTGAGTGACCACGACGAGGGGAGCGTGTTATTATTAGCTAAGCAGCCCGCAATGCATTCGTGTTGTTTGTTTACCTGTAACAAAATAAAACAGAATAAAACCTTTAAGTTTTCTTATGTCAGTCGAAATTTTGTCAATAGAAAAATATTTTTATAGCAGTGAAAACCTTATATTAAGTGTAATACCATAGTCTCGCTTACATTTTTCATAAAAACAGCACTTTGAGTGGACAAACAAACTTTCCCAAAGTAACAGTGTCTAACGAGAATCTGCACCCATTCCATAATTGTGTTAGCGTCTTAATTACGGTATGGCAATTAACTATAATTTGATACGTTTGATCGTTAACGCCAACCGCAATCTCTACTCTATGGTATATGGATGTTCTATATTTTATTGGCTTTGACCGTTCCTACTCATTAATACCATACTTTTTATCTGCTAAGATTTCACAGAGTCAATAGTTCTTCAATACAATTTCTGTAAGTCTGACGTAACCATAATGAAATAAGCTTGAACAAATAGAATTGACCTATTGACCAAGTGTGACATATGCTTGAGAAATTATCAATGTAACATGTTTCGTTTGATATTATTCGTTACTCATAAGCGCCGCTTTATAGGTCCATATTAGAATACGTTGTTGTATATAGTACGAGTGAGTTGTGTTTCAGCTGTAGACAAAAAACAGTCAAACCTGATACAACACTCCCTCCAGGATGCATGTTGCTTTTAAGCTAAAGTTAACACGTGATGACGACGCGATGGTGTGAACGCGGCATTGCTTACTCTTATGTAACAAAAGAATATATACTATTACTAGCTGACCTGGCAAACGTTGTTTTGCCATACATGTGATTTCTAGCAATCATTTTTTTAGCTCAATAAACATATTAATAATTTAAAAAAATAGGAGTTGATCATAGAGGAGTAACAACTTAGGGTTGTATGTATTTTTGTATGCTGTATCATAGAAAAATAAAAAATAAGGAATTTTGACAAAATAAATAAATGTTAAGGATTCTCCAGAAATGAAGATTTGAAGAATTATGAAGATAAAAAATAGTTTGTTAGCCGATTCTTAGACCTACCGAATACGCATACAAAATTTCATAAAAGTCGGTCAAGCCGTTTCGGAGGAGTTTAACAAACACCGCGACACGTGAATTTTATATAAGATTTACAAAAACAATAAATTAATTAATATCATACAAACTCACAACTTCTTTCTCAGTTTTGAGCCTAATTCTACGGGAAGATGTCGTCACTTGTAACTGTGCGAATATATAATTTATATTGCTTAACTCCAAGAACTCAATCAATAAAACCCATTAACATTAACCCGCAACCCACATTGCAAAATACCAATATAAACAAATTGACTTGTATAATATGCCTATGCATGGGGGCGAGACCCCTACATCTGTTTTCATTAAATATTGCGTGCTGTGGAATAATATATCCCTAATCTGTTAAATAGAGAATTTAACTTTATATTACTTAAATCAACGTGAACATTTGAGAACAAACAGACTAGACTAGAACAAAGAGCTTTCGGCTTCAGCAGCTACTGAAAATAGTTGTTGTTTTCTTTATTAAATTAATTCGGAACCTACGTGTGATGAATGAGTATGGTTGTAAGGAATCAGAATTGAGCTAAGGCATAAAGAAACTAATTCAACGTTATCTACGTTCAAGTTATTATAAAACGCGAATGCTTTGCAGTAGCACAATTATACCTACTCGGATTAGTGAAAAAAGACACACAAAATATTTATATATATTATTCACTTAACTATTAAAATGTAGATATAGAAAAGAAAGAAATTGAAATCATAAAATCATTGATACTTCACTAGCCTATCGAACGTTTGAGCTTGGAAGAAAGTCGTCTAAATCGCAACATTCTTATCGTCTGATACTTCGATATAACAACTGAAGTATCACTCGGGCAATCGATAAAGTCTCAATCGATTGCAATAAAAATAAAGATATCTAGTAGTGATGGCAGTTAGGGGAGACTTGACAGGGGACAAAGTAAATATGTCAATTGTTTTCCCCTTTATTTTTCGGTAAACTTCTGAATTCGGACGGTAGGCGATCATATTTTTATTATAGAATTTCTTTCTTTGTACACCAGGCCTAGTACCTATATGTTTTTTTTACTTTACCATTATAGGCTTTTAGGCATTGGAAACGCCAACTAAATTTGCGGTTACAAGTATCTATATATGTATACTTTATATATCTAACTCAATATACGTAGAGATTAATAGAGTTGTAACATCTAAAAAGCTTCAATTAATACAAAAAAATAAATTAAAAGCAATTACGGCTTTTCTAATCTTCACCTACACCTACCCGCATTGTCCGATAAAACATAAATTATGACCAATTTGCGTTCCCTTTCACTCATTAAGCACATGAGAAAGACGTATAACCTTAACATTCAAAATACAAGCGATAACTGTACTTAAAGCTACGTTATACAGATGGAAATTCTAAAAATGTGTTTATTAAAATAATAGTACAAAATCAGCTTTTCGGCAACTGAAAGGAGTGAGCGAGACAGATGTGTCGTGAATCGTGGGAAAGAATTTGTCATTTAGTATTGTTTATGTTGGACGCCATATTGTTTTTAATTAGGTGTTAGTGTGTAGATTTCGTTTCCGATTGTAGTTTTATGTTGACAGATATATATATTGATACCCATAGAAAATATTTTTGAAACATACACTTAAAGGGAAAGTAACGAGTAAATTAAAAGTATCGATTTAAAAGTCTGAATGGTAAATATCACCATGTCTATAATGTTAAATAATTATATGCTTTTAAAAGCACAAGCGAGCAACGAAAAGCAACTCAGCAATTTGGGAAATGGCTTCATAATCAACGATTTACATATACATATAACTAAGACATACAGTACATACAACTATTATCGACTTCGCGGAATTCGTTGAGATGACACTTCCCAGTCATAAGTTATATCAGTTTATAAGAGCAAAAATGTAGTAAGAGGAATTTATCAAAGGATAAATAAATAAATCACGTCCGCAACATGTAATCACATACTATATAAACAAGCACTTCGTAGAAATTTGCATTTATCATGTGTAAGCAGTGCTTACTCATAGGAATGCGTAACTTTGAAAAACTTTATCTTACCATAGATTATAAGAGCCTAGAGGCTACACAGAAAATAAAGACGTATGCAAATATTATTTGATTAATCTGCGATGCTTAAATTCGCATCTCCCCTATTTCAATCGCCTACATTAATAGCATCATACGGAACATTGATTTTAAATGACAATTTTCTTTGGTGGCTGATCGTTATATCTTTTATATATACATTGCATCTATGTAAGTATATATAAATTATTAGTTGTGTTAGCGCTATACAACCTATAAATAGCTTAAATTCGGGCTAACCAACCGTATGTAAAATATTTCCAAATATTATTATTATTAGATGAATAATTTAATAATAATAATAATAATAATAGCTTTATTAATTCCACAAACACAAACATCTTCAGAACAACATGATAGCGATATAAAAATTATAAAAAATATAAGATAAATATAAACATGTTTGTATTAAATGGACCCCTCTCGGGTAAAAGCCTCCTCCAAAAAATTCCAGGTCCTTCTATCTGTCGCTGCTGTCAACCACCCCTCACCTGCTATCTTTATAATTTCGTCGACCCACCTCGTATGAGGTCGGCCTCTGGATCTTGTACCTCGTGGCCCAGGCCATTTTACCACTCTTTGTGTCCACCTATCATCATTGTACCTGGCCACATGTCCTGCCCATCTCCATTTTTTCTTGAGAGCGGAAGTGAATGCGTCAGTTATTTTTGTTCTTTTTCTAATTTCCGTGTTCTTTATTTTGTCTTTTTGTTTAATGCCAAGGAAGCTTCTCTCCATTCTTCTTTGTGTTGTGTGTATTTTATTTTTAGTTTTGAGATCGAATGTCCATGTCTGACAGCCATAGGTTAAACAGGGTAAAATTTCCGTATCCATAACAATTTTTTTAGCAGATAGCGGAAGCTGCGATTTGAAGAGTTCCTTATGTGCCCACTATTTTTTCCAGCTGATCGCTATTCTTCTATCCAATTCTTCAACGCTTCTTTCTTTGCTAAAGGAAATTTGTTTACCTAAATATACGTATTTACGTACATATTCTATGGGAACATCATTAATAAAGATTGCTGTCGTTTTGTGATTAGTCATGACTTTTGTCTTATCCAGATTCATTTCTAGTCCAATTCTATCACTGGCATGGTGGAGATCGTTTATCATCTCATTCATCCTATATGAAGATTCTGAGAATAGAATAATGTCATCGGCGAATCTGAGATGGCTCAGAAAAACGCCGCCTATCCTGATGCCTTGCTCGGACCATGGTAAGTTCATCATTATGTGTTGTAGGACAGCTATAAAAATTTTTGGTGAAATCGGGTCTCCCTGTCTAACACCTCTATGTATGTGAAATTTTTCTCCAAGCCTATCCAACTTGATTCTACTGGTGCAGTTAGAGTAAATATTTTTTAGAATATTTAAATATTTTTCTTCAATTTGCTGTGACTTCAGAGCTTCCCAAATGCTGGCATGTGATATAGAATCAAATGCTTTTTTATAGTCTATGAAGGCTATATATAGCGGTCTGCGGAATTCTGAATATTTCTCGATAACTTGTTGGACAACATGGATATGATCAGTTGTACTGTAACCGCTTCTAAAGCCTGCTTGTTCTATTGGCTGATGAGCGTCCATATCCGCAGCCATTCTTTCCAACAGACAGGATGCAAATAGTTTATACAAACAAGGCATGAGGCTTATGGGTCGGTAATTGCCAATGTCAGCCGGATCACCTTTTTTATATAATAAGACGATTTCAGATTCAGTCCATTTGTAAGGGACAACTTCTTCTTCTAGTACCTTGTTGAATAGAAGGGATATTGGAGTCAGTAGTTGTATCTTTGCTAACTTGATATGTTCATTTGTGATCCCGTCCGGTCCGGGACTTTTCTCTGACTTCAACTTCATAACTTGTTTTAGAATTTCATCTTCTGTAAACTCTGGCACTAATGAAACTTCCGACTTTTTCGGGACAGTGTTCGATTGATCTAACGAGCGATTTTGTCTGTACAAGTTTTGGTAATACTCTGTAGCTACATTTATGATTTCTTTTCGCTGTATACAGTTTCTTTTGCCGTCAGCAAGAAATGGTATCCACTTCTTTGTTTTATTCAGTTCTTTATAAGCTTTCTTAGTTGATCTAGACCTTTCAAGGTAGTATTGTATTGTTTTAAATCTGTGGATTTCATAACATCTTCTTATAGCTTTGTTTGTAGCTTTATAGAGATACTTAAGATGTTCTTTATCGTTTTTAGTTAGATGTTCCTTATTTTGTACCTTATTCCTTTCCTTCATGAGCCGTAGTGCATCTTCTGATAGTATTTTATGTCTTACTTTCGCTTTTTTTATATTCAAGCCTTCATGTATGGTATTTTGTACTTTTTGATAATATTCTTCGACGTTGTATGTTTCATGCTTTTCTATGAGTTGAGGTATAATATGGTTTAAATTGTCTATGTATTGGTCTTGTTCTATTTTTGCTGTCAGTTTCTTGGTTGTTTTTGAATAATTGCATCGGCTTTTCTTATTCTGTTTTAGTTGGATAGTAGCTCTTATTAATCTGTGATCTGATCCGAAGGGAAATGAAGTTAAGACCTTGTAACTAGAAAATAATTGAGGTTTTGAGGTCATTATATAATCGATCTCGTTTTTGGTGTTCTTGTCAGGCGATATCCATGTCCACCTATTTTTAGGTTTTGATTTAAAAAGTGTATTTATAATTTTTAAGTTGTATTCAAAAGCATATTGTATGAGTCTCTCGCCGCGTATACTTCTCTTACCATATCCATGCTCTCCCGTAATTGTATCTTCATGTTTCCTTGGCATTCCTATTTGTGCATTGAAATCACCCATTGTGATAATATAATTCGTGGAGGTTGAGTTATGTGCTTTTGCCAAGTCAGCATAGAATTCATCTATTTCATCATCGGAAGACCTTTCAGTAGGTGCATAGGCTTGGATAATTGCTAGTGGTATATTTGGCAATTCAATTTCTAGCATGCATACTCTCTCAGATATTCCTTTGAATTGTTTAATTTTTTCTCTATACTTTTTCTTCACTAAAAATCCTACCCCATGCAAGCCTTTAGTTTGTCCTATATAATACATAATATATTCATCATCTTCAATAATGCTTTCGCCTAATCGCCGAACTTCGCATAAACCTACTATATCATGTCTAATATTTTGCAATGCTGTTTTTAATTCAAATAATTTGAGTTCTGTTGACAGTGATCTTGCGTTGAAAGTGCAGATATTTACAATGTTTTTCTCTTTAATTACTTTGATTGGAGGGTTTTGGTCGATCTCTCCCACGCTGACCAAGCGTACTGGGAGATCTGGAGGGTTTAGTGGTTGCTATTCTATACTTTGAGAATCGAGTTTTTCAGAGGAAGTTGGTTGGTTGTTGTTTAATTTTTGTTTTTGGATAACATAATTTTTTATATTACTGATTTTATTTTTCTTCGATGGTTGTCTTGTGTGTTTGTCTTGTCTCTGTTTATTACTTGATGAATAATTTATACCATAGTTATTCATTCCTTTTGGACAATTTATAGCTATCTATAGCTTTTTAAGAAATTATGGTTGATATGACTGATTAAATGGTGAAGAACAGATCAAAAATAATTGGAAGCTTATAGTAGTGAAAATGATTGGTGTTGCTCCATATAAGGACTTTAAGAGTCTTAATTAAATATTCTAAAATAAATATCGATATCTTCAGTGAGTCACGACTCTGGAATGCGAGTCAAATTCATTCGCGTGACCGGAACGAGGGTGATTTGCAGTTCATTGTATTTTCGGGAATGATTGCATCACCGGTCACCGTTCACTTTAATTTACGGCTTTTCAGAGACTTTCACAATTTGTTGTATATGTAAAAATATAATATACATATGCCAACACATATTTTCATATTGATTAGGAATAGCTTGCAGTTAGCAGAGTGATAAAATAAACGTGGTTTAAATTAATTTAAATTGTGACCTAACGAAAGAATCTTAGACAAAGTATCGATTTCTAGTTGACCGATACTTTAAGTCTGCTAAGTTATTGTACCGTCCCTATTGTATATATGTTGGTTTAAAGATTAAGGGATCTTGGGTCACGAACGTTTTAACTATAATGTTCAAAGTATAAGAGAAAGATCACTTAAGTAATGTCGTTTAATGATATTCAAACTTTAGTTATTAAGCATATAAATTATTCATTTCACGCCTTGCGGCAACGTAATCGACGACTTAACATTTTATTATATTATTTGTATACCCAATTCCATCAAAAATGAAATGTGCAGTCTAATCAGCACCCTCTCCATATTCGCCCCTAAAAATTTTGGCACACCCGTAAATGAGGTTTGTAATATGATTTGGAAAAGATAACGTTGTACTGAAATACACTTTTTAAATTATAATAATTTCAAAGAAGTAAATTACATTTGATATAACATAACTATTTATTTATCTTCTTATTGGTCCACCAAATGATAATGATTTTTTATTGTAGTTACAAATCACTATTTTTGCTACAATATCTAACATATAAGATATAAACTGTGACGGGATGTTTTGTAGGACTATATATGACAAACATTTGCATCATACATTACATATGTGTATATGTAGTGGTTTTGGCAGAATAGCGTGCAAATGGTAGATTTTTTCACACTGACATAATATTGGACGATTATAATAACTATACAATTATAAATTGTATGCCTATGTGTTAGAGTTTTAGTAAAATCCATTCGCAGTTTTTATATGAAAAAGTAACAAAAATCTATCCTTCCATACTTACAACTTTTGTATTTATAACATGAGTAGGATAATAAATAGTGTTTATTTAGTAGATCGCGCCACGTATCTATTAATCTATCTATAACGAAAATAAAACCGTTGAGCGCACTAATAGCAAGTCAATTTTTTTTATATTTATAAAGTGAGACAACACAAGAAAATGTTGAACAAACAAAAATCATATTCTTTAATACTTTTAAACATTATTTTCACAACACACTCTTATTGTTAATTTGACAAAAAGTGCAATTCATTATGACTGCTGTTTTATCTTTTACAATACCACCGAAAAAGCGCAATAACCTACCCCATACCAGTCAACCAACTCATTCCTCATACCCCTTACAACGAAGCTATACAAACAACTGTTGAATGCCACTTCCGCACATCGTTTACCTTTTCACATTGATGACACATTAAAAATAAAATGTGACAGTTAAAAAACTGATTAGTTTTGTTAGGTGTAAAGATATTTTAAAATGTGTGGTATAGAGGGTAGAACGGCGCGATTATAAAACATTTGTGTGTGAGACGAACGTTTGTGTTCTTTTAAACCTTTAAAAGGAATTATCGAATTCCTATTTTTGGAATGTTGCCGGTACCTACTCTAGCTGAACAGGTAAATCTCAATGATTAAACTGTCAACAGATTTCATTTATTTCTTACATGAAAATAAAAATAGAGGGTACAAGCTTTATAAGCCTTTGGAGAGAACTTTTGCTTGAGAGCTTGATATATATGTGTGATATACTAAGTTCAAAATAATGTGACATCATTTTGTAGTAAAAGAACGTGAAAAATTTTTGTGTGAACGCACTTTAATCTGATATATCAATGTTTTTATCTTGATTGCAGGCACGGAGGCAGAATTTGAGGACTAATGTCTGTTAGTATACTCGTACATACATAAAAGCAAACAAAACTTTTTTGTGACTTACACCACACGTCTTGTAACCCTTTCACGCAGGCTAAACGCGTATTAAGTGACAATAATGGGGTCTATACCAGTTATTTTACGGTTAGTTTCATCCGAGGGATTATACAATAATCCTGCATATGATATTTTGACAATGATTTAGAAAGCCAATCGCCTGTGTGACATTGAGGGTTAATATAAGCCAATTAGTAGCGTATAACATATTTCTGTTTTTCCCATACGATCTTGCCCACAAATTATTATGCCATACAATTTTAGTTTTTGTATTTTTGGTATTAGTATATTTAGCAATGTCAGCAAAAGGTTGCCCGCTTAGAATTATTCTTAATTGTATTTAGCCGCTTCATTTTTATACTCCATTAATTTCAACTATAGCGATTGTCATAATATAGTGCTATATTTTTTACTTTTAACTGAAGTACATTTCGTCCCCTCTACTCCGATTCTTATAATGCCCATATTAGTAAGTAAAAGTAAAGTGGGGAATCATTGAAACCTTGTGAAGGAATCTATCGTAATATGCGGAAACAGTGGGACCAATTAACGGTTATTAGCTAAATTAATGTGTATTGCGAATAGCGTCGGCAGTGACCTTACACTGTACTTTTAATTTACTGCATTTTTACAGATAGGGCTGAAGTCAAGAAAAAAATTGTATCCCCATTCTGCAATTAAATAAATCTAATACATCTGGTGTTTTCTAATTAAAAAACCGAATGGTAGAAACCCAATGATATATTGTATATAAGTAATGCCCTCCACATTCTCTTAAAAAGAAAGCCCCCCTCACAAGAAATAAGTGAGCAATAATTTAGTGTATTCACAGACAACTTGACAATGTACACTCATGAGACATACCTTAGATACATTCAGTAGACTAACATTTTTTTCACAATTTCCTGCTTTATCTATTATTTTTAAATTTAAAATGTATGTTCGCATGGATTCTTGCAATGGAATTATGAAGCTTCAACCGTTTGAGCTGAAACTTTGTGTTTGCCTTTAGCGTCCTTCTTGTTCCAACTTCCAACATGGCGGAACACCCATGAAGGCAAATTATTATTAATATACGCTTACACTATGCGTATCATATGTACTGCTTGTTGTGTTGAAGGTTAACGTTTATTTTAAGAGCCTTAAATCCACTGTGTTTTTTTTTCAAATTAGCACGCAGTTACAATGTTAACAAAATCCAATGATTCATTAAAAATCTATAAAGTTGATACGCTAAAAATATGCTAAATACTCAATTAAAATTCAATGCGCCAACCCTATCTTTGCAGACGGAATAGAAATGAATCTCTTAGCTTGATTGAATGACTAATACAAATATAATCATTGCCAGTTGATTGATTCTGATGATAAATCATTGGTATTAAAGACCATTAAATTGACTTTAAATGCTAGAAATTTGACAACGTTAAATTACACGATTTATTACACTCGGAAGTGAATTTTAGCATTAATCTCATTTATTTAATAACAAAAGAATATCTTAAATCTATAATTGATAATACAAGTCGAAAGTGTACCTGTATTATACATGTATACTTTGATTGACTTTTTGAGTGTTTCTGTGTTTTATCCATACAATGTCGTGTCATTTATTCGCATACATACAAATTTGAAAAAACAAAATTTAGACTATTAACCGTGTTAAAAAGTAAAATCCTATTGAAATGTTAGTACTATGTATGCATAGATTCTGTGGTTAGATAAATAAAGCTTTACAAATTTTCTGATACTAAAATAAGATATAAATCTCACCTACGATTATAACTAAATATTGATAAGAGATCGTGCATTCTCAATTAAAAATTAAATATGATTAGTTCCTAGATTTTGTTTATTATGGTTTATTAATATATATATAATAAATAGGAAGATAAATATAAAATTTAGGCCCGTTATTATTACAAAAATGAATAATATGAATTCATTACGACAAGTAAGACTGGTTGGTTTTTGTTTCTTGAGGAACCGACTTTTTTTCCGTTGTTTAAAAATCTTAAAATAGCATAAAAAGGTAATATTTACAATTTCACGCTCTGACGGCTACCCCACATGCAGGCACCACGTGCGTCCATTATAGTGTGAACTGTCACCTCTGTACTAATTAGCTATGTTAGTTGACAAACTTATAACTGCGCATTGTTGTCGAGAAAGAATTTAAAATATTATAATAAGCCTTTTTTAATGTAGAATTAGACCCTTATTTTTGTGGTAAGATTTGAACTTAGTTATTCTTCAATATCTTAACCGTTTAAATATTTATAATTAATGTAAATTGAAATCAAGCTTCAAGTATGTAAGATTTGGGATTTCCTTCTACTGTGCTGAACTCTTAGATATGAATGTTAATAATAACTGTATTTGCTGCATTCCTTCATTTATTTTTACACATCTATGTAGAACCTAATCCTATTTTCCTAGATCTTATACTATTTGCATAACACTCTCTCTCATTCTATATCAGGTGGTACCTTATGGCGGATTTTTAGTTCGATCTTGATGATCAAAGAAAAGTTCAATGATCCCTGGCGAGTAAGCACTCTGTTTATATTAAACGCACATTTCACCCGATAAGTTCTTTGGTGACTTGTTTAGTCTGCAGTTGTGAGACAATTGCAGTCATGGGGTCAATCCTGATGCATTGATAACTCGATTTAATAATTTTAATATTTTCATTGTCTTGATTGTAAAGATATTTTATGAAACGAATAGGTATTCATGATTTTCAAATTTATATTTACACAATACACACATTTTAATCATTGTCAAATTGTTGTTAATTTCTATACGCGACCTTAAAACTTTAAAGTTACTGCCGATACTCAACTTATTTTTTTTGATATTGTGTTAAATTCCCGGCAAAACAATGATTAAGAACCATTTTGTCAACCCAAACTTCGCAAGCATAATGATAATAATTAAATAACCGACTCTGTACAGGGGATTCTTTTCCAGTACAGAGTGGGTCGTAAAAAAGCCAAAGATAATATTTACTATAACGTCCCCGGTTGACACTATGCCCCAATTTAGTTCATGACGCACATCTTAAAATAGCCACCCTTTCTTTACTTTAGCTTCAATGAACAAACCTGGGTATGACGGCTTCAATTGTAAAGTTTAAAGTTACGGTATGATATGAATTTTCCTTTAAAATTCAAGTTATATTTTAATAAGACAAATAATTAAATATTGTTGATTTATTAAAGATTTTTTGACAAACGTTTGTGATACAATGCACATATTTAAATGAGTTATGTGTTGCTAGATGGCGCTAGTAACCTCTTAAAACGCAGTATCGAAGCACTCGACATTTTATATTAGTTTTACTCTCAATGCCAGTTTCGGCAATTATTGTTTCGCCGGGTTCGAACTAATTAATTTTTGTTAGTGAATTAGTACGTTGCCGTACTATCACTTCCTTTATTATAAATACTAAGCTTAAAATAAAAGTTATATAAGATAATCGTGATTTATTATATATGAAACTATAAGGGTATTGTATGTACTGTTGACAATTTGAAAATATTAATTATTGCAATGAATATCCGAAATTGATATGGGTCACTATATAGTGTTAACTTTTAATATTAAAGAGTTAGGCTTTATTCTTCAGTTCAGGCCAATGCCAACACTGCCTCTCGTTATTCATCATAGTAATCCTGTCCTAAACAACATATTAGAACACAATCTTTTTATGTCACGATATTTAAAGGTTTTCTATATATTGAAACAATTGGATCTTGTAACAATGAAAGGTGCTACCAAATAATACAAGTTTCAATTCAACACTAAACGGTCGTTCCCGCTTATATCATATATTCCATAGTTTTGCCAATTTGAGTAAAATAAATATATGATAAATCTATTCATAACACATCCTTTGCAATCTCGCTGAATAATATTGAAATAGGCTAATTAATGTTGAGCAAACATTGTCAAGGCTTGCCAAACATACCAATATTTGACAAATATTGTTTGGTTCACGTAAATTTGCTCGGACTCAGTAAGGAAAACATGTGCTTTTTTACATTTATTATCTATGAAAAGACACTTTCAGCGTATTTTTATTTGAATTCATTACTATTTTTCCTGTGGTAGTGTGAAATTTATACAGCTATGGTAGACTTTAAAAAAATTAAAATAATCTTGGCATGTGATAATTTTCGTCGTAATACTCGTCAATTCTTCGGGATCAGATCTGCTTTTATGTAGCAAGTGCTTATTGCGTATATAGTATACTTATATATTTAAAAACACAACGGGTAGGACTTTAGATAGAGCAGAACAAAGAAAGAAAATAACCCCTTAACCAGGAAACTAATTTTATTAATGTATTTGAGATCAATCCAGTACAGAATTATTATATCATTGTTCAAATTATACATTCGCTCACCTTTATCTGTGACGTGGAAATTATTAAATGACCCAATTTAAAAAGTTCATAAAATAACAGCAGAAGTATGCAGCAGTTGACTTTTTACGCATTTTGTTTGCGCAATGCAGTTAACAATTTGTTATCAGTCAAGCCTTATCATTTACGTAAGAGTATCACAACATTGTAATCTTTGTTTCATAACTATCCCGTTCTTCATTCACAAGAGCCTCACTATTTTTCACCAAGTCTTTTACTTTTTTACGAGCCATGAAAAGTCGAGCTTCTATTACGATCGCTCTGTGGCGATTTGTGTGATTTATTTAAAAAATAAAAAAACAGAACATACTATGAAAGCAACCAATTTTGTGATTTTATATAATAATAACTGTTAATAGTTCCTTCTGTATGCCGATTCTATTTATCTTGCGCAAAATACTAACTTATATATGTGATGAATAAATCACTGAGGACATATATCATTTTTTACTATAGATTTTCGTGCAATTCTGTTGATTTAATATTCTAATGGAATTTACTGTATATTTACGTATAAAGTCTTACGCAAATGATATATAAAACCGTATGTATAGATATAATTATTATTAATGATCCGATCATTCTTAAATTTACATAATAAAAACGCTACGCAAATTCGCTTGCTAATGCTAACACAGATGCAGTTATGATAAGGCGATTATTGTAAGCTACTTGTGTTAAATTGAATAAAACAATGATAAATAGCTTAGCCTAACCAGTTATGTGACATTCCGGCAATGAACCAAGTAATTTGCTTACGAAACGTTACTAGTTTAACTCTAACAGTTAATTTTAATCGAATTCGAGGGAATAAGCTTTTGGAGCAATTCGAACTCTACGGTCCTAAATTATTTGACAAAATCAATAAATATTGAGAAAAATAAATGTCTATATTACATTATTGTTCAAGGGAATGTAACTTAAGTTACTTCTGATCAGTTTAATAATACTTTGACAAAAAAGGACCATAGTACCCATATCTCTTGTAAACAAAAAGCTGAATACTATACTTATAACGTTACACTATCGGAAGCTTTTAATTCAAATATATGTTTTTATTTTTAAAATTCGACTTACTAAACGTTGAACTCTTGACTACTGGTTAAAAAGTAACAGGGCTTTAAAGTGCGTATCAAAACAAATAGTAAAAATCACCAATATTAGTTTTTTACTCAATCAACTCATTAATCATGCATGATCGTTTGATTGATGAACGAAGAGATTAAACTCGAATGAACCATTGTTATCGTGTCGTTCAGTTCAATTGATATTACGTAAACATGTTCAATCATTTTATAGTCCATTTGACATGCAGTAAAATTCCTTGTTAATTCAAAATATAATCACCATAACTCTTATTTTAAAATATCAATTTTACCTATGAATCTTTATGTACCTTATAAATCTTATATCATTATTGTCCAGGTCATCTTACTATAGTGAAACAGTGTATGGAAAATGTATATTTAATAAAGTAATCTTATATTTTCGTTTTGATATGCTTGGGTTAGATTAGCCCACTTCTGTCGTGATAAATGCTGTACCCGTATTCCCTGCCTAGTTTAATGAAATTAATGGATATCTAATTAATTAGGGTCTTTGAATCGCTATCTAGGCTAGGTGTGACTTGTTGATTTATATGTCTGAATTTTCGCAAATTATTCGTTATTTCGTATTAACACGATACAATAGAATACTTGTAAAAGCAGGTGGGTCCGTAGTGGAGAAGGTCATAGACGACCAATCATTAAAAAAATTTGCAAACAATTCTAAGTGGTTTTGCTGACATCTTAAAGCTTTATGATTTTTATCTGGCCGGACTGCAAGTTGTTTATTAATATATCACATTTAATATGACACACATATTTTATTACATTATAACTGAGGTTTTTAATTACACTTTTAATGTTCAGTATTTAAAATAAATTATATGATTTAAATACATTACAATACAATATTATGACGTATTATTCAAAAAACTTTAGGTTTAGGTAGGATTTGGAAACCACTTAGCTTTGAATATACAAAGTTGAAATGAGGCATTGTACTAATTGCATAGAATGCGCTATATGTGAGATGTGTCTGTGTACTGTTTTAGTAAAACGCAAATTAAATATTTTAAAATCTATTGTTAAAAATAATTAAATATTAGTTTTAACAATAAGATAACTACAATATCCTATATAATGGGTCATTTGGTCATTTATTATATACATTATCATATCATACTAATTTAGAACACAGCTGTAAGGACTAAAGAATCACAAATAAAAATAAAATAAAAGAGTGCGTTGACAGCTGTCAGTTGTCACTGCTGTAGCCCGATTTTGATGTGGCTGTCAATGAGATGGCTAATTACATTCCATTAACGCACTATTTCTTGTTAAGGCATTTAATAGCGACTATTAAAATGGAATAATTGCTCTATCAAACTCTCAATATTTCGCTAGTAACGAGTTATATGTTATTACATCTACATAAATTATGATTAAGAAAAGAAAATTACAAACGATGTAACTAACTATGAAACTATGTAAAATAATAATTAAAAATGTATAATTTCGTAGTTAGGATGTTATGCTTCAATATTTTTGCCCGCATAAAATGTTATACTTTTATGTTTTAGTGTTTAAGTTCACCGAATTGAAATTTTATTTTTTCTCAAACAAAGATTACATCACTTTACAATCAAGCGAATGACCCGATTCAGATAACATCCATGTAATTTGTTCTTCACGACTATTGTAACCGAGGCGATTAGAAGAAACTTGTTCTATATAATTTCTAACCAAAAGTAGAGCTTAGTTTTCGTGAGAACTATCTTAATAGGTGAGATCTTTGAGTAGATTGAAAATAAAAAAATAAGAGTTAATGGTTTTTAAAACTTAATATCGATTTCCAAATCGGGAAAGTGCAAAGAAACTGTTGCCTGTAAGATTGAATTAGATTCCTCATAATAATTTATCATTGAGGTAATTTTAGTGAAAAGAAATAATAGAGGTTTTAGCTGGATCCAAACTTTAAATTTAATTTATTTATAAATAAAGAACATGCCTGGATTATATTTTTAGGTTGCTCTACTTTTTTCAATAATCGTGACTGTGAGTCTAGTCTAGATTCTAAAAATGTTAGTATTAGTCAGAACGATATTTACGGATACCTGCACCCGTGTTTCAGCTTGTCCATTGAATTTAAAATAACATTTTAATCGATGTAGTAATTGTTTAGATTAAAACATATTATACCATCAAAAAAATTATTATTGGCATAAATTTTATAAAATGGCAGTAGCTATAATAAAATGAATAACCGTATGATTATTTAACAAATAGATAGTTTTAAAAAGAATATATTATATACTTTACTTTACAAAACCTATTTTGTATTGATATTAAAATTTATAAAAAAATTGTTATAGAAATCTTGTCATCTTGTTAAATTTATGTAAAAGTAGCGTACGAAGTGAAACCCTACTGGGTATTTATTTGATCCCACTTTAAAAATTATTTAATCGGATATCACAACATCTAGCAGTGTGCCGAGTCAGAAAGTATAATAAAGAAGTAAAAAAAGAAAATCTCACCTGTACATTGTGACACGCAAGCAATCACGAAGAACGCTATACATATAGATAATCTTCTTAACTCCATGACTTCTACTGAACACTTAGTCACAGATTAAAAATAAACTTTATCACAAGCAACACTTGTCACTAAAGGCACATTCCTTAATTTCAGGCACTTAGGAATCTGAAAAAAAAAATGAAATTGTATTACAAGACTTGTCTATGGTTGGAATATTTGAATATAGAATGTCAAATACGTATGAATTTTGTATAATATGTAATTATGAAATTTCTGTGCATTTTACGTTTGTATTTCGAAAATCAAATCTAGGTTGTTTAACGTTCCTTGTAACATTTTCAACGTTATTTACTTTTAATAACTTATTGAGCACTCCGCTAATTCAAAACTATTACTGCAATTACATAGTTAATGCCGCTACATATTCATCTACACTATTAGATTGTAGATATTAACTAAAATTTCTATGTGCAAAAATCACCAAACTATTTTGGTATTTTATAAAAAAAAAAGAAACTAAGTAACTTAAAACTAAAAATTCATCATCTCACGACTATGAGAGCTTTAATGAAGCCGGAAGTGTTACATCTTATCAAAATTCAAAGTAAACAGATATAAGATATTTTGCAACGCTGCACCGCGTGCCTTATCTTGTACTGCCACGGTAGCGTTGTTGACCCCGGCGTATCTATTTTATTGGTCTAAAATAGGAGCGCTAGATAAATATGTCGTACACATTTTAAATCTGTATTATAAAATGGCGAATTTATTTTTGTATATATAATTAGTGAAAATTCAGAAGAAATTGGTAGTTTTCTGTTGGATTTCGTGTTTCCATTTTTCAGCAGCGCTCGATAGATGAAATTCGTAAAGATTTTTTTTAACATTTTTCCCAATTTGTCCGTTTTGCATGCTATATCAATTCATGGAGCATTGAAAATGAATTTTAATTTGTTATAGAATTGCTTTTAGTTATGAATTTAATCACCGGTCAACAAGATTAATAGCTTCTCCCAGCCTCCCATCGATATTCTGGTCATCTCAAGCATATATTAAAATACATTCAATCAGGAAGTTCTTAGGGTTGTCAGTGTAAAAATAGACGAATTTATTGATACAGTCCTTCCTCTGCTTGTCTTTGATGTTGAAATAAACTTAAGCGTAAAGATGTAAGGAGGTTATATATAAGATTCTTATCGATATCGCTTACGATTTTCACATGTTTTATTAAAATACATGGTTTAATAAGCCTAAAGACCTTGACAAAGTAAATTTCATAGATTTTTAGAGCGTTTTTTTCTAATTTAAAATATACACATTCTATGGTATGTCTCTATTTTAAATTAATATAGTATACAGGTATCCTGTTTTATTGTAAATTAATTTCGTTAACTTTATCCTTCTTATCTGTCTAACTTTTTACCCAACTTTAAACTGACTGGTGTATGACTATGAATATCTATTCAAGTAGATATCTATTATCTAGAATGTAATAGAGCTAAGGTATAAAGCAAAATAAATCAAGACGTTAAAACATGGACTAGCATTAAGAAATGTAAATTAAAATTAAATGATTGATCGTCTTCCGCTTAACTTAACAGGTATATTTAAACGCATCGGAACAATTAATTATAACAAGGTATAATATACCGTTGAAGCTTATTAGCTCATAAATTTGTATGATAATCACAAGCTATATGTTATTAAAATGTATTCAGATGTTGACGAAATTAACCCTAATAATATCAAACGCTTTTAATTATTTAATAATCCTTTGCTAAAAGTGTAAATAATTAAGAAAAATGACTAAAACTAAAATATTTCGACACCGTTCCGATCGTTAATAATAACTGTTTCAGCAACGGTTTACTGGTAATTAGGTTATTGTGAATGTTATTTTGTATTAGGGATACTAAAAATCATACATAAAACCCTATATATATATATATGTTCATCCTTCATATAAATAAAATAATTAGTCTTATATATTTACTTTTTTAAGTATATAGGCAAAGTAGCGCACGTAAGTACTATGTAACTTTCGAGTCCCAACCCCACTGCCCAGTCTGAATTAATTCTTCCCATATAAGTAGATATTGCAAACTTGGGTTCACGTGGTACAAAAGTACCACTGACGTCTTTCAGAATCATTGCGTCTGTGCTACCTTTCCATATGGATCCAATCCAATATCATAGTCATTAGGGGTCAATAATTTCACAAGGGCCTGGCTTTCCAATGCCGTTGGCGAACTAGAGAAACTTATTTATCTTACACAAAGAGATTTACATAATGTACAATAATTGCGACTCAGCGCGCAGTATAATGAGGAATATGGTCTTAAAAATATAGTAGTGTAAATCTTAGATCAATATGAAGTAAATTTCAATCAACAATTAAGTTTGTAACAGTTAAATTGAAGGTAAAACAACTTCAACGAATTTGTTCGCATAGTCAATGCGTAGCCCAAATGTACTCAACAAGTCAGTTGTGGACTGCCCATTCTTTTTGAACAAGTTCATATAATAAGCGCCTACGAAAACTGCAATTGATACTATACATCACGGCACGTTTAGGCGCTAATTATTTAAAAATATGTATATGACTGGATAATTAATTTCCTATTTAATAATTGTTATTTTACTTTGAAGCATTAATTTGATTATGCTCTACAATCTACATTTATGATCCATGCAACGCCGCAGGGAAAGATTGTAAAAAGTAATGTCCCTGTTATGAACATAAATCATGATTTAATTCAAACGCGTCGGTCCCCTTTGTTAAGATTATAGGGAAGACGAAATTAGGCGGTATTGTATAAAATAAGGGTCTCAAGTGTGCGTCAGTTCATGGGACTGTCTATAGATATCTATGTTTATTAAATAGATAATATGTCTCTAATAAAAAGCGATGGTGAAATCCTATTTGCCATTATTTGATTTTGTAATGATGCCATGATTTTTCAACCTGTTGAGCGTTATAAGTGATTTCTAGGTATTGATTAAATTGTATGCGCTTTACTTGTCCAATATATTCATATTTAAATTAGCCTAGTGCCGTATCTCAGTCCTGACAACGTGACTTCATATCGTGGTTGATTAATAGATTTTTGTCTTAATGTGAGCACTTAACATGAAGCACTAATTTCCTTATAGAAGTGAAATTATCAAATCAATATGTTCTAGATATCAAATATTATTTTCAAATTTTTAAGTTACAGTGAATTTTAAGATAAGGCTTCTTTGGTTGGATACGATTACGATAATATAATCGTACTTAAATAAAATGTGCGGCCCCCAGCGACACAATATGACCTTGGTCATTGTACTACAAACTTATTTGTATAAGATATTCACAAGGCTGGCTAGGTGTTGTCCGACAAACATAGTTCCATTTCTTCTAAGCTGTAGCTCTTCTGCATGGTTTCACCATATCTATAGCTTACACTAGGCCTTTTACCGTCATGTACTTATGCTAATTTAATTTTGTAGAGCGCAAAATTCTCAGAAATAATTGATTCATTCATATTTTGTTTTGGAAAGTTAATATGTTGAAGAAGTATAACTATTAACCATAACATATTCATAACCTTAAATAAATTCGAAACTTTTTTGTTCATTAAATATTCTTAAAATATATTTTCATAGAGTATTAATTCATGAGTCTATGAAGTCGGATTACAGCAAAAAAGTGGTGCCTATAACACGATAGGTATGTTTCTTAAAAAACTGTGAGTATTCGTCATTATTCGCATGACGTTAATGATTATCATATTGTAGAGATATGATAATCATTAACGTCTTACTAACGGTTTATTTTTATAATATGCAAAGTATAAAAGTTCACTTGGATCAGAGACCAGGAACACCACGTGATTTAACAACCTACAAAGACGGTTTACTATTTAAAGCCTCAAATGAAAGACATTCTATGTGAACGATGTAATATTAATTAATAAAGTATGTTATGAAATATTGCTTGGAGGTCACTAGGGCGACTTTCACGATACTAACTCTTTGATATGATAAATTACTCGTTATCAATAATTGCTTGTTGACCAGCAGTGATTTCATTATGATCAGTAAACACTCAACGGTTCAAATATTAGAATGCAAAATTTGCTTTCAATTAATTTAAGTAAAATAAGATGTTTTCGTGACCTAACATTTCTGCATATACACTTTTCTTAAAGAAAAGTCATTCAGCTCAAAAAACTAATAATATATTAGGAAAACTACTCGCACACTTGTCATTAAACTTATGCCAAACGCGCTTATATACATATGCATTTTAAGTACCGAATCCATTTAAATCGAATTGGTTCGGAAATACATCGTCGCACACATTGTAAGGTAATGGAAAATTTTGTGAGCACTAAATATAACTGACTAATACCTATTATAATAAATAAATTTAATTTGTAAAATTCTTTAATTGAGTATGAATTAGTATTATCTTTCTTCTACGGAGGAAAATCGTGTGAAATTATGAAGTATGTAGAAGTGTTCATGCATTGTATCGCTGCAAATTTATCAGCGAGATATCGATTGCGTGAATGTTAACAGATACTGTTACCTTGACATGAGGTACTCGTGAAATAATAAATTAAAAGGGTTGAAAAGCTTTATATAGAGACAAACCATGATCGCGTCACCTAACCTAACCTAAAATAGTGTAATCATGTTCTAATAGAACTGTATTTATATTTCGTTTCGTAATAAACGAAACATAATAGATGTAATATTCTGCGATTTATAGTACATACATAGGTTAAATACAAAATTAATTTAATTTGGAGATTATACCTAATATATTTCCACTAATACATCAGTTATGACCTAATTTTATTTATGATCATTATTTACTAATTCTAAAGACTTAATTTGATTTTTTTTAAGCTAGTTGCATAGATTAGCTATGCTTTCAGATTTATTGATGAAATAAATAATACTACTAAGATTCCATACCTTAAAAAGAAAACGCAGCATTGAAGTAGGCCGTATCAATTACACGAAAAAAGGTTTAACACAAAAAGTTTTATTACAATTAATTGTTTCAAGTGACCTTAGAATGCTTGTAACTGATTCAATTAACATAGTTATTTTTTATTAAATTTTTCAAGAGCTACGAAAAAGTAACGTATATTAATTGGAGAGTCCTGAGTTTCTAAATTGGCTCCAAACAGTTGGTAATTTAATTTAATAATAAGTAGACATGTAGACATTTGTAATTTTTTAATTTTTTATGTTGTAGGTATCATATGTGAGCCTATTTGGAGATATGAGTCATACTACAGTGAGTATTTCTTACAGAGTTCGCAACTCACTTCCGTCACGTAGAACTTAATAATTCACAAAATGTACTTATTTATAACTTCAATAAAATTAAATTGCCACACATTTACATCGATCAAGTACGAAAAAATTGCTGTCCATTAATAAAACATCTCAACAAATTCATTGTCTGTGGGTTTTCACTTTTGGCGCGCTGTCATTGACATCCTTCAGTTTTTTGCCGCATTCGTTCATGAACGAGACGAGCTGGTTATGATAATTAGTTTCGGAAGTGAATGAGGTTAGCTTTCTTTGGAGTTGTATGTCAGAGGGACAATACAACCTGAACATATTTTATTGATCTCCTGATAGAAAGCCGGCTGAATAAATGTTATAAAATTTTGTTCTATTTATACAGGTGGTCCGTACTTTAGTATTTCTCTGCATCTAATACTATTCGATAGTAAAAATCAATTAAAATACGAACCAAATGGTAATTAAATAATATTAAAACACACATAGTTATAAAAGTATACATCTGTTTGTCGTCAGTGTATTGATTAATACACTTATCTGTTACAAAACTATTTGTTTACGTTATTTTATAGCCTTGTGTATTATCTATATAAATACAGACTAAAATGCGACGTTATAAATTTATTTACAACAACTGAATCTGATGAAATACAAAAACTTAACACAAAACTCGCAATCGCTAAATAGAAGACAAAAACCGTAACTAGAACAAGAAAGGTAAAAACGTCGATTGTCGATATCATTTAGTGGAACAAAATTCAATTGTCATCGTGCCGCCAAAAGTAAAACGTAGTAGTTTGTGATGCGACGGAATTCGTTTCCTTTTGGAACGTGAATAAAAAACAAATTGTCATAATATTCAAATTCGTTCCTAATTCTTTCATCGGAAATATGCATTATCATTCAAATCACTCAATCTTTTAAATTATGATCACGTACCGAACCCTTTCCAAAAAATTTCAAGGTCCCGGCCCCATCGATTTTGACACCTTTTATTTTTTTAAGTGTAATTGTTTTGTGCCCCTCGTGTTTGCTAAATGTCTTTTTGTATTCGATTTCAAGGTTAGAAAGCTGAAACCGCCGATCTCCCACGGTTGTCAGCTGCTTAGTTTTTTGACAAGTGCGCCTAGCGCGTCTAATCCCGTCTATTCTAATTTGATTCATCATTAATACCACTTCTTGGGTAGAGATCGTCTATGATCACATGTTAAAGTAGCGAAGGTGAATTATTATTGTCAGTATCAGACATAGTTACCTTTTTAGATAATCCTTTTATCGTAAGTAGATAAGATACGGAAATTTTTGACATATATTTATTATTCACGCACATAAACGAATTCCCAGGCTGAATGCTTATTGTCAAAAACCGTATATGAAATAAGTAAAATAGGTGAAAAAAACCTTTTATTTGTCTTTGACTATATTTATTAATATTACATTTTCTTCCATTATAATTACTTGATATGTCAACGTATATTATTATTTGGCACAAAACATTGCATCTTTTCAAGGGATATCAATGAAAACATTTGTAAGATTATATGAAGAAAACATACACAAATATAAAAATTTATGCACCAATACACATAGATAATAACGAATGTCAAGGTTATGCAAATTGTACAATAACAATTTGCAAGCGTATAAAATTAGCATTTTATTTGCATTACTTATGTAATATGATGCCACATTACGGTGAATCATTTGAGAAAGATATTAAAATGCGTAAAAAAAATCCCGCGTTCAACATTTTCTTTTAAAAATGTCACTACGAGAACAACTCGCTGGCCAAACAATCAAATCTCATGTAGAGCACAACTACTATATTCGCCTAACTCTACAAACAGTAGCTTCATAAACCATTTACTTGAAGTATTAACTATTAATTTATAGCTGGAACTTTTAGGTAAACAATTAAATAAGTATTGGAAAAATATTCGTCTAGTGCAATAAATTTTTCGCGATATTCCCATTTGTCTCTTTAGGTAATAGGTATATGTGTATTACAGGCGTACAGGTCTATACTTTTGCGCATTAAAGTAAGAGTACAAAATACACAAGATATAAACGAAGATAATTGAAATGTGTATAACGTTCCAACCGCTTGAATTATTCTGAGCGCGATGCCAATGGCAGCAATTATTTATAGGAATATGCGTTAATTCTAATAAACATATGAAGCACAGTTTTGTAACGATAGAAAATATACTGTTTTAAGATAATAGTTAATGGTTTAGATAATATCGTATTTATGCAATGTTGTTTGTCAAAAGAACATTGTTTTTGTGAAATATATATTGTTGCTTTGCAGATATAAAAAGAGAAAATATATATGTGAAATTTGTGTAATAAATTAACTAGTAAGAAATGGTCAATAGTTAAGAGTGTTACTGTTTGCTTAGATTATTAAATTCCTTTTAAATACAAGGAGTCAAATCATTCAGCCAGAAGGATTTCCGATGAACCACATCCTTTTGGTTCGCTGAGATCGCGTTTTACTACATTGCATCGCTTTAAAATATTTAAACTTCTGTTCTAACCATATTTCTTTAAAATTTCTAGGCTATATTAAATGTTTGATACGTTATAGTTTCAAATATATAAATAATATCTTAATTCCCATTTAAATCATAATTCAGGAGAATATTTTAAGAAAATCTCGTCAAGTATTTATTCCAACTATCCGTTTGAATTACCAGAAAGCCTAGTGTATAAATTACTCTAATATCTAACAATATTGGAACCAATAATACTTCTATATGTATTGGAGTTTTATAACACTAATCCCGTCCCACACATCCAAATTGAATGTATCATAAAGTTATGAAGATAGAAAGTACATACAATTTAAAAATAATCCTTTGAACATTATCATCGTAAGAAGTTTTAAAATCACCCATTTTTCTAACCTCCTAAATATCTACGTATAATCGCGATTACTTTATCAATTTATTATATTTGCATTTAAAATCATATCAACGAATAAGTAATTTGCTGAAAGTTCAATGACTCTCTACAACTAGCAAGTCTGAAAATTTGCCTCATAAATGATAGCTTTATATTCAGTGTCAAATATTGTATAACATAAATTTATTTTGACGTAATAAATATGCAAATACTCACTACTTTATTAAAATTCATTCATAAATTACCATATTTTTACAAAATGCAAAGAAATATAGTGAATATAATTTATTATTTAATACCCTGACAAAAATAAAATTATGTTATAGAGCTATTCGATAAATCACCATATTTTCAATAATTTATCAACATGAAGCACCTTTTTAATGGATACCCGTTTGAAAATTCGTTTTGCAATTTATCTCAAAAGATATAAAATTACTTATATGCTTTAAAAGCATCGTAAAACCGACTCGACTGCAGTCTAAAATAAATTCTTACCACCGCTGCTATTTTCGCATAATCAAAAAACAAAATTAATCCAGAACACAAAATGCACAGAAAATATTACACTAACACTTATATAAAAAAATGGGACACGGCTTGAATATGAGGCGTATAAATAACTTCTTTCGAAATTCACGTACCGGTCGAAACGACGGTACTACTTCGATGGTTCCGAAAACTCGACTGGTTGGTGAACGCTTGCGTTTATTTTCCAACGCAAGTCAATGCTTACATCTCTAGCTTTGCCATCGGACATGAGGTTCGTATGTGTGAGTGTAGTGAAGGACGCTCGCTATCGATAAGGTTTGTGAAAACGGGTTAAAAAGTTTACAGTGTATTTATATTTCATCTGGTGTCTATTTAGAAAACCATTCATCGTATTTCTATACGCAACTTTATTATTAACAACAATGTTATGATCAATCCATTGGAATGTAAGGTGTCATAATTCTACATAATATCGTCAAAAATATGTTATGTAACTTAGCAATAGATAAACACCATTGCAACCAATTGGATGGACCTAGATAATAAATGAGTGTCTATAAAGATGTTTTTTGTTACTTTAATTTAACTATTCAAATTAATTCGTTTTAGCAAGGAGCCTTGAATTAAAACATCAATTAACTATTTTTTGACTATAACTCTTCGTTCGAATAATAAATACTATTGTATAATATTACTAGGTGATTCGGATAATTGTATGCCATACATGTGATTTCAATTTTCAATTAATTATTCGAATATTATTTAAAAGTTTACAGGATGAGAATATACTAAAAAATAAAAATTGTGAATCTAAACCATTCAGTCCCCTTGAACACACACAAAAAATTTCATCAAAAGGTTAGTTGAGAAGTTCAGTGACATAAAACAAGAAGAATATATATATAAAGATATCCTTTCCTAAAGACTTTTGAGATGTGGTGAAAGTACCTTTTGACATGTATAATATGTTGTAATCCTAATTATTTTTCTTAATTAATATACTGGGATATTTCAGAAATAAGTACTTTTACTAACCATTACTCTAAGTAAATATGAGCCAGTCAAATCTGGTTATAATTTCAATGAGATAAACTTATAATTTTGTTTAAGAAATATAAGGTCAAGAATGTTATTATAATCAAAAATCATTATCGACCTTCGGACATCACTTGAGATGAATGCCATAACGTGTACATATAAATTCGCTCTCACACTAACACAATGTAACTAGAGCTTAAAAGCTACAACGACAGTCATTCGAATTTTCATTTTAAAGCTATGTTATTAAGGTCCTTATTACTTTACTGTAATCTAAAACTAGGTGGCTATGACTTCACCATAGACTTATAGCTATTTTATCGCCTTAATATATTTTTTTCTTATTACGACAGTTTTGCTTAGCTTAAATTGAAAAAGATCTTCAAAAAAGTCAAATCCCATTGCTTTATAAATGTTTAATATGTCAAACTGCATTTCATATACACTTAAACCATATGTAAGACTAGCAATGCTACTTACATTCAAAAAGCTGGAAGGGATAGGAGAGATATAAAAATATTTTTTGAAAGGAATACACCTCCTTCCTCGATAAAAAGTTTTAAACAATCAAAGAATTATTATTTTAATTTTATAATTATGTTCTCAAACATTACATATATTAAAGAAAGAATTTATAAATATAATACAGTAAGGCTAGAGTATCTTAAGATGTAACTTACATGGGAACTTATTATTTACTAAGGTCACAAAATATTAAATATAAAACTAAGTAGTAAGTATATAAAAAAGCTTACAATATTCATATATTAGTAACTAGCAATACTTTTTAATTAAAGTTTATCGTCCGCTCATTTCTAAGTAAGAAAATATCAGCTTTACTTACATTCACGTCCTTAAAGTTTTTCTGCGTAAAGATTATTATTAATAGTAAATTGGATGTTTATATTTATAACAATGACGGTTAATGTGTTAATGAAGTAATTCTATTCAGGTACATAGAAGTAAGGTTTTAAAATGTTGAATAATATTCTTTGTGTATTTTTTATATTCATTGGCTTATGGAAGAAAATTATATGAGCTTTATAAAGTTTTATCTGGTGCCTGAATTGAGACCTGCTAATCGTCTAATTAGCTATCCATTTAGCGGTCTTACAATACCTATACTCAGGAGTACAACCTACAAACAGAAACAAAGCAAAGAAAATACCTTTTTAGAACAGGGTAAAGAGTACCCATTCTTTTAAAGTTGTTTTATTGTTAAAAACAATTACATGTTTAAAACAAATAAAATTATTTGGCACTCATTTAATTTTTGTAAAATATCAGCATTTGAAACCCCAATAATTTTAAAAGATTTAAAATATAATAAAAATATAACAAGCTTCAATAACTTTTTCTTATTTTATAGTTTGGTTCCTTAAATAGACCAAGATTTTATTTCAATAATTTATATAAATCTCCTTATTAGCTTTTATCAATTTCTTACAAGATTTCTTTTTTCATTTTACTCACGCAAATGTGATTTTGTACTCTATATATCACCTAAGCTACAGCAAACAATCACTGGCATCGATTTCATTACAAACATATTATAAACTATAAAGAACACATAGATTTATAAGAAATGGCAAACCATAAAAGAAACGCGCAGTTCATATAAATCTTAATATTGTATAACATATTTTCAATAATACAAAGATCAAGAACAATGCTCTATTAAAAACAAAGCAACTTATTCATGTTGATCAAAAATATCGATACTTGTTAATTCGTAGATCGTGATCGATAAAGCTGTCGCTTGTGGGAAACGTTCGCACTGCGGTGAATTTGAATTTATTTTCCTAACATTTTTTTTAATTTGCTGAGAACAATCAAATGTAGCATATTCAAGACATGAGTAGTTAAATACTTGCCTAATAGGAATTTAAAAAGGATTTAGATTAACTAGATCTAAAAAACTGCAACTTCTTTTGACATTTTTTTATATTTTTTTATTAGTAAGTGTTCAACTGCACCGAAACAAAATTTCGAGTCTTGGAACTACGATATGTGAATAT